>JAWZYV010008551.1:0-329879 GCA_038373885.1 Cheiracanthium punctorium
GCCATTGCAACAGCCTTCTTACATGCAACTCAAGCAGGTGTATCACGCCACCTTTAGCACCAGTATTCACTGCTGTTCCATCTGATCCTATTGCAAGTAAATCCACGCTAGATATCTGATTTATCCTCAAATAATCTAAAGTGCTAGACAATATTTCACTAGCTTTCCCGTTTTTTGGTGATACATGACCGAGGAAATTGCTTCCTGGCTCTTGCAATAATACTATATGCTCTTCCACACTGATTCTTCTGTGCGAATTGCCCCCTTCTTTTACAATTGCTAAGGTTCGATCCTTTCTTCCATCGAAGTAGAATGCCTGCAAAGCTGTCTTGTTTTCTGTTAAATTATTTTGCAAGTCCAGGCGAATTTTCTTCCTTTGACGGTTTATTTTGCATTTATCGATGACCATATCAGTCTGTCTTCGTTATCAAGCCAAGATCTTCAAGTGTAGCACTTGCTATCATTGCACCTTTTCTACTCGAAATTCCGGATCTATCTAATGTTGGTAATGAAAATGTCTTTTTCGAACTGCTCACTTCTTTTGACGATCCGGCATCGGTCTTAAAATCCTCATCAGAATCAAAATTATCTTCCCCTTCCGACGTGATGCTACCATCCAAAATACTTTCTGATGATTGAGATTCAGAGTTTTTTTTTTATTAACTCGTTCAGTTTCTCTCATTTTCCTTGCTACTCTAAGTTTTAACACTCTAGTATTTTTAGCACCCAAATTACCCATATACATTTTTCTCGAAGATCTCTGGTCCTTCAAAAATTCTGTGCCAAGAGCATACCCATTTGAAAACTGGGGAAGAAAACCCTCAGGAATCGGCACCCCCAGAGGTATCTTGAGCAATAATCTCACAAGGGATAGAATAAACAAAATATTCAGCATGTCTCACAATGTAGTATCTACCAATACTATTCAAAATAAACTGAATAAAATCATTTCGAGAAAATGGTACAAAAACAGCCACTTTATCAAAAAGTAAATTATGCAATTTTCGTATGTTATGGGGGGGGGAGGAGGGTATTTTAAATGACATGATAGCAAAACAATTTTTTTTTTTTTTACAAACGAAGGGACTTATAATTTATCTATTTCCACCACAGGCGGTTAAAAATTGATACATAAGAAAATTAAAAAATAAATGAAAAACGTTGAATTTTGCATATTTGGTGAAACTTCAAAGGCCTGGCGGGGGGCTTAATATATTTTAATTTCAAAAATTTTTTTTTACAGACAACTGATGTCAATACACAACTTTTCCCGCCACAGGCGATTTTGATTTTAAAAAAAGGTAAAATTCGACCCACCCAGCGAACATCATCTCGTACAAAATTTAAAAAAAAAAAAAAACCTCAGGTTATTTACTTACTTTTAGTATAAAGTCTATTACGTAATTGATTGTAAGCTGTTTTGATAATTTTTACATTAGCAATGGTAAATGGAGTAACTGAAGTAAATTCAATTGGACCAAAAACTATCTTGTCTGCAGCAGGGGGTCATAAAATTCACTCCTTATATTGCTTCACTCCCTTATCACACACATGTATGCATATATGTGAGTTGCAGTAGTCGTAACCCCTCCCCGTGAAAAATTTCTGGCTACGGCCCTGGTCTGCAGTAACTGTTTGTGCGTCATCTTGGCGTGGCGTGGCCAAGTAAAAGGATCTGAGCCAGGTACTGCATGAAAATATTTCATCGGAGCAATCTCATCTTGTTCTGATAAAGCAATAACCCTTCCGATGTCAAATAACTTTTCACATTCCACTGCATAGTAAAAGTTCAACTCAATGTTAGCTATTCCGTACTTATTTTCACCAGAGGAAATCATATTTTAAAAACAGGAGTAACTTAAAATGCTGGTTAATAAAAATGGTTTGTTTATAAAACATGTATAAAACATTTTTTTTCAGCATGCTTCACTTTTTTGTGCAGGTGTGACATGTTTGACTTTTTTGTCCAAACTTTGTTGCACATGTTTGACTTGTGCAAATCATTCTAACTGTCGCAGATGCAAAAATGTTAACAACATTTTTGCATCTGCGACAGTTATGATGATTTTTTTACATCAGGACAAAACATTTTCATGTTTATTAAATACTAGCTTCTACCAGCGACATCGTCAGCGTCTGCTTCTGAATTGGGTTCAGATAGAAATGAAGCATAAATGAATAACAAAAAGGAAACCGATGGCACTTGCGCTATACACAGAAATGACTGCATTTAAATATTATTTACATTTCGTTTATTTTAAATGAAGTATAAGACATGGTATAGTTAATAAATTTAGATAGTAATATTTTTCCTCATTTGGCGAATGGAGATAGCTATGACATTATTTACGAATTATTTTGAGTGTTCCTGTAAGTTTGCTACATTCATGAATTTTAGCTTGTGTTACTCAGGAATAGTGTAGCTTTCAGTGGAAAATTCTTTAGAATCAGTTCAGTTGTTACAGAAATGTCTATTTAACGTAATGTACAAGAATTCTTTTGAATGTCCCTGTAAAAGAACAATTTATGCAACATTCATGAAAGGTAGCCTATAATACTGAGGAACAGTGTAGCTTTCTATCATTGAAAATTGTTTTCGAATCAATTCAGTAGTTATACCCATACAGCGTAATGCAATTTTTATGCATTATTTTAATGCAAATTTAATGCAATTTTGTGACTGAAGTGGTTTCTCCACTCACCGATTCAATTACGCGTGCAACTTCTGTTCATTTACATCTTTTGTTGGCAGATTGATAGACAATATGCGGTAGGGTCCTGAAATTCTGAGAGAAGCCGTTTGCCCATTTCGTTAAGGTGGCGGTCGGTCGAATGGATGGAAATGGGGTTGTCTGAGGCTGGTGCTGCTAATCGTCTTAATGTGTCTCGCAGTGTGGTCCACCGTCTCCGGAATCAATATCAAACCGAAGCATCTGTGTCCAGAAGGCATGTTCCATGCCCATCACAAGCTACAAGATCTGCAGAAGACCGTTTTATAGCTATTTCGGCCAGAAGGAGGAGAAGCATTTCTGTGCCACAACTTGTTGCCGACCACTCTGTAGCATCAGGGAGAAGAATATCCACCAGTATGGTGCGAAGGCGTCTTCACAATGCAGGTCTCCATGCAAGGCGACCAGTTGCGTGTGCCCGACTCAACGGACAAGAGAGAAGGGTCCACTTATCTTAGGCAAGAGAACACGTTTCCTGGACCAGAGAGCGATGGGCTTCTGTACTCTTTACATACGAGTCCAGATTCACACTGGAAAGCGAATCAAGACGTCTGCTGATCTGGAGGGAGCAAAGCACTAGATACCATCAATTCAACACTGTTGGAAGACGCTGTTATCGAGGTGGTGAAATAATGGTTTGGGCAGGGATCTCACTCGGTGGTCACACTGACTTGGATGTGTTCCAGGGAGGAACTCTGACTGGTGTGAAATATCGGGATGAGATCCTTGATCCATTATGCCGATGTAATTGACAATGATTTCAATCTGATGGATAATAATGCACGACCTATAGTTGTTGAGGAATATCTCGAAGTTCTTGATTTTGCGCGGATTTAATGGCCAGCTCAATCTCCTGACCTGAATCCAATAGAGCATCTTTGAGCTATCTTGGTAGAAGTTTACTGCTTTAAGTTCACCTTGAAGGCCTTCAGGAGAGATGGAACAAAGCTTACTCCGTGTCTGGTCTTCGTTTCCCATTTCGGTAACCGACACCTTAATTGACGGCATGGAAAGTCGATGCCGCCAATGCATTCAAGCTAGGGGTGGGCATATCCTTTTTTAAAACTCATTTTTGTTATGTTTCTATGACATTTTATCACATAAAACTGTGATATATTATTTTTTCCAAGAATGGATTTTCCCAGCCAGATTGCTTTTTTTTTTGTTGTTGTTGTTGTAAATCATTTTTGGGTTTTTCTTATGTAAACTTCTATGTTGCCGTCAATACATAACTATTTTGTCCACATGTCATCCAACTTTGATGTTTCTACATTCATTCATTTGCAAATTAGGCGCAAAAAACCGGTCGTTCCTTAATTTTTAGAGGCCAGTATATGAAAAAATTTCATGCAACCATTCTTTTCTGTACTATTATTTATTTATGATGAAAATTTTGCTATACTGTCCAAAACATATAGATCGCATTATAATTGATACTTTTCCGTTAAAGCCCAACTTAGAGCTTTTCCATTCTGCAAGATGACATTAGTTTTATTTATTTACTGACTTAATAAATAATTCTGGTTTTGCAATCATTGGTCCACTACACTTTTTTTCCCTACTAAAGTCGATGTAACGCCAAATATATGCAGTTCATTAACGGAAAAGTATCTAATAATTACTATAAATAATTAAAAGTAGCATAACTTTTTTCTCTCTCGAAAAAGGGGAATTCAACATTCTACATTGCAAGTGACAATCGGCTGAACGTACAGAATTCAGAACCCTCAGGAGCTTCAGCTGAAAGACACTCTTTTTTACAGTATGCGATGCTACATTTTAGAGAAAACTGTGATCTCAGGTATAATTTTGAGCTCTAATTTAATAATATTTAATGAACGCTTCTTCAAATTGTAAACAGAAAACATAAAAACAGAATGGCTTTTAAAATTAGATTCAAAACATTATCTGGTAGAATACATATTTTTTCTCTTTTAATTTGTGTAATTATACGAATGCTAAGTCAAGAAGGTATATCTTTGAATTTTATAAGGTTTCTCAAAGATATTAGTAATCCAAAACGTAAGGAGCAGTTTAAGGTAACTTGCAATAAAATCGGGCAAAAATTGACAATAATATGCCTATTTCCCCCAATGACCATTATCGTATCTGGAAATATTGGACATTTCTGGAGGAAAGGGGGCCACACATCCCTCAAAATCGCCAGCTCCTGTTCTTGCAATAAAAAATCTTTCTTTTTTGTTTTTTTCCTACAGGGGCTAAATTCTTTCTAAAGAAGAATTAGTCACTCCATCCCTCCTAGATCCCACTTAGCTATACCACTAGGGATAATGACTTTCCCTTTGGGTATCGAACCTTTAAACAGCATTTTGTCAGTTCCTCATTTTCATGCGTTTCCAAAAAAATACAAAAGAGATAATGCAGTGTTTTCCAGTCTTTTATACCTACGGACAGGCAAATGGAAAATACATGTATATTTCGCGGATCAACGCCAGCCAAGCATAATAGTATTTCAAATTAAATTCTACAGATCCGGAAAAAAAATTAAAAAATAAATTAAAAGGGTCCACTTGCACTTTATTAAGCCATTGTTCTTCGTACCTATCGTCATGCAGCCATTCTTTTTTTTATTATTATTATTATTTTTTTTTTTTTTACATCCTTCCGATAAAATGATGAGTATAGCTTGCAGTAGTGTATACATAGGTTTCCATTTCGGGGTGGGCCGATGTGGCATTTAAACATTATTGTTACTAGAGTTCATATAAATGTTTAAAAATTGGCTGTTTTTGAATAATTGCTTTACATTTTATCCCAAACCGCACAAAATGGCTGCCAGTTGGTTTGGACCGGGAGCCGTCACAAGTAAAATTTCGGAAACAAATTATTCCGATTCCTGAACGGAGAGAAAAATCTATGATTTATCATGCTACTCTCATGAAGTTATATTATAAACGACCGGAGTGTGCAAGTTTAGTGATAGAGGAGGAGTAGGAAAGAATCGAGCAAGAAGCGCAAATTTCCTATCCTATCGGGTATGCTACGCAGTTTGACAAGCAGGATATCATTAAGACGAACAATTTGGAGAGCAGACTGACAGAGACTCCGGTAGAGCAATTGGGAAGGTTGCTGTAGGAACATCGTAAAGTTTTTTCGACAGATCCTGGGGCTACTTCTTCAGCCACTATGGACATAGAGCTGACTAGCACTGAGCGGATACGGTCTAAACCCTTTAGGATGTTTCCCGGCAAATTGAGATTTTACGGTATGAAATTAACCGTCTCCTACACCTGGGAATAATAGAAATTGATATGACTGATTATGATAAAATAAATAAAAACTTTGTGAAAAAACACACATAAAATGATACTTATAACAAGGCACGGTCGTTTCGACGGAAAATTTATTCAGTCTTCGTCAGTCAAAGCTCTTCGTCTCACAAAACAGTGGGAACTGAAAAAGATAAACAAACAAGCATGTTGCCACTTGGAAAAAAGAAAAGGAGAGAACCACGGAGATTAAAGGAAGGGGGGGGGGAGAAAGGGATGGGATAAAAAGAAAGGAATAAAATAAGGAGAAACATAAATAAATAATACCAATAATAATAAAAAGCAAAAAAGAACACACGAACACAAACAAAGAGAGAAAAAAACTAAATGTATAAAAAAAGGAAGAAAATCTGAAACACTTTCAGTTTTTAAATACGCACTAAAGTGCTAAATATTAAAAGCGTATCATAATTTATGCGCCGTCCCTATTTTTCTTCCTTATTCCATTAAGTTGGAAAGTGTATCATTATTCATGAGTATGCCTTATTTTATTGCCTTGTTCGATAAAACTCACCTTTGGAATCGAAATCGATCTTAAAATCGCCTACTAAAACTATTTTACAATGTTCGCTAAGCATATTGCACTTCACCGTTTTAAATATTGTTTCGAATGTGCATCAGAATCCATGAGTGTGCCATGTTTGTCTCTTGGGTTCATTCCTACTGCAACGCCCCGACTCTTGCCAAGGTGGCAATAATTAAACATATGCAGTTACCATGAAGATTCTTTGTATTAATGTGGCAATCGTAATTTAGAATTAAAATGGCGATTTGGAACAGCATGCAAGTACAGCATTCCGCTACATTTTAATTTATTTTGGGTTACCGATTAATGTAGTTATAATAATTAAGTGTCTTCAAATTCCTTAACTGGTGCGTTTATCGCTAATTTGTTTACTTTAGTTTTCATCAGTTCTTTTGGGAGCATTGAAACTTGTGCATAACTCCTAGAGACCCATGACTGCAAAGCTCGCCTAAGTGCGGGGATATTTTAGGTTGGCGAGAGTGGGGGCGTTAAAATAGGCATCAACTCTTTCTTGTACATTAAAACACATCTTTCGAATCGAAATCTATCTTAAAATCGCCTACTGAAACTGTTTTAGAATCTTCGCCAGGCATATTCGAACTACAGGCATATTCCAACTATATTGCTAGACATTTTAAATACTGTTTAGAATGGGCATCATAATCCATGAGTGTACCGTGTTTTCCTTCCTTGTTCCATAAAACACTTCTTCGGAATAGAAATCTATATTAAAATGACCTACCTAAACTGTTTAACAATTTTCTCCAGGCATAGTCAAACAATATTTCACCTTTATAAATACTATTTGGAAAGTGTATCATAATCTATGAGTTTACCGTATTTTTCTTCTTTGTTCTATAAAACACTTCTTCGGAATTAAAATCTATATTAAAATCGTCTACTAAAGCTATTTTACAATATTTGCCAGGCGTTTGCTAATTATACTTGAAAAATATTTATAATAAACTAGCGGAAGTACCCATTCTTCGCACGGAATGGATATTGTTAAACCAAAAAATACAAATGGAAAATAAATAAATAAATATTAAACATATGTTTAGATTTAATCGCCTTAAAATCTGCTTTACAATATTTGTTAGACACATTCTATCTATACTTGATCTTTCTAAATACTGTTTGGAATGTGCATCATAATTCGCGGGTGTGTCGTATTTGTCTTTCTTGTTCCATAAAATATTTTTTCAAAATCGAAATCTATATTAAAATCGCCTACTAAAATTGTTTTAATCCTTGTCAGGCATATTCTAAGTATACTTCACCTTGAATATAGACACCAATATTCCAATTAAATAAACAGCAGGGTTAGGAAATTTCTCGCCAAACATAGAAGATATAGCTAAGCTGGCTCCAATTTCCTGAACTTAATTTTTTTATACCAACTTTGGCGTCAAATCCCCCAAAAGTGGCAAACCTTCGCGACTTTTCAAAAAGACCCTGAAAATGACTTTAGGTATTCGTGTTCACTACATTGTAAAGGAAGAGTTTTATGCCTATCTTCTTTTCCTTTCGAGTTACGATGGTAAATATGAAAACAACGTTTTGGCCCCTTTATCTCGTTTTGATGCGACTTCTAAAAAATTCTGAAAATGATTGTACGGCGTTTGTGTTCACTATATTTTTATGGAAGAATTTTAGGATAGCTCTTATTCTTCTGATATATCACGGAAAATGTGAAAAGAACGTCAAAAAACATTTTGGTCCCTTACCCCCGTTTGGGTACGAATTCTAAAAAACCCTGAAAATAATTTTTGGGTATTTCTGTTAGCCTCAAAATTCTTGCTTTAAAATCTAGCTAATTTTTTTTTTTCTTCTGAGCCACAGATACAAAAGAAAATGTGAAAAGAACCTTAAAAACGCTTTGACCCCTTACCCCCGTTTGTTTACGAATTATAAAGAACCCTGAAAACAATTTTTAGGTATTTCAGTCAGTTACAGCATTTTAAAGCAAGAATTTTGTTCCCATCTCTTTTGACTTCTGAGATATAAAAGGAAATGTGAAAAGAACGTTTTGGCACCTTACCCCCGTTCGGGTGCGAATTCTAAAAAACCCTGAAAATGATTTATAGGTATTTCCATTAGTTACATTTTAAAGCAAGAATTTTGCGGCATCTCTTTTTTACTCTGTGATACGAAGGAAAGTACGAAAAGAACGTTTTGGCCCCTTACCCCGCGTTTGGGTGAAAATTCTAAAAAAACCTTGTAAGTGACTTTTAGGTATTTCTGTTAGTTACATTTTAAAGCAAGAATTTTACGGCTGTCCTTTTTACCCTCTGAGATATGAAGATAAATATGAAAAGAACGTTTTAGCCCTTTACCGCCGTTTGTTTGCGAATTCTAAAAACCCTCAAAATTATTTTTAGGTATTTCTGTTAGTTACATTTTAAAGTAAGAATTTTACGGCTGTCTCTTTTACCCTCTGTGATATGAATATGAAAAGAACGTTTTAGCCCCTTACCCTCATTTGTTTGCGAATTCTAAAAAAATCCCAAAAGGATTTTTAGGTATTTCAGCTAGTTACATTTTAAAGCAAAAATTTTGCCCCTATCTCTTTTTACTTCTAAGATATAAAAGGAAATGTGAAAAGAACTGAACGCTTTGTCCCCTTACCCACGTTTGGGTTAGAATCCGAAAACCCTAAAAACAAATTTTAGGTATTTAATTTAGTTACATTTTAAAGCAATAATTTTGCTCCTATCTCATTTTACTTCTGAGATATAAAAGGAAATGTGAAAAGAACGTTCAAGAATATTTTGGCCCCTAACCTCCGTTCGGGTACGAATTCTAAAAACCCTGAAACTGATATTTAGGAATTTCCGTTAATTACATTTCAAAGCAAAGGTTTTGCTGCATCTCTTTTTTCTTTTGAGATACGAAGGAAAATGTGAAAAGCACGTTTTGGTCCTTTAACCCCGCTTGGAAGAAAATTCTAAAAAAACCATGAAAATGACTTTTAGGTATTTCTATTAGTTACGTTTTAAAGCAAACGTTTTACGGCTATATCTTTTTCCCTCTGAGATATGAAGATAAATGGGAAAAGAACGAAGAAGAACGTTTTGGCCCCCTTATCCCTGTTTGGGTGCGAATTTCAAAAAACCCTGAAATTGATTTTTAGGTATTTGTATTAGTTACATTTTAAAGCAAGAATTTCACGGCTATCTCTTTTCCCCCCTGAGATATGAAGGGAAACGTAAAAAGAACGGTTTGGGTCGCCACCCCCGTCTGGGTTCGAATTTTTAGAAATCGCTTCTTAAATGACGCCTTTGGCACAAAAGCTAAGCTCCTAAAATTTCCTGTCTGTATCTCTGGTAAATTTGGCTGGGCGATGATCGTCAGTCAGTCAGTCAAGACATCTTCCTTTATATAGAGAGATTTGGAAATTTATGAACTTTAAGAAACACATTACACGTAATTCTTCCTCGTGCTTCTAATGTGGCGTTAAACTGACATAATTTCCACCCTGTTTCATGTTTTTCAAATGCACACGACTCTGATTTCGTTTAAAAGGTATAAATCTTTTTATAAGGGAGAACTCGCCGAACATAGCAATCTAAATGGTCATTTTTCAGTTTAGTCTGCATAGTTTGATAATCTTAGCTGGTGTAGTTTTGGGGGCAGTTAATGCTCGTTGTAGAGCAGTCTGTTTAGTGAAATAAACACACTGCTCATTTTCAAGATGCACGGTCAAATGCATAACTGCAGGATCAGTGGCGGATCCAGAAATTCTCTTTTGGGAGGGGCTAAATTTTGAAAAAAACTTATTTTACCCAAACAAAATATACAAAAATCTGATGTGTCCAACACATGACTTCCTTGCACGTCCATTAGATCAAAAATATTTTCGACGCACTTCCTCTAAATTTAATTGTTTGAAAGAGATAAAATATCAATAATAGTAAGGTTTAGCAATTTCTAGCCAAATATTTCGATATCGCCAAGCTGAGTTCAATTTGAAAGATTTCCTTCTGACACTTTATTTGGCGATATTTCACCAAAAGCCGACAAACTTGAGATAGTCAGCGAGATTTTGGGGATAGCCAAAGTAGTCAGTGAGCACAGACCTTCAATGAATTGAATGCATCTATACACCTCAATGTATTCAAAGTCATTTGGCTCACCATGTAAATAAATTCTCAGTCGATTGCTGTCAAAAAAGATATTGAAAACAGTTAGATATTACAATAGTTCTAAATACAAAGTTAAAAAATCTACGGGTTAAAGTTTTAGAGTTATACAAAATAGGAAATAATTTTTGGCGCCAAATTTGGCGATATTTCGGCGAAACTCGTCAATGTCGACGACATTTGGCGAGATTTTAAGCATAAACCAAACAATGACAGATTATCGCCAAATTTGGCGATATTTCGCCAAAACTCGCCAAGAACGATGACAAATGGCGATACTTTGGGCATGGACGAAATGACTGACTATCGCCAAATTTGACGATATTTCGCCAAAACTCGCCAAGGTCGAGGACAGACGGCGAGATTTTGGGCATGTACCAAACAATGACTGTCTACAGTTGTATTATAATGAAGATGTCCATAGACATTAAGGTACTGAAATTCTTTTCGGTGGTCCTGTAAATAAACTCTCCAGTAGATTGGAACCAAAAATCGAGATGCACAACTAGATGTTACAACATTCTTATATATGAAATTTCATAATAGTTTTTGAGACTTGAGAGTTAAATATGCACACACGTACACCAAAAGTCGCCAAGCTTGGCGACTTTTGGCATAGTTCTTGAGGGAGGCACGTGACCGTGGTCGGACCATTACCTAACTTATGTGGTAGGACGGTATTGTGCTTGAAATGGATGAATGCCCCTAAAATTGCTATTGACCGTAATGTATTGGAAATCTTTTGAGTGTTCCTGTAGCAGAACTATAAATGATAAAGACACTTTTTTTAATAGAGAAATTCATTTTCTAACTCTTTACAGCATATATCACTTCTGAGTCGTTTGAAATAGCCCAATACCTCTAAAAAACGCTTTGATGAATTTCGGCCCATAGAGCGTAATGTATTTCGAATCTTTTGGGCGGTCCTGTAGATAAACTATTCAGTCGAATGGAACCGAAAGGGGAGGTGCACAACTAGATGTTACAACAATCCTAAATATAAAGTTTCAACATTCAACGCCTAACAGTTTTTGAGATATGCGAGTTTAATGAATTTCGGCCCATTGAGTGTAATGTATTTCGAATGTTTTGGGCAGTCCTGTAGATAAACTATCCAGTCGAATGGAACCAAAAGGGTAGGTGCACAACTAGATGTTACAACTATCCAAAATATGAAGTTTCGACATTCTACGCCTAATAGCTTTTGAGTTAGGCGAGTTTAATGAATTTCGGCTCATAGAGCGTAATGTATTTCGAATCTTTTGGGCGGTCCTGTACATAAACTATCCATTCGATTGCCACCAAAAGGGGAGGTGCACAACTAGATCATAGAACAATCCTAAATATCAAATCTCAACATTCTACGACCAATAGCTTTTGAGATATGCGAGTTACATACGTACGTACGTACGTACAGACGGCATGGAAAAACTGGCCACAGTAGACTCGCCACTGGTCAAAATGAGTTGCAGACGCGTTAATATGATCGTGCATGCTAGCCTACGATGAGATGCATCGAAAAAAATTTTAAAATTCAATTTAGAGGTAGTCAAAATCGGTTTTTATGTCGAAATTTGGCCCCCAAAATTTTTCGGGATCACATTACTTCCTTATACTACGTACAAGGAAGTAATAAAGCAAAATTTTTTCTAAACCAATGTAAAAACTTTTGGTAGGGGCTAAGTGATTAAAAAAGATCTCTTTACATATACAAAGTGCATAATGAAGCAGAATGTTACCCTTTAGTAAACTCTTTTGGGGGGGGCTGAAGCCCCTTAGCCCCTCCCCTGAATCCGCTACTGTGCAGGATATCTCTCTGTATGGGAATATTGAAAATGCGCCAAATTGCTTCATCGTTGTTGATGATACATTATCAATAATGAAGCAATTTGGCGTTTGATAACGTGCTATTTCGTCGTAACGCAATTTCAGCGCTGCCTACCGGATCCAATTGTGAATCTAAACCATTCTCGAATCAACTTAATCACGCACACAAAATTTCATAAAAATCCCTCCAGCCGTTTAGGAGGAGTTCAGTCACATACACACGAACAGAAGATTTTTATATATAAAGATTGTTGCGTTTTGGCACTAAATTTAGCGATTAATTATCAAAAATTGCAAACCTTGTGCGACTTTCAACATTTTATTAACGCCCCCCCTCTCCACATTATCTGGTAAAAACAGAGGCGTAGCCAAGGGGGGGGGTAGGGGGGTCATAACCCCCCCCATGAGAAATTTTTTGCCATACAAAATGTATATACTTCACTACATTATCACACATATGTATACATATATATGAGTTGCAGTAGCCGTAACCCCCCCATGAAAAATTTCTGGCTACGCCCCTGGGTAAAAACATTTGAAAATATCTTCACTATGTTATTTCATATCCACAAAACTTGTTGACAAGATCGCGTAGACAAAATTCTCCTACTGAACGAAATAGCACTCTAGTGCTAAAAACAAAAATAACATAAAAACACAAATAACAATAATGTCTGATATAAAGTTTCGATTCTTGAAGGTGAACTTTGTGATCTCCATACTTTTCATGAAATTTAACACCAGTTTGCCGACTAGTGCTCCTGTCGAAAGACCTTTTTCCTTTGCAGGTATTATAAATGCTCTTTAAAGAAATTGACTAAGCGATAATTAGCTCGAAAAACTAGTTTAAAAAAAAAGCAAATCATTCTTTTTCCAAATCATAGTGCTTAGAACAATTATACCATCTTTTAAAAGTCCTTTTCATAATTTCTTTAAATTGCATACTGTTAAGTAAATTAATACAATGACACACTTTTCTTTTGTAGTAATATATGAATGCGTCTTGTGTTTGCGTGTTATGGCAATGCTATTGTTAGCTTTTTCGCTTTACTTTCTTAGTAGTACTTTAAATTATAAAAAAAAACTTACAGAGATTAATAATACTTAATAAAGAAACATTTAACAGCACGACATTTATTAAACATTGCAACATCATACCACAACTACATCTTACATAACTTCGCAGTAGCTACATTGTTTTTCGCTTTTTCCCGACGAACAGTCAATAGTTCATGTGCCCCTTAATCTCCCCCTTTGATTGCTTCCCTTTCTTTCTTATTTACGAATCATCCTCTGCATGGTGACGCCCTCTTTATTGGCGAGTTCAATGAAAATGATAACATTCGGGCATCCTGACTGCCCAATTGTCCTCAATTGGTTTTGACTTCTACGTTTTTAAAACGTGGACTTTTTCTTGGTTTTTCACATGCGCTCTCCAGATCAACAGTCTCTTCGTCATTTTCGGTTTCTTCATCGGTTAGTATTCTAAGTATTCCGTCGTTGAATCGAGGAAGGTAGCCATGTAGCATCTCAAAGGGCGTTTTGTTCGTAGTTTTATTCACCATATTATTTAGATTTCTTTCTGTCTCTTTTAAAATGGTATCCCAGTCTCTATGACGATCATCTGTCATACACGTCGACACAGTAGACAAGATAGTTTTATTCACACGTTCTACCATTCCATTTCCTTGTGCATGTTTAGTGGAATTCAGTGTATGGGCGATGCCGTTTTTCTTGCAAAAATCTTCAAACTGGTGTGAAGTGAAGCATGAACCTCGGTCACTGATAATTCTGTCTGGTAACCCATAACTGTTCACGAATTCTAACATTTTCAAAACATGTTTGGTCGATGTATTTCTTACAGCTATAAGTTTGACAAATCTTGTGAAATTATCTATGATGACAAGTAGTTCTGTGTTGCCTTTGGTGCTCTTCACAAACGGTCCCAGATGGTCAATGTGAATGATCGAAAAGGGTCTTTTACCAGGTTTTATCGGATGCAATAGACCCTGTTGCTTTCCCGCAGGAATTTTATTTACTAAACATTCGAAACACATAGATATGTGTTTCTTGACATATCTCTTCATCAAAGGAAACCAGTATCTCTCTTTAATCTTGTTTACGGTTCTATCAACCGAAAAATGACCCATAAGATCATGAAACTTCACGACAATGCTTTTTCTCATTGCCTTGGGGACAACATAAAGAAGTTTTTCTTTACCATTCTCACTCAGTACTCTAAATAGTCTATTTCTCTTGAGGACATAGTTATTTACCTTTGTCTTTTCTTCTTTCGTACGTTTGCACTTCGGCTTTTGCAAAATGGTTATTAGTTCTTTCAACTCTTGCTCATCTTCTGTGCGTGTCAAACAAACTTCTATGTTCCGTTCTACGTAGTTCGTCAAGGTATCTTCTGCTTCTAATACTGGTGCTCTACTGAGAGCATCGACATGACTCATTTTGTCTCCAGGTCGGTGTTGCACTGCAAAGTCAAACTCTTGAATCAGGTCATACCATCTGGCGATCTGAGGATTGGTTGTCTTTTTAGCGTTCATATATACCAAGGCCTGACAATCAGTAACAATAGTAAATTTAATTCCGAGTAGGAACTGCCTTAATCTATCTAATGTCCAAACGATCGCCATTAGTTCTAACTTGCTAGAATGATACTTTCTCTCGGCATCAGTTGTCTTTTTGCTAACACAATAAACCAAGTGCCATTGTTTTCCCTCCTGCTGGATAATCATTCCACTTAAACCATTAGAACTTGCATCAGTATGGACTTCTGTCTTCGCATCTGGGTTATAATGTGCTAAAACTGGTACACTCAGCAATTCTTCTTTTAACGTTTGATAAGCTTTCTTTTGGTCATAACCCCAGACAAATTATTGGTTCTTGCGCGTTAGACGACTGAGCGGTTCAGCCTTTTGAGCATACTTCCGAATGAATCGTCTAAAAAATCCAGTTAATCCCAAATATCTTCTCACATCGTGAACGTTCAGAGGTTCGGGAAACTCTTCAATCGCCCGAATCTTTCTTGGTCCTGGTTTTAGTCCTTGCGAATTTATTACAAATCCTAAAAAATTTACTTCTTTTCTTCCAAACTCGCATTTTGATAACTTTAACGTCAATTTCGCCGTTCTTAAGCATTTCAAAACTTCCCGCAATCTGTCCATCATGTCTTCCCAAGATACCGCTGGAATCATTATATCGTCCATGTAGCATAGGGCTTTTGTTAAGAATAAGGGCCCTAAAACTTGATTCATCAGCCGCTGGAATTCAGCTGGTGCATTGGCTAGTCCAAATATCATACGGTTAAATTGTCCAGTTTCGTCAGGGGTTATAAACGCAGTTTTTAATTTGGAATCTTCAGAAAGTGGAATTTGTAAATAACCATGTGCCAAATCCAATGTTGAAAATATCTGCACACCACTTAGACACTCCAGTAAGTTATCTATTTTTGGAAGTGGGTACTTATCCTTAATAGTTTGATCATTTAGACGATGATAATCTACAACTAAGCGATAATCTCCAGTTTTTTTCTTGACTAGGAGTACGGGACTCGCATAAGGAGAGCGTGTTTCACTCGCTATACCATGATCCTTCCATTCCTTAACAATACTCTTTATAATTTCACGTTCTGCAGCATTCGTCTTGTATGGACGAGTGCATACTGGCTTACTGCCTTCTACTTCTTTAATTTCCATCTGCGTCACATCAGTACACCCTAATTCACTTAACTCAAATGCAAAGCAATCTCTGAACTCATTCAACAGTGCGGCTATGTCTGAACGTTGATCTTTCGACAATGATTCATCAAAATTTATTTGATCTAATGTAATTAGACTTTTATGTTCATTCTTTTCTACCATTAAAATTTTGCAACCAGAACTCTTCGCAGCGTCGATCAAATTATCTGGATTTATTTGTTCGGTGTCCTCATCATTTATCTTCTCCACCTTACAAATGTTCTGGTTTTGTCGAAACATTATATCTTCATTCCCAACATTCATAATCGGTATTGTTGTTTTTCCCTCAGCAACCTTTAGTAATGAGCAAAGTTGCATGTCCTCACTTTCAACCAAAACCAAGCCGTTTTCTATTTCTTCCGTTTGGGCCCTTACTAGATTTATAGAATTGCTTTTGATTTCTTCTTTACAAATGGTTTTGAAATTTATTTCGGATGTTTTTGTGTCATTCTCTACACCTGTAGGTTTACATTCTTTTGAGTAACCTATATTGAAATTCTGCTTTTCCTTCCAGTAAAATACGTAAGGTAATTCCAGAAGTGTTCTTCCTATAATTAAATCCACTGGTTGTGCGTCATCGTTGACAATCAAAACTGGAACATCTCCTGCTATTACATCATCAATCTTTATGTCAAGTACAGTTCCGCCTACTGTTTTTGTGACAGGAGACTTTTGATTCCCAAATCCAAACAAGTCTTTTTCACAAGGAGCTATATATACGTTTAGTTTATCCGCAACTGATTGCTTTAACAGGCAACTCGAACTTCCAGTATCTATTAATCCGCTGACAATCTCATTTTTTATGATAACAGGTTTCAAATAGTTATCGAAAGAAGTGGAATACGTATCCGAAATATTTAAACTACTAACTTCCTCTTTCTTTGATTGAGTGCTGCTGATTTCGTCTTTGTTAGTTAAATTTTTGTTTCGTGTGCAATTCCTACTTATATGACCGTAATTGTTGCAAGAGAAACATTTGAATTCCCCTTTTTCATTGCGTATTCTGGACGTTGAAAAATTCTGCCGCTCTGGAAATTTATGATGAGGAAGTCCACTATTTCTTCCGTAATTTATACTGTCCGACCCCTGATTACTCTTTGTTTCACTGCGATGGGAATTTAGTTTTGGATGCACTTCATACTTAATATTCCTATTTTGTGCTGTTTTGTCAGTAACTCGAACACTCTCGTAGTCGTCTAGTTTGTTAGCCAACTCATCCGAGTTTACAAATTTTGGCCAAACATCAACAAAATGTTCTCTAATTGTAAATGGAACCTTTCTTTTCAACTGATCCGTTACTATGAGTTCTTTCAAGGAATCGAAATCGTTGATATTCAAACCTGTAACCCATTCATCGAAATAATTCCTCAAATCAAACGCAAAATCTTTCCACGTTATCTTGGATTCTTTAGTGTGATTCAAGAATTTTTGTCTAAACCTTTCAGGACTTAACTTAAATCGCTTTAATAATAACGCCTTAACGTGGGAATAATTGCTCGCGTCCTGTTCAGACTCTCGTGTAATTATTTGCATTATTTCGTATGGTAAAAGTCCCACTAAGTATGTAACATAGTCCTCTTCTTTGATACCCATTCGTTTTGCTTGGCGTTCGAATAATACCAGATATGATGAAATATCCCCATCTTCGATTCTATACTTCTGCATAATACGGGAAAATTCGTTAGTCTTAACTGAATCTGTCGAAGTCGTACTGGTTACTAGCCCAACAGGACGACCACTTTGTATTCTCAATTTTTCCAGTTCCAATTCATGCTTTCGTACTTTATCGCGTTCCTCGCGCTCAGCTGCGTCAGCCCCAGCTCTCTCCTTAGCTTCTTCAGCCCTTTTCTCCGTTTCAGTTCTTTCAGCGATAATTCTTTCTAACATCCCCTTTACAAATTCTTCATCGTAACCCTTACTTTTAGTTATTAAGTCTTTTAAATCAATTATTCGATGTTCTGCTTTTACCTCTAAACCAAGCTCTGAGGCCAATTCTTCTAAGTCACACTTCCTCCCTCGGGCTAAAAATGCCATACTTGATTTGATTTCCTAATCTTGTTTAATCAAGTTTAATCTTGTCTTACTTATTTTCGAACTTCTGCAAAAAATACCGTATTACGCATACAGCATATTTATAGAATCTTGCTTTAAATAATACTTTAATATATTCTAAAGAATAATGCAATATATTTTAAATAATAGTTCTATATAATTCAATATAGTACTTCACTATACTTCAATATAATACTTCACTATACTTCAAATCAAGAGAATACTTCAAAATCAAAATAATGTTTCAATATACTAAAATGAATACCTCAGAATGGAAATAATATTTCACTTCAATTACATCAAAATTAATTCTTCAAAATCAAAAATAATTCTTAAGTTTACTTCAAAATGAATATTTCAAAATCAAAATAATAATTCAATATACTTCAAAATGAATACTTCAAAATAAAAATAATGTTTCAATATACTTTAAAATGAATACTTCAGAATGGGAATAATACTTCACTTCAATATACATCAAAATTAATGCTTCAAAATCAAAAATAATAATTCAATATACTTCAAAATCAAAATAATATCTCAATTTACTTCAAAATCAATCTGAATAATACTTCACTTCGATATACTTCAAAATCAAAATAATATCTCAATTTACTTCAAAATCAATCAGAATAATACTTCACTTCAATATACTTCAAAATTAATATTTCAAAATTAGAAATAATACTTCACTGCAATATACTTCAAAATCAAAAATAATACTTCAAAATAATACTTCACTCTAATACTTCTGTGCTTGAAAATACTTCCAAATTTATACGTCAAAACACTACTTTATTATAATGATTCAATATATTCAAAATTAATACATCATACTTGAAAGCAATACCGCAATATAATACTTTCGTATATTTTAATATACTTCAAAATTAAAATTTCCAGCTATGCATCAGCATAATATTTCAATATAATATTCATACCTGAGAACTAAACATCTTGGGCGCGTAAAATAAGGCACATCGCACTTCTGATTTGTTAGCTTTTTCGCTTTACTTTCTTAGTAGTACTTTAAATTATAAAAAAAACTTACAGAGATTAATAATACTTAATAAAGAAACATTATTTAACAGCACGACATTTATTAAACATTGCAACATCATACCACAACTACATCTTACATAACTACGCAGTAGCTACATTGTTTTTCGCTTTTTCCCGACGAACAGTCAATAGTTCATGTGCCCCTTAATCTCCCCCTTTGATTGCTTCCCTTTCTTTCTTATTTACGAATCATCCTCTGCATGGTGACGCCCTCTTTATTGGCGAGTTCAATGAAAATGATAACACTATACTAGGGCTATCTGCCAAGGATGGGGGGATACCTAGGTAGGAGGACTATCTACGGGGTTCTAACTCGTATTCACGTTACATCTGGAGAAAACCTACCAAAACTCCAAACCATTAGATCGACAGCTGCGCGATGGGACCCGAACCCGGACCTTCACACTTCGGCCGTCTACCATTTTCAGTGACATAACCACTGTGTCATGGTGAGGCTATGAATGCATCTTAAAGTAGAAATATAATTTAACTCATCTTCGTTTAGAAATATATCTAATTTTATATTTCCATTCCATTCAATATCACTAAAAAATATCGTTCAATAAATACTTGTCACAGTTTTGCTTTCATGCCTTTTAAGATGCAATTTATTCCAGGAAAAATTCACATATATAAAAAAAAAATAGTTACTATTACATTTGTTTGTTCATCTTAAAATACATTGGAATAAAATAAACGAGAAGTTTCTGTAGAAAATTTTACTTATTCTTAATTGAAGTTTTAGACGTATTTTGCATTTTGTGTGTATTTTGAAAATACACGTATTTTTGAAGTAAAATTTCTTTAGGCGCAACTAGGGCGTAACTCAGATTGTTTTTCTGACGGAAGTAACGCTCAGTAAAGGAAGTGACGTATCTATCTATACTATTAAAATCTGTGCGCGTCTGTCTGTCTGTCTGTCTGTGTGTGTGTGTGTGTGTGTGTGTGTGTGTGTGTGTGTGTGTGTGTGTAGCATCATCTCCTCCTAAACGGCTGGGAGTTGAGTTTCGAACGAGGTATCCACGAATTCGGAAAATTTCGAGAAAGAACCTCCGCTAATTTAAATTTCGAAATTAGAATTATTTTAAGAGATATAGATAAAAAACCCCGTCAAAAACGCTAATTTTTGCTCTTCGCAACTCCGCGATTGTAACCCTTGTAGTGAAAATGTGAGAAAAAAGCATCGAGGTTGCCATGTTTGGCTATTTTATTAAATTATTTAGACTCCTGTAGTAAAAATAAAAGAATAATGACTTTTTTTTCTGTTTAGATTATTTACAAAGTTATTTTTTAATTGAAGTATTGCGTGCATTTGAAATCAGAGCAGGAATTCAATGCTTTTTATGTGTAAAAGAATAAGGTATTGGGAGATTTCCGAGACTAATATGTATATTTTTTAGTTTGGCGAAAAAAAATGGCTGATTTGGTGATTTTAAGAAAGTAGTAGATTCTACCGATATGCACAGTTTTGGGCTTGGCGCAATTTACTGCGAGCAAACCGAAATAGGTTTAGGTTTGTGTGTGTAGGTTTTATTACAATACGGCGTTAAACTTTAATTTCCCATGCAGAAATAGTGCAATTATTAAGGCGATTTTAAGCAATCGATCTTCGGAATTTTCTCCAAATTAAGTAAATTGATTTACCTTGAGGGAATGCCGCCAAATTTCAAAAGAAATGAAATTCTCACATTCGGTAAATTGGAATAAATAAAACACGTTATAGTAATTTAAAATACTGCTATGCTACTTTTCAAATAGATTCCTGCATTAATTTTTGGCGATGGAACCATACACAAATAACTATTTCCTATTTTGATTGCTGTTAAACCAGTGCTTAGAATCATTCTCTGAAAAAAAAAAAAGAAAAAAAAATCTCGCAAAATGGCATACGCAGATTCCTTCTTTAGTACCTTTCTTAGAAAAGTTGGCTATAAATATTCAAATGTAGTGTAACTCCGTGTTTAATAGCGTGTGTTTTTTGTGTTTCTATTTCTAATTCTATGGCACGATTGAGATGAGCCAATGTTACGAGCGGATGGATAGATAATTTTTTTTTTTAATCCCGCCAAACAGAGTATAGTAAAATAGGAATTCTGTATAAATACGAAAGTCTTTGGAGATGAACGAGAATGCCTATAAATATTGCATTTACTGAGTTAAATTTAGGATACATTTTGGCTATTTGCAGGGATGTTAATTCTGCGCCGATTGCGCCGAGCTGCGCCGAAACACAAATTCTTGCGCCGAACTGCGCTTTTAGCCTATTTTTGCGCCGGTCTGCGCCGAATACGTCATTTTGACTCTTTCAGGGTGCGCCGAAACACAAATATTGCGCCGAACTGCGCTTTTAGCCGATTTTTGTGCTGGTCTGCGCCGAATACGTCATTTTGACTCTTTGTTAAATTTTTGCCACGCTCATTTATCTTTTAAAGCGTGTATGGAAAGCTAGTTAGCAGTAAAGCAAGATTCAAACTGCGTACGAAAGCTGCATTCCGAAGCCATTCTACCCGCCCCGGATCGGACCAGTCGGGCTTTGTTAGTCACCTCAATCAGGGCCGGCCAGATAGGCAAACAAGTACATCGCAACGGGCACCGTTTTTTGTTTATGAAGGGGCACGATTTGCTATTTGGAGATGAAACATTATGGACCAATTCGTTTTTCAACATGTACACATGCATTGTTTTATTTGTTTTTGTTTTTTAATTGATATTGTACCTTTTTGAGAAAGAAAAATGGAGGAAAATGTTTTTTTGGTGCAAAATAAATCTGCTGTCTTTAAATGAAAACTTAAAGGAGAAATCAATACGCCTTTCATAACTTGTTATTCGAAAAGTTTTTATGTATTCACACTGTTTACAAAAGCGATTCATATGTTTTACCTTTTCGAGCTTAAAAAAAAAAAAAAAAAAGCCCCCTCCTCTGAAATGGGTAACGATCCGCCACAGCTCTATGTATATGTATTTTCCCGATTTGAACTGGCACTATTTTTTTCGGGCCCCACCACTGAAGCAGGTCACGAGCCGCCACTGGCTGTTATAGAAAGTGGACAGATTCTATTAACGGAAGGGAAGGATAGACTTGCAATACCATTAAAACTATTAGAAGAAAATGAAAAAGCTCAAGAAGAAATTAATAAAAAAAAAAAAAGAATAAATAGAAAACTAGATAACTTATGATACTTAATTTGTAATCTCATTATTAATTTCTCATAATCTTAATTTTTAACTTCCCATAATTCTTAATTTCTCTCAACAGTCATTAAATATTTTTTGTTTACATTTGCTTTGTATATTGTGTTCAAGTATTATAGATGAATATGTAAATATTAGATGAGGTTAAATTACTGATACAAAAGCATATGCTATTAAAAGTACACACATTTAATTATTCTAACCATCAAATTTATTTTGTTTTCGATACTGCTTACCAATTACGTGTTGTTGTATAAGAGGTATAATATTTAGGTTTTCAAAAATCTCCATTTAGTACTACTTGTGATTTGTAATAGAACCAAAGAATGAGATAGAAGCTTTTGTTTTAAAATTTAGTTTTCATTTTATTTGTGCTCTCTTTTTCGAGAGGAAGATTCCCTAAATAATTCTGAAAAAGAAAAAAAAAAGGGACAGGGATTGGCAACCTGTGGCTCGCAAGCCGCATACAAATCATACTCATGGTTCTTGAGTAGGAAAAAAATGACTTAACCACAGAAAGGTTGCTGACTCCTGATATGTATTGTTTTTACCAAGTTGCTGATAGCATAGCCTGTATACACCCTTTTTTTTCCACAACTTTCCTAAAGTGCTTTCAAATAGTGTTTTGCTTTTAGCAAATGGTGTTTGCTCGCAAACTTTGCTTTTCTTGTATGCATTTATTGTGTTCCTTAATCTTCAATTTTATGCTCCAAAATCATGTTAATTCTGATCTCGAATCTTAGTTTTCCTCTCGGAAACTATTTTTTTGTGCTCCCGAGGTGCTCCCAAATGGAATTTTTCTGCTCCCAAATGGAATTTTTCTGCTCCCGATGTGCTCCCAAATGAAATTTTTTCTGCTCCCGGGGTGCTCCCAAATCGAGTGTTGGAGTTAACATCCCTGTATTTGCCATCGACTATAAGTGCTAATTACGCCAATATGGCAGTTCTAGCAAGCATAAATAAATTTCATTTCATGTTCTATTTTAATATTGCTGCAGTTTCCGTAGTTACGGAATCCGTTGTTGCCACTCAAGCTGTTAAATTTAACAATTAAGTGAAAACACTCATTTCTACAGCTCTTGACTCGAAAAATGAAAACGCATTGGATATGACACAATTAGAATATTATCCCAATCACAACGTCAATAACGCGAACCTGTAACTTTGGTTATTTTTAACTAAATTCATTTTCAAGGTCTTTAAGAAATCCTGTGTACTATGTCAAAGCCTCATATCTTAATTCCGATTAGTTTGCAAGAAAATTGATTAATCAGTATAAACTGAAGCAATGAAACTTTGTAAGCGTTTTTCTTGAAACGAGGAAAATGCAGATTGACGTCTTTGGTGTAGAAGTGGCGATAGGGAGAACTACTTAATTCAGTAACCTTAATGGGGAATGATAATTGAATATGCGCATGCACAAGGACCCAAAAATCAAGAGAATATGAAAAGTCAGGAATATGAAATGAAAATCAAAAATAAATCAAATAATATGAGATATAAGTAATAATAATACGAGAATGACATTGCAATCATGTGTACAACAAAGGTTCCAATTGCTTATAATATTCCCCTAGCAATGACTTAGTCCGACCAGTAGCCGAGCGCTTAGCGCTCTGAACTGGGAGACGGAAGGTTTCTGGTTCAAAACAGGTCGCGTCCGCCGACCTAACCGTTCGGAGTTTTCCTGTATTCCGTTCGGAAAATAAAACTGTACTCGCAACATGCATATGTTAGGAAACATATATGTCTGGTTTCCTCCAAAACGTAGCGTAAATACCGCTTAGGACCCCTTAGAAAGACCCCTACGGAGGACAACCCCACCCCTTGACCTAGATCCCATGTGTGGAGACTAGAAGCAGGATAGTCTCCAGATTTGTAGAGAGTTCAATTGAACGCCCAGCGTCGTGTGCAACTTATAGAAGCAGTTCTACGATACCGGATCCGTCGAGAAAAAGCCTGGGCAAGGTCATCTAAGAGAAGCTGCTTCTTTTTTGATCCCAGTCCAGTGACATTGACGTAGTTTTTGTGCCATCATGTTGCAGTCATCCGGGGCCTTCGCTATTAGTAACGGGCCTGTGCGTGTATTTCGATGAGTCATCCAAAGAGGCCTACGGATGCTCGCGTCTTCCCGTATACATCAAGCAATTTTTAAGCTTTCCGATGCTTTAAAACGTTATTAAATGTAGTTTTAAGTAGCGATTGTGTTACTAATTCAAGTACGAACTCATTAACAGTTTCTTTACTATGATACACGCGGACATTAAAGTAAATAGATGCATGTAATTTGAAGGAAAAACAAAGTAGTGCTCACTCTCATGATTCATTATTTTAGCTTGAATTTTAATATACATGAAAAAATTAAGCTGACTTTTAGTATACATTAAAGTAAACGAATACACAAATGATACAGACATTTTTATGCATTTCTTTATACTGAATGCTTAAGTTTCACATTTTCAAAGCAGTTACAACCATTATTACTTTTAAAATAAATTTAACTAGTAGTTATTAAATTTTTATTTATTAAATATTATTCAGTTAATATATTAACAAAATATATGACGAGGAGCTGAAATAGAATTTAAAATATTTGATATTTACAATTCACGTATACAAAATTTAAGTACTGATATACTATTTAATTTTTAATTTTTTGTAAGGCGTAGGTATCAGAAGAATGTTTGCTATAATTATAAGTACAACCTGTGCACTGCAAGTCCTTGGTATTTACATGAAAAATAATGTAAATTAATTTAACGAGAAACATTTAGAATGAATTACAAAATAAAGGGTGTCCCATAAATAGTACGAACTTAAAGGGGAGATAAAATATATCAAAAGGATTAAGAATAACGTAACAGAGTATGATAAAACACGTTTGTTAACTGTTTTTATTTTGGTTAGTTCAAATGAGTTTATTTATCGAAAATTTTACCATTCGAAATGAAAATAATTTATAATTTTCAGTGTTAGTTCCATATACTTTTTCTTCTGCAAAGAAAAATTATAAATTTTAGAAAATCATACTAGGAAATACCACTAATATACCAACACCTTATTTTAAGTTATTATTAACTGGCGATTGAAAACAAATGTTTTCGTCCCTGCATTGCTGTATATTAGGGTTATAGCTTAAAAAAAAAAAAAAAAAAAAAAAACCTGCTCCACGGACTTTGAATACAAATTAAGATAAACTAACAGTTCTAGGACTTGAAAAATTTCAAGATACCTTTTCCCAAGTTGCGCTAAACAATGTAGTAAACTAAAAACAAACGAAAGAGTGAATTAATTACTTTTTATTATAGCCATTATCTAAACGGAACTTTGTATTTGAGTATGATGAACGCTTATACAAAATATTAACTTCAATTTAAGTTTCTACATAAACATGTGCAAAAATTAATAACATATTTTACAGTACTTCTGCACTGAATCCAATATCACACATTTAATTGCATTTATAATAAATGATAAATGACATTTTCAACTGAAAGATTTAAACAGATAAGAATGTCTAACTAGTATTACAACGCACGCTTATTTACTAGAATAATAAACTACCCAAGTTAAACGATTTCAGATTAAAATGATTTATAAATAACACATGAATATTAATTCACAAAACATGCTTTATATCCTATAAATTTGTAGAATTTCTAAATACAAGTGTACACTTACCTTTACATTCAGAACGTACAGTTCGAATTCTATGATTGAATTCGTTGATTTATTTCCATAAAAAAAAGCGCAATCTTCAAAAAATTATTACCTACATCTAAAACACCTTGTCATTAAATCATTATGACAAAACTATAACAAAATTGTTTTTTAATTATAAAATAAATTAACGTTTATAATCCCAAATCGCATACAATCGAACAGCGCAAATGTAAATATTAGGCCTCAATGTTTCACTCATTTCTTCCGGTGGCAACGAAGAAGCAGGCCCGGTTGCTAATAACGACGGCCCCGAGTCATCTCAGATTTGCACTCATGACGTCAACGTTTCATCACGATTTAAGTAATTTTTTACTTTTATAGATTCCGCATCAATGGGCTTAATTCGAATTATATGTATAAGGAAAATGTTCTTTTCCTACCGTTCGGAGAACGGGTACGCAGCTAGTCTTCTTCTATACTATTAAAATCTGTACGCGTCTGTCTGTCTGTGTGTAACATTATCTCCTCCGAAACGGCTGGGAGTTGAGTTTCGATCGAGGTGTCCACAGATTCGGAAAATTCCGAGGAAGGTCTTCCGCTAATTTAAATTTCAAAATTCGAATTATTTTAGAAGATATTGATAAAAAACCCGTCAAAAACGCTAATTTTTGATCTCCCTAATTCCGCAATTGTAATCCCTGCAGTCAAAAAAGTGAGAAATAAGCATCGAGGTTGCCATGTTTGGCTATTTTATTAAATTATTCAGACTCCTGCTGTAAAAATAAAAAATAATGTTTTTTTTTCTGTTTAGATTATTTACAAAGTTATTTTTAATTAAAGTATTGCGTGCATGTGAAATCAGAGCAGGAATTCAATGGTTTTTGTGTGTAAAAGAATAAGGGATTGGGAGATTTCCGAGACTAATATGTATATTTGTTAGTTTGGAGGAAAAAAATGGCTGATTTGGCGATTTTGAGAAATTGGTAGGTTCTACCGATTTGCACAGTTTTAAGCTTGGTGCAATTTACTGAGAGCGTACCGAAATAGTATTTTTAAAAACAAGTGTAGGTTTTATTAGAGTTTAGCTTTAATTTTTTTAATTTAGCAGTGATTAGTGCAGAAATAATACAGTTATTAAGGCGAATTTAAACGATCTAACTTGAGAATTTTAACCAAATTAAGTAAATTGATTAAAGTGAGGGGAAATTCCGCCAAATTTAAGGTAATTGAAATTCTCGCATTTTGTACATCATAGTTAACGATGAATAAAATACATTAACACATCTATATAAATAAAATTAGACTTTTGTCTGTACATTTCTTGGAATTCAAAAATTTTGCGATTTCTATCCGTTTCAAGCACCCGGGTATCCGATGCGACCCTCAAAAAAAAGTTTGTCTGTCTGTCATTCTGTCCGTGATGCTTTTTTTGTTTAAGCATCACGTAAAAACGGCTGAAGCGAATGATATGAAATTGGGTGTCATGATAGGTGGTCACTCAACTTAAAACATAGGCGTCGAATTTTTAAAAAATCTTGATTAGATTTTCAGATTTTGCGAAAATCGTTTCAAACTGCCTAAATTTGTGTTCAAGCATCACGTAAAAACGAATGATATGAAATTGGGTGTGAAGGTGTGAAATTGGGGACTGAAGCGAATGATATGAAATTGGGTGTCATGATAGGTGGTCACTCAACTTAAAACATAGGCGTCGAATTTTTAAAAAATCTTGATTGGATTTTGAGATTTTGCGAAAATCCTTTCAAGCTGCGTAAATTTGTATTCAAGCATCACGTAAAAACGACTGAAGTGAATGATATGAAATTGGATAGGTGGTTACTCAACTTAAAACATAGGCGTCGAATTAAAAAAAAATCTTGATTAGATTTTGAGATTTTGCGAAAATTGTTTCACACTGCGTATTGTGTTCGCACATCACGTAATAACTGCAAAGGTGAAAAAATGGTATTTGGTGAAATGATAAGTGGTCACCTTAAACTATAAGCATCTAAAAAAAACCGATCAGATTTTGGGATTTTGCGAAAATCGTTTCAAACTGAGTGAATTTTTGTTCACACATTACGTAATAACGACTAAAGCGAATGATATGAAATTTGGTCACATGATAGGTTGTTGTTCAACATAAAGTATAGGTGTCCAATTTTTTAAACTTTTTATTAGATTTTGAGATTTTGTGAAAATTCTCCCAAAATGCGGTTATATTTTTTCAAGCATCGCGTAACAACGACTAATACGAAATTTGGTGATATGATAGGTAGTTGCTAATCTTAATTTATAGGTGTTGAATTTTTAAAATATTTTGATTACATTTTGAGATTTTGTGAAAATCGTTTAAAAATGCTAAAACGTTTGTTCCAGCATCACGAAATAAAGACAGCAGGGAATTAAACAAAATTGGGTGACATGATAGGTTGTCACTCAACTTAAATTCTAGGCTTCCAATTTTTCAAAAATGTTGATTAGATTTTGAGATTTTGCGAAAATTATTTGAATATGTGTAAATATTCGTTCGCGCATCCCATAATTACGACTAAAGCGAATGAAATGATATTACTTAGTTACTCTCTAACCTGTAATATTTCAACAATACATAAAAATTATAATTGCGCTTTCTTTTCTTTGGCAACATACTACATCCATTCTGTGTACTCCAACAATGCTGACGAAAGTTCTTGCTTTTAGAAATTTGCATTCAGTACTAACCCGTCAACGACGGGTACTTCAGCTAGTCTTTCTATACTATTAAAATCTGTGCGCGTCTGTCTGTCTGTGTGTAGCATCATCTCCTCCGAAACGGCTGGGAGTTGAGTTTCGATCGAGGTGTCCACATATTCGGAAAATTCCGAGGAAGGTCTTCCGCTAATTTAAATTTCGAAATTCGAATTAGTTTAGAAGATAGTGATAAAAAACCCGTCAAAAACGCTAATTTTTGATCTCCTTAATTCCGCAATTGTAACCCCTGCAGTCAAAAAAGTGAGAAATAAGCATCGAGGTTGCCATGTTTGGCTATTCCATTAAATTATTTAGACTCCTGCAGTAAAAATAAAAAAATAATGATTTTTTTTCTGTTTAGATTATTTACAAAGTTATTTTTAATTAAAGTATTGCGTGCATGTGAAATCAGAGCAGGAATTCAATGTTTTTTGTGTGTAAAAGACTAAGGGATTGGGAGATTTCCGAGATTAATATGTATATTTTTTTAGTTTGGAGGGAAAAAATGGCTGATTTGGCGATTTTGAGAAAGTAGTAGGTTCTACCGATTTGCATAGTTTTGGGCTTGGCGCAAATTACTGATAAGTTTTACGGCGCTATACTTCGATTTTTCATATAGAAATAATGCAGTTATTAAGGCGATTTTAAACGATCTATACAATTTTCACCAAATTAAGTAACTGATTTAAGTTGGAGGAATTCCGCCAAATTTCAGAAAATTGAAATTCTCGCATTTTGTACATGGCAGTTAACGATGATTAAAACCCGTTATAGTTAATAATAATTTATATGACTGCTACTTATCTATAATATGCCTGCATTAAATTTTGAACGATCGAACCATATAAATGATAGATAACTATTTCCCATTTTGATTGCTGTTAAATCAATGCTTCGAATGATTCCCTGAAAACAAAAAAACTCGCAAAATGGCGTATGTTGGGATTTGGCGATCAAAGTACTGTGTAATAAATAATTGATTCTTATTTGTTAAAGCAGCGCTACAGAAGTTTCTTTTACTAAAAGCTGTTAGAAAGGCGTAATTAATACTGTCTAATATATTTTTTGTTTTACGAATTGAAATGTATGTTGATTCCTACGTTAGTACATTTCTTAGCAAAGTTGGCGAAAAATATTCAAATGTAGTGCAGCTCTGTACGTATTATTAATTACATTCCACAATTGAGATGAGCCGATGTCACTAGCGTATGCATAGATATTTTTTTTTAAATTCCGCCAAACAAAGTATTGCGTATTGCCTTTAGTGTCAAGTTTAATTTGTGGTTTGAGCTATTTGGCATCGACTGGTGGCGTTATTGACACCAATATGGCAAGTAAACAAAAATAACTCATTTCATGTTCCATTTTCATAGTTTCCATAGCAACGGAATCCATTGTTGCCACTTAAGTTATTAAATTTAACAATTAAGTGAAACCACTCATTTCGACAGCTTTTAAGACTCGTAAAAGTGAAAACGCATCAAATGTGAAACAAATAGAACTGTAAGAAGCATGCACTTTAAAAATAATCGAAGTTTTCATGTAATTCTATATACCTTTAATTTTATTTCCTTCGCGTGTGGGTGCCATTTTTATGTCAATTTTTGCTGCCTTGCTGGCAGATTATCCGGAGCAGTACACAAGCACTAATGTACATGCTCCTCCGGACATAAACAAGAGCGTATGTCCGGCGCGTATTTGTGTAACCCCCAGGCCGTACCCGGGGGGACCAGGGGTCTCCCCCCCCCCGAAATCTAAAATTTTGTTAACAAAACAATAATAATGAAGCGTTTTTGTGAAAAATTGGGCCTTTTCCATATTTTATGAATTTATAAATTTAATTTCTGTACCCCCCCCCGAAATTTTTTTCTGGGTTGGGCCATGGTAACCCCACTGTGCTAATCAGAGTTTCCTGGGGTCAGATTATTTAGAACATTTTTTTTCAATGGAGATTCTCATCCTGAAGTATATTGATCACTGATACATGAAAAGAAAAATAATCAATTATGCGCTAGCAGTGACGTAGCCAGAAGTTTTTCATGGGGGTGTTACGACTACTGCAGCTCACATATATGTATATATACGCGTGTGTGATAAGGGAGTGAAGAATATACATTTTGTATGGCAAAAATCTCCTCATGGGGGGTTGTGACCCCCTATCCCCTCCTTGGCTACGCCACTACACGCAAGCATAAGTTGTCACGTCATGAAAAACCGTCGTAGATGGTAAACACCGAAGTTGTTTCGAGGGGTATACAGAATTAAAAATTTTGTAAAGTTTTCTTTTGATACAGTTCGGATATTTGCCACCAAGGTGAGATGAAATATTACTAAATACGGCAACCTAGAATTTTCTTTTGAATTTTACACTATGCAACTACAGTAGATTCCCTATAAGACGTTAGATACGTTCTGTGTTATAGGAATCCGTGTTGTACTGGTCCAGCGCTATACTCCACCTGAAGTGCGGATTGCGCGGGATAATCGCGGCAAAACTTATTTGCACTCCGTAGAAATACAATGATGTTTGGTATTGCCATTCAAAAATTATGTTAATTACAGGAGCTAAAGCGTCATAATATCAGAACATATGTCTCATTTTACCGTGCTGTACGAGTCTCTTTTAACGTGTTACACGAAAACGATCACAATTTTTTCGCCGTGTTCTACGAATTCGTGTTGTAGACCCGTGTTATGAAGGGGTATACTGTAAATTGTTAAAAATAAAACATGAAATTAGTTATTTATTTAGGCGAGTTGACAGTGAGACCAACGTCAGTTTTATTTAACAAGTGTGATACTGCATTAAGAGTTTAGTAAGGGTGATAAACTTTATCGCAGAAGTTACGTCACAAATGTTTTCATTTGAAATGGGGCGATTTTCACGAAAACTGTGTGCAATTTTGGCTTATAACGTACGTGGTGCTTATATAATTTCATGTAGGTTTTGTTAATTTAGGTGAAATTCAATAAAGTCATCTGCAAAATAACTGCGCTAATGCATTGTCCACGCTTTAGGAAATGCAAGATAAAATAAAATAGTTGTCAACATCATGTAATTTATTCATCTGGTATATATTAAATGCTATAATTAAGCTTAAAAAACAAAATTATATGAAGTAGAAATCAGGCATTTTTCGAAAGAGAGAAGTTTCATTTGCATACCGTAAAGATCTTTTTTGATCGCCAGTGACACTGACAAAGTTTTTGTGTCATCAGGTTGCAATCATCTCAGATTTGCACTCATGACGTCAACTTTTAGTCACGATTCAAGTATTTTTTTCACGTTTTGAGATTCCGTATTACTGGGTTTAATTCGAATTAGATGTGTGAGGAAAATATTCTTTTCCCACCGTGCGGAGAACGGGCAAGCAGCTAGTCTATACTATTAAAATCTGTGCGCGTCTGTCTGTCTGTGTGTAGCATCATCTCCTCCGAAACCGCTGGGAGTTGAGTTTCGATCGAGGTGTCCACTTATTCGAAAAATTCCGAGGAAGGTCTTCCGCTAATTTAAATTTCGAAATTCGAATTAGTTTAGGAGATTGATAAAAAACCCCGCCAAAAACACTAATTTTTGCTCTCCGCATCTCCGCGATTGTAACCCCTGTAGTGAAAAGTGAGAAATAAGCATCGAGGATGCCATGTTTGGCGAATTTATTAAATGATTTATACTCTTGCATTAAAAATAAAGGAATAATAATTTTTTCTGTTTCGAATATTTGCTAGGTTATTTTTTAATTAAAATATCGTCTGCGTGGGAAATCAGAGCAGTAATTAAATATTTTTTATACGCAAAAGAAAAAGGATTTGTAAATTTCAGAGACTAAAGTGTATAACCTTATAATTTGGCGAAAAAAAATGGCTTATATGGCGATTTGAGAAAGTGGATTCTAGTGGTTTGCACACAATTTTAGGCTTGGCGCAATTTACTGAGAGCGTAAAGAAATAGTATTTTTAAAAACAAGTGCAGGTTTTACTAGAATTTAGCCTGAAATTTTAATTTTCTGTTCAGAAATAATGCAGTTATTAAGGCGATTTTAAATGATTTTCATCAAGTTAAATAAATTGATTTAAGTTAGGGAAAAGCGCCAAATTTCAGAAAATTAAACTTGATCATTTGTATTGCTAATTCTATGCCCCGATTGATATGAGTTGGTGTTACGAGCGTATGAATAGATAATATTTTTTAATCCCGCCAAACAAGGTGTAATAAAATAGGAAGTCTTTATAAATACGAGAGCTGTTTGAGATGAATGAGAATATTTTTAAAACCCAGTTAGACTAGCTGGTAATGCCTTCAAATTATTGCATTTATTGTGAAGTTTAATGTGTGATTCATTTTGGCTATTTGCCATCGACCGCCGACGTTAATTACGCCAAAATGGCAGTTCTAGCAAAGTAAACATAAATAAATCATTTCATATTCTATTTTTAACACTGCTACAGTTTCCGCAGCAACGGAATCCATTGTTGCCACTTAAGTTGTTCAATTTAATAATTAAGTGAAACCACTCATTTCTACATCTCTTAAGACCCAAAAAAGTGAAAACGCATTAAATATGAAACAAATAGAATTTTAACATATTTCCTTCGCGTGTGACGTCATTTTCACGTCATTGTCTTCTGTTTTGCTGTCAGATTATCGGGAGAAGCACATTACACGCTAACGTATGTGCTGCTTCGGCGGCCATAAGGAAGCAATTTGTCGGGTGCGTATTTGCCTAACCCCTCTGTGTGTCTAAATTGAAGCAATGAAACTTTGTAGGCGTTTTTTTTTTTAAACTAGAAAAAGGCAGATTAACGTCGTTAACGTGAAAGAAGCGATATGGAAAACTGTTTAATTGGTAGCCGTAATGCGAAATGATAATCGATTATTCACATGCGCAAAGCAACAACATTTCAAAAGTATGAAAAGTCAGGAATATGAAATGAAAATCCAAAATAAATAACCAGAGACTATAGAATAAGCATCGTGTACGAGAATGATATTGCAATCATGTACATAACAAAGGCGCTTGCAAAGAATACAAAATATAATATGAAATTAACAGCTCTTTCTTCCCATGGCGTTTGTGGAATCTTTCCGAATAACGGGATCCAATGTGCTTAGAATATTTCATATAAATTACTTATATGTTAAAGTTCTATTTATTTTTTCATATATATTCCAGTTACAAGACCTAGAGCTCTAGAAACGATTTCAGATTTTGTTTAATATTGAATTTGACACTATGCAATTCATCTATGTTAAAAATAAAATTAGTTATTTATTTAGTGTGAATTGGCAGTGAGATCAACGTTAGTTTTATGTAACAAGTGTGCTACTGTATTAAGAGTTCAGTAAGGGTAATAAGCTTTTCCGCTTAAGTTACGTCACAATTTTTTTCATTTACGAAAGCGACAAGATCTTCACGGAAACAGGATGCATTTTTGGTTTCTGAACGTACAATGTGCATCGATTGTTTCGTATAGGTTTTTTAAATTTGGGTAAAATTTAATAAAGTCATCTGCAACAAAACTGTGCTAATGCATTGTCCACGCTTTACGAAATGCAAGATAAGATAAAATAGTATTCAACATCATGCAATGTTATTCATATGGTATGTATGAATGCTATAAATTAAACCTAAAAAAAGAGAATTATATGATGTAGAAATAAGGCATTTTTCGAAAGAGAAACGTTTCGTCTGCATACCGTAAAGTTCTTACTTTTCTGATCGCCAGTGACAATGACGTAGTTTTTGTGTCATCATGTTGCAATCGTCTCAAATTTCCACTCATGGAGTCAGCTTTTCGTCAGAATTCCAGCATTTTTTCACTGTTAGAGATTCCGCATTACTGTGTTTAATTTGACTTATATGTATTAGGAAAATATTCGTTTCCTACCGTGCGGAGAACGGGCAAGCAGCTAGTACTATATTAAAATCTGTGCGCGTCTGTCTGTCTGTGTGTAGCATCATCTCCTCCTAAACGGCTGGGAGTTGAGTTTCGAACGAGGTATCCACGAATTTGGAAAATTTCGAGAAAGAACCTCCGCTAATTTAAATTTCGAATTATTTTAAGAGATATTGATAAAAAACCCCGTCAAAAACGCTAATTTTTGCTCTTCACAATTCCGCGATTGTAACCCCTGTAGTGAAATGTGAGAAAAAAGCATCGAGGTTGCCATGTTTGGCTATTTTATTAAATTATTTAGACTCCTGCACTAAAAATAAAAGAATAATGATTGTTTTCTGTTTCGATTATTTACAAAGTTATTTTTTAATTAAAATATTGCGTTCATGTGAAATCAGAGCAGGAATTCAATGTTTTTTTATGTGTAAAAGAATAAGGGATTGAGAGATTTCCGAGACTAATATGTATATTTTTTAGTTTGGCGAAAAAAAAAATGGCTCATTCGGCGATTTTGAGAAAGTAGTAGGTTCTACCGATTTGCACAGTTTTGGGCTTGGCGCAAATTACTGAGAGCGTAACGAAATAGTATTTTTAATAAGAAGTATAAGTTTTACCAGTGCCGATCCTAGACCTTCGGCCGCCCACGTGCAAATTAAAATTGGTCGCCCCTTTTCTTACAAACCAACAAAATGTTTAAATAATTTACTATCAAACACTTTTTAAAAAGTGAATGGAAGTGTAAAAAGTATGGAATGGATGACAATCAAGTTAAAGTTCGTATTTTATTTTCAGAAAAATACAATCTACAACTACAATAAATACTTCTGATCTTTCAAAAAATTATAACAATATTTTTCGAACTTTCTTACAGGCAAATTCATTTATAACACTTAAAATGTCTAGCGCCTCACATAGGGTTGCCAGGTCTCCAAACCAAATAGCCGTTTGGCCGGACAGCCTACAATATTGAGGATTTTGTCTTGGTATTAATAGGTACAACAAAAAAATTGTATGTAAAATCAAGCTTTTTTGATTATTACCATGAATCTTGTTAAATTCTAATGAAATATAAATAACACCAAATGCCAAATCAGTTCAAGTACTTTATTACTAATCAGCCAAAGTCACCAGTAAAAAGCCTAACAAAAGCCGGACACCGTTAATTCCGCAATCAAAAAGCCTAACTATGTCCGGCTTTATCCGGACGCCTGGCAACGCTAGCCTCAGAGATGTCACGTTCAATTGAAATAATAGCCAAATTCGTAAGCCTTTCTTGTGAGATTGTAAATCTTAAGTACTTTTTAATCAAACTTAAAGTTGAAAAGCTTCTTTCACCTGAAGCATCACTGATTGGTATAGTCAAAAATAGTCTGAGTGCTAGAGATAAATTGGGAAAATATGATGTTAAATCTTGACTTAATATATGATTCAAAATTTCTAATGGCTTTAACCGGCAAATATTTGGAAATAGATCTCGAAAATATAATAGTTCACTGTGCAATTCCATACCGTCTAAGTCCCTTTCTATTTTTCCATCTTTATTTATTTGAAGTTTAATGTCCAAATCCATACAACTTTTTTTCAAATTATCACTATCTTCAGAGTTAAACGTTAATAAGAAACTGAATACTGAGAAGCAGCTTTCCGACAAATCGAAACGTTCACCTACTGAATTGATGGAAATATCCAAAATTTGAAATAAAAATTAATCTTAAACCTTTTCTCAGAGTCTGTAACATCTTCATCATGTGATTCGTTGTGAAACATACGAGGTTTTTTCTTTCACGAATTTCAGGAAATTCGGGCTCTACATTAATTTCCTGGGCAATTACAGACGATTCATTGATAAATGTGGCAAAACTTTCGTCATTTCTTTTCGAAATTAAATATGTTGTTAAACTTCTTAATGTTTCGACACATTCTGCTAAATCTATGTTCGATTGCTGCAACATTTTTGAAATAATATTTATTCTTTCTAGCAAATCGTGCCAAATCATTACTGAACATATAAATTTAAATGAACAAATTGTTTCCGTTAAAGATTTAGCTTTTAGCTTTGCTACACGATCTTTCGCTTCATGTGAAAGTTGATTCAGCGCAACGAGGATATTTTTAAGATCTGTTTGCAATGGTCGTAATGCAAGTATTCGACTCTCCGAGCAAGTAGTATCACTTAGCGGTTTTAAAGAAAAGTTTGTTTGTGGGATTACGGCCGATTAGCTACGCGTGGGCTCTAGGCCGAAGGGGGCGCCCTCCGTGGGGGTCTTTTTAAGGTGTCCTAACCCGTATTTTCGCCAAGTTTCGGAGAAAACAACGGAAAACTCCGAACGGTTAGGTCGACGGACGCGCGATGGGACCCGAATCCGGGACCTTCACACTTCACCCGTCTATCATTTCCAGTGATATAACCACTGGGCCATGGTGAGGCAAGAAAAGTTTGTAATTGTATTCTTTAAAATATCCCATCTGTATATCGAAGCTGAAAAATAGTTGTATAATTCTTGAATAACATAAAAAAATTTGCAATATCTCCACTTGATTTAGCAGCGTCGTTAATTAGTACTAAGTTCAGACAATGTGCCGCGCATGGTACAAAAAATGCCCTATAGGAATAATATCTAATAGTCTTTTTTGCAGACATATTTTTTCCGCGCATGTTGGCGCCATTATCGGATATTTTTATCCTTAGATTTTTGCACGTTATTTATATGTTCAAGTAAAACAGGATCGAATTTGGCTATCATTTCCACCGCTTTTAAAAAGTTTCCTTTTTTTTCTTTTTTCGTATAGGTTTGAACTACTACATCTAAAAGCTAAGTTATGGCTAGCCAAAAATTGCACAATAGCAATCATTCGTTCGATAATTGCTCTCCATCGTTTCTTTTCCAAAGAAAAGAAGTTTTGTTGTTCTCTATCTATTGTGCTATTGTTGCTTAGCCGTGTTTTGAGCTCTCAAAAAGTCTTAACACATTTCATATGCTTTACTCTATTCTCGTGTCTAGAAAAATAGTCAGAGCAATGTTGCCAATCCCTATAATCAACACTAATAAGCTGAATATTTTCTCCTTCGGACCCTCCAAAAAAATTACATGAAAAGCAAAATGCGGTATCTAATGAAACAGAATATAAAAGCAAAGTTCGTCTAAATTTTTCACCATTTTTCAATGACTTGTAAAAATACGAATAACGAAATCCTCTACCAGTTTCACTTGTAGGAAATTTTAAATTTTCACTTACAGACATAAATTCCGTCTGAATTAAAAGTTCAATAGTTCTAATCATTTCGCCGCTCCTTAAGTTTGGCCGCCCACGTGCGGTGCACCATCTTGCCCCCCGCTAGGATCGGCACTGAGTTTTACGGCGCTATACTTCGATGTTTCATATAGAAATAATGCAGTTATTAAGGCGATTTTAAACGATCTACAGAATTTTCACCAAATTAAGTAAACTATTTAAGTTAAAGGAATTCCGCCAAATTTCAGAAAGTAGAAATTCTTGCATTTTGTACAATATAGTTAACGGTGATTAAAACCCGTTATAGTTAATAATAATTTAAATAACTGCTACTTATCAATAATATGCCTGCATTAAATTTTGGCGATCGAACCATATAAATGATGGATAACTATTTCCCATTTTGATTGTTGTTAAATCAATGCTTCGAATGATTCCCGGAAAACAAAAAAATCTCGCAAAACGGCGTATGTTGGCATTTGGCGATCGAAGTACTGTGTAATAAATAATTGAATCTTATTTGTTAAAGCAGTGCTACTGAAGTTTCTTTTACTAAAAGCTGTTAGAAAGGCTTAATTAATACTGTCTAATATATTTTTTGTTTTACGAATTGAAATGTATGTTGATTCCTACGTTAGTACATTTCTTAGCAAAGTTGGCGAAAAATATTCAAATGTAGTGCAGCTCTGTACGTATTATTAATTCCATTCCGCAATTGAGATAAGCCGATGTCACTAGCGTATGCATATATATATATATATATATTTTAAATTCCGCCAAACAAAGTATTGCGTATTGCCTTTAGTGTCAAGTTTAATTTGTGGTTTGAGCTATTGGCCATCGACTGGCGGCGTTAATTTCGCCAATATGGCAGTTCTAGCAAAGTAAACATGAATAACTCATTTCATGTTCTATTTTTAACACTGCTATAATTTCCGTAGCAACGGAATCCATTGTTGCCACTTAAGTTATTAAATTTAACAATTAAGTGAAACCACTCATTTCTACAGCTTTTAAGACTCGAAAAAGTGAAAACGCATCAAACGTGAAATAAATAGAACTAACTGTAACAGACTTGCACTTTAAAAATAATCGAAGTTTTCATGCAATTCTACATCTTGAATTTTATTTCCTTCGCGTGTGGATGTCATTTTTTACGTCATTTTTGCTGTTTTGCTGGCAGATTATCCGGAGCAGCACATAACCTCTAATGTATTTGCTCCTCCGGACATGAGCAAGAGCTTATGCCCGGCGCCCCCTTGGTTACGCCACTGTACGCAAGCATCAGTTGTCACGTCATGAAAAACCGTCGTAGATGGCAAACACCGAAGTTGTTCTGAGGGTTATACAAAATTTAAAATTTTACTTTTAGTAAATTTTACTTTTGATACAGTTCGAATATTTGGTTTTAATACATTTCGGCCACCAAGGTAAGATGAAATATTACTAAATACTGTTGCGAAAATAATAACTTAATTTGCTCCCGTATTGCATGTGCCGCCATGAAACTAGTTTTGCAGGCATAATAGCGGTCCTCTGATAATGGTAACCCTGTAGTCTTGGCGACAAACTTGGCGATCATCTTGGCGACAAATGGTGGCTTCTAGAAAATTCATGTCTCGAGACCATATTTCAATTTGATAAGATTGTTCCAGAAATTTCTCGGTGATTCTGGTGACGTCATCATCTCTATAAAAGCGCTAGGAACTCTCTCCGGGGAGTTCAGTTGAGTGATAGACTTTGAAACGCACGGTTGATTCTGTTATGCTTATTTGTGATTTTAGTTAGCGTATACTAAAGTTTCTTGTATTATTTTGAGCTATTGAGCTGCGAGCCGTAAAATAAAGTGTTATTTTTGTTTACTGTGCTGTTTGAACTGTTTTGAAATACACCCTAGTAGCAATAACCCATCGGTCGATGAGAGGCGGGTGAGTTAAATCCGAGGAGAAGGAGCAATGGCCGATCACGGCTTTTCATCCAAAAAAGGGGAAATTTCATCGGCAACTGGTACAAAATGTCCGCTCGGGGGACCATAAAGCCGATCATCGTTTCCCGATGACTCCGATGAAATAACGAAAAGAAACTGATAAACTGTGAAAAATATATTTGTTAATAAAAAATAAACGACTGGCAGCAAAATTTTCAAAAAATGTCCGTTCTGTTTATTATGTTTTCGTTTTTTGTATGCTAAATTTCTGTTTTTCTTAAAAAAAAAAATCCTTCCTCCCCCGGGCCCGAGCCCTGATCGTACTTATTACGAGATAAGCGCGCTACCCCTAGACCATCGAATCTTGTCAGGTATAAGGCAAAGTGTTTTGCCTTATACCAAGACAAGAAGTACAGGTTATTTTAGTCTCAGATTGGGACTTGGCGTGAAATTTTGACAAAGTGTTTGTTCAGCTATTATCAATAATAGTCAAATTATTCGATTGGTAAGAAATTAATTTCACTTTTTACCAATGTATGTGACTGAATTCGACGAGTCGATGAGTTAACGATGATTCGATGAACGACCGAGCAGAAAACAAGCAGTCATTGCTACTAGGGCACCCACTTGGCGATTTACGTAACATTGGTGTCAGGAAGTGGGGTCTGGATCTGTTTGAATGCCAATAACCAGAGCGCCATGGAAAAAAAATGGAAAAACTGTTTGCTATGATGTTAGATATGAAAGAAAAGATGTCTTTGGGTCAAGAGAGTCTGAAAGAAAAGATATCGTAGGGACAGGAGAGTCTAGAAGAGAAGATCTGTTCGGGACTAGAGAGTCTACAAGAGAAAATGCGTTCAGGACAAGAAGAAATGAAGACTCAAATACAATCTGTTCATGAAAGAGTCGAGGGAGTACGAAGCGAAGTGCAAAGACGTATCAGCGACGTACAAGAAAAAATCCAGGGAGTACGAAGCAATGTGCAAGGACAGATCAGCGACGTACAAGAAAAAAGCGAGGGAGTACGAAGCAATGTGCAAGGACAAATCAGCGATGTGCAAGAACAAATCAGCGATTTTGAAAAGAGACTTTCTGATCTTGAGAGGAAGCCAAGCAATATTTTGGCAAGTGGAGAAACAATTAATTCTAGACCCACTGTAAAGCATTTAACATTTGACGGCCAAACATCTTGGACTGCTTTTAAGACTCAGTTTGACGTCGTGAGCTCTACAAATGGATGGACGGATAGCTTCAAGGCCAGTCAACTTGTGGCCTCTCTACAAGGATCAGCTGCGGAGATTCTCCTAGGAATACCGAATGACAAGTTGAACGACCTACCGACCGTCGAAAAGGCTCTAGAATATCGATTTGGAAATAGCCATCTTACCCAGTTTTATAGGACTGAATTGAAAGCAAGGCGACAAAGGCCTGGAGAAAGTCTACAGGTATTAGCCGCCGATGTTGAGCGATTAATGAGCCTAGCTTACGCGGAATGTCCCCTAGATGTTCGAGAAAGTTTAGCGGCCCAGTACTTCGTCGACGCTATCAGAGACGAAGATACACAACATTCCACGAGACTGGTAGACCCGAAAGATTTGAAGGCAGCTCTGGCGTATAGCATGAAATATGAAGCTGCGAGAACCGTTTCGAAAACACCCAGGCATGTAAGGTCTGTGGATATAGAGGAAAACGCCGCCAAGGCAAAGGATGATAAACTGGATTCCGTACTCAAGGCACTCCAGGAATTATCGGATAGTATCGGTATTGGGAGAAGGGGCTCTCCCCGAAGGAATCCGAACGTGACCTGTTGGAGATGTCACAAAAGGGGACACGTGCAAAGAGAATGCGACGTGACTTCTCCCAAACAGGAAAAACTAGGTCTTGGGCGTCTTGCGGGGCGGAGGCTGCCTTTTCTGAATAAAGCCCCTGAAGAGAAATTTGAAGTTTCCACACTTAGCGGAGGAGAAACTGGACTTTATGTTGAAGGAACTATTTGTGGTATCCCTTGTTTAATGCTAGTGGATACGGGTGCGAATGTCACTCTTCTAAAATCGGACTTCGCCATGAAACTGAAGGAACAATTGCTCTACACGTCTCCAACCGTCTCTATTAAGACCGCTACCGGTGAAAAGACAGAGATACAAGGAAAACTGGATGTATCCATTGAAATTTCGGCACAGGGTCTACGTGGCTAACATCACTGACCCTTGTATCCTTGGACTGGATTTCCTTCAAAAATTTAACTTTACCGTAGACTTAGAGAAGAACGAGATACGGACAGGAGGGGAGGAGATTCCCTTGTTTTCAGGAAGCGAGCAGTGTTCAAAATCATGTTCTATATTCGCGAAAGAGAAGACGACTATACCAGCGAGATCTGAATTTCTTATCCAAGGGGTTCCTGAAGCCTCTGGACATTTCCGGTATGTCGTAACGAACTTTCCTAGCCAGTTCTCCTTAAAAGGGGTCTTGGTGGCCGCCGCACTCGTGGATTTAAGTGGGGAAGCTATACCTATTCGAGTGTTGAATTTGGACAATAAACCCAAGACTGTAGAAAAAGGGGCCGTTATTGCGACGTGTGAACCAGTGGTGGATATCGTCGCCCGTCCTCAAGGATATTCTAATAGTCATCATTTTCAACTAATGCTGGAGAATCTTGAAGGACTAAAGGTGATATCACACGAGAGCTCTACGCACTGCAAAATGCACGTACAACACTTTTGTACTGCAGTTTTGCCCTTCAGTCAGGCGAAAACGGTTGTGTGATAGTATTTCCCTTGACACCGGACTGTTTCGAACAATGTTGAAAAATGTTTGGTATGAATGGCGAAATCTACCAATCCGAGCTCTAGACACTGTCCACTATCCACACCTTCATTCAAGATGGCGACCTCCATGCCTGCAATGTGGACGGCGGAAATACAAGCCGATTTTATTTCCGAAGTGCAAATCAAAAACCATTATAAACTTTTTTACTGTATTTACTTTAAAATGAACCTTCGAATTCCACCGTCAATGTCAATGTTCGAATGCACGGGGCGCGACAGGACGAGTGATTTTTGTGACAAAAACAGCGATGACGTAATAACTGTTTTGTCACAAAACGAGCGATAACGTCGCCAAATCGGCAACCCCGTGCCAATCCACCAGATCGTTTTCTTGCCTTGCAATACAACCCTATACCTTGCTTTTGACAAGAAAAATGAAAGCCGAAAGAGTTGTACGAGCATTTTGAAGTGCGAAAATGCGTCGTCTGATAACGGCTTTAGTAAGGAGCAGCGAATAGCAGTGCAAAAATTACTCCGGAAATTCCAAAACTTATTCTCTACCGGTGCTGATGTGGGCCACTGTAATGTGACACAACATAAAATTAATACGGGTGATCATCCACTAATCAAGCAGTATCCAAGGCGTTTGCCTCTTGCAAAGAAAGAGGAAGCTGAACGCCTGATTAAAGAAATGGTGGACGGTGGCATAATAGAGGAATCGTCGGGACCTTGGGCGTCACCAATCGTTCTTGTTAAAAAGAAGGACGGATCGACACGTTTCTGTGTCAACTATCGGAAACTGAACGATATTACGAGGAAAGACTGCTACCCCCTCCCGCGAATAGATGAAACTTTAGATGCTTTAAATGGAAGCCAGTGGTTCTCTACGTTGGACTTAAAGAGCGGGCATTGGCAAGTCGAAATCCGACCTGAAGATAAAGAAAAGACAGCTTTTACCACCGGACAAGGACTCTGGCACTTTAAGGTAATGCCTTTCGGTCTTTGCAATGCCCCCGCTACTTTTGAAAGACTAATGGAAACGGTATTACGTGGACTTTCGTCTGAGGCCTGCTTAGTATACTTAGATGACATTATTATAGTGGGCAAAACGTTTGAGGAACATTTAAATAATATTCGTAAAGTGTTTCTTAGATTACAAAATGCTAACCTTAAACTAAACCCAAATAAATGCAAATTTTTACGTAAAGAAGTTACTTATCTTGGTCACGTTATTTCTGCAGACGGAGTTAAGACTGATCCACAAAAAGTTAAAGCGGTTGTCGATTGGCCTCGTCCGGAAACGGTACATGAACTGAGAAGTTTTCTCGGACTGCGCACCTATTATCGCCGTTTTGTAAGAAATTTCTCAACAATAGCGAGACCTTTACATAAATTGACTGAAGCCCAAGCAAGTTTTAATTGGACAGAAGAATGCAAGAAATCGTTCATCAGTTTAAAGCAGGCGTTAACGACGTCTCCTATTTTGACATATCCCCGGACTGACAGACTTTATCTTGGATACAGATACCAGTAATGAAGGGATAGGAGCCGTGCTTTCGCAGAAAACAGTGAAAGTGTCATAGCTTACTTCAGCAAGAGCTTGGGTAAGCCAGAGAGGAATTATTGTGTCACTCGTAAGGAATTACTGGCTATTGTCAAATCTATTGAGCATTTCCATCACTACCTCTATGGACGGAAATTTCTTCTCCGGACTGATCATGCTTCCTTAAGATGGCTTTTGAATTTTAAAGAACCTGAAGGTCAGATAGCTCGCTGGATCCAAAGGCTGCAGGAGTATGAATTCGAAATCGAGCATCGCAAAGGAACTTCGCACGGAAATGCAGACGCTCTCTCCAGACGACCTTGTAAAGGGGACTGTAAACACTGCGTGAACGCAAGAAAAAGTACGGGACGGAGACGGATACTTTCGTAAAGGTTTTGACTGCAACGACTGTGGATCGTTGGGCTTCGAGTGAAGTACAGAGAGCACAGTTAGAAGATTCCAATATTAGGCCAATTTTGGAGAAGAAACTAAATTCCGCGGATCGACCGTCTTGGCAAGAGATCGCTACAAAGCGATACTGGGCTCTTTGGGATTCTTTACATCTTAAGGACGGTGTTTTATATCGGAAATGGGAGAGCGATGACGGAAGATCAAGCCGATGGCAATTAATTCTCCCACGTAGCAGAATTCCAGAGGTTCTGCGGGAGATTCACGATAGTGCAAGTGGAGGACATTTTGGAGTGATGAAGACGTTAAATAAAATCAGGGAGCGATTTTATTGGGATCGACTTCGCGCCGATGTGGAAAAATGGTGTAGAGAATGCCACGATTGCGGTGCCCGGAAAGGACCTAAAATTAAAACCAAGGGTCGTTTGCAGCGCTATAACGTTGGCGCGCCTTTCGAAAGAGTGGCTTTAGATATCCTAGGACCCCTGCCTACAACATCGAAAGGCAATCGATATGTCTTAGTCCTGATGGATTACTTTACCAAATGGCCAGAAGCGATTGCCATCCCAAATCAGGAAGCTTCAACGGTAGCTGAAGAACTGGTCAGAAACTGGATCTCTTATTACGGAGTGTCTATGATGTTACATTCGGATCAAGGTACAAATTTTAATTCAGCACTATTTTCGGAACTCTGCGAATATTTGGGAATCTCAAAGACTCGAACAACACCGTTACATCCCGAGTCCGATGGCATGGTCGAGAGGCACAATCGAACAATTTTGAATCATCGTTCAATATTTGTTTCGAAGAATCAAACCGACTGGGATACATATTTGCCACTGACTGTTCCTCCTGGCTTACAGAAGTGCGGTTCATGAGACGACCGGATATTCTCCATCAGAGATGTTGTTCGGCCATTCTCTTCGATTACCCAGTGATATTGTTTTTGGACGACCATGTGATACGCCCTCCTCACGGAATGATTACATGAGTAATTTAGAAGCACGATTAGAAAGAGTTCATTCGTTTGCCAGAGAGCGAATCAATTTGGCGAGGGACCGAATGAAGATTCGTTACGATGCCAAAGCAACGAATCACCAATTTAAGGAAGGTGATCAAGTTTGGCTGTATAACCCAAAACGAAGGAGAGATCTGAGTCCTAAGTTGCAACAGAACTGGGAAGGACCTTATATAGTTGTCAAGAAATTGAACGACGTTATCTACAGAGTCCAGAAGTCGCCCAATTCAAAACCGAGAGTCGTCCACATTAATCGTTTAGCTCCATATGGTGCTACTGATCATAATGTTGTGTGATTAGACTGCCGGGTCGTCAGTTTTTTTAAAGAGGGGAGCAGTGTTGCGAAAATAATAACTTAATTTGCTCCCGTATTGCATGTGCCGCCATGAAACTAGTTTTGCAGGCATAATAGCGGTCCTCTGATAATGGTAACCCTGTAGTCTTGGCGACAAATGGTGGCTTCTAGAAAATTCATGTCTCGAGACCATATTTCAATTTGATAAGATTGTTCCAGAAATTTCTCGGTGATTCTGGTGACGTCATCATCTCTATAAAAGCGCTAGGATCTCTCTCCGGGGAGTTCAGTTGAGTGATAGACTTTGAAACGCACGGTTGATTCTGTTATGCTTATTTGTGATTTTAGTTAGCGTATGCTAAAGTTTCTTGTATTATTTTGAGCTATTGAGCTGCGAGCCGTAAAATAAAGTGTTATTTTTGTTTACTGTGCTGTTTGAACTGTTTTGAAATACACCCACTTGGCGATTTACGTAACAATACGGCAACCCAGAATTTTCTTAACAATTGAATTTGACACTATGCAACTACAGTAGATTCCCTGTAACACGGTAGATACATTCCGTGTTATAGCGGTCCTGCGCTATACTCCACCTGGAGTGCGGACTGCGCGGTATAATCGCGGCAAAACTTATTTGCGTTCCGTAAAAGTGCAATGATGTTGGGTGTCGCCATTCAAAAGGAATGTTAATTACAGGAGCTAAGGCGTCATAATATCAGAACATATGTCTCATTTTACCGTGCTATACGAGTCTCTTTTAATGTGTTACACGAAAACGATCGTAATGTTTTCGTCGTGTTCTGAGAATTCGTGTTGTAGACCCATGTTATAAAGGGGTCAACTGTAATCTGTAAAAAATTAAATTAGTTATTTATTTAGTGCGAACTGACAGTGAGATAAACGTCAGCTTTATGTAACAAGTGTGATACTGCATTAAGAGTTCAATAAGGGTAATAAGCTTTTTCTCAGAAGTTACATCAAGAACGTTTTCATTTACAAAAGCGACATGATTTTCACCGGAGCAGGGTACATTTTTGGCTTTTAAACGTAAATGATGCATCCATTGTTTCATGTAGGTTTTTTAATTTAGGTAAAATTTGATAAAGCCGTGTGTAACATAACTGCGCTAATGCATTGTCCACGCTTTGAAAAATGCAAGATAAAATTGCTGTCAACAGGGGCGTAGCCAGAAAATTTTCATGGGGGGAGGGGGGGGGGGGAGGTTACGACTACTGCAACTCCCATACATGCATACATGTGTGTGATAAGGGAGTGAAGAATATACATTTTCTATGGCAAAAAAATTCCTCATGGGGGGGTTATGACCCCCCTTGGCTAACCCCCCCCCTGGTTGTCAACATCATGTAATGTTATTTATGTGGTATATACTATATATTAATGCTATAAATTAAACCTCACAAAGAGAATTATATAATGTAGAAATCAGGCATTTTTCGAAAGAGAAAAGTTTTGTCTGCATTCATTTTTTAAATTATTAATTGAAAACCGTTTTTACGTTGCCATGCTTGGCGAGTTTTGCCCGTATCAAACGATTCGTGTTTTGAGCTAACAGGAATGCTATTACTTCAATGAAGAATCACGTGCATATGAAAAACATTAAATACCACGGAAATTATGCCAGTTTTATGCCAAATCTATCTATCTGTAATAATAAAAATGAATGTTCTAGAGACAAGTCTACAGAAAGCAGAGCTTTGAAAATTTGAGCATGACTGAGCCCATAACAAGTGCACCTAAGGCTCAGAATTTTGAAATTTTAACTACTTTTCTAACTATTAATTAAAAACCGTTTTATCGCCCGCACAAAATGATTTATGCTTTTGAAATAAAAGCAGAAATTCTATTTGCAAAATCATATGCACTTGAAAAACATGAATTCGTATGGAAATTATGTTGATTTTACGCCAAATTAAAAAGCATAAGTAAAGAAAAGGGTACTTATACGTATTATCCCGGCGGTCCGCCAAGACGAGCGTTTTTTTTGCAGAGATAAATGCCGGGCACATGAAATTATTAATAGCTTTGTGTTTCTTAAAGTTCATAAATTTCCAAATCCTACCAATAATATAAATGTGTACGTTTGTGTGTTTGGATGTTTTAGACTGAATCACACAAAAATGGTTGAACGGATTTGGAAAAATTTGTAATGAAAATAGCTTATGCCCTGGATTAACATACAGGCAACCTTTCAAGCATATAGCATAAATAATTCTTTTACAAAGACACTCAAAACAATTCTAATGCATTGCGCTCTATGGAAATTTTGTAGCTACTAAACAGATTCTAAAACTTTTTCCACTGATTGAAAGTTACATTATTCCTGAGTATTATTGTTTGTTTTTGGATTAAGACCGATTGACTGCACTAGGGTCCTAGGTCTATATGGGGAAATCCTCTGTGGGGGACTTTCTAAGGGATCCTAGCCCGTATTTACGCGAGGTTTTTTAGAAAACCACGGAAAACTGGGAGCGGCTAGGTCGACAGGCGCGACCGGTGTTTGAACCTGGCAACTCCCGCTTTGCAGTTTTGAGAGCAGAACTTCTTAGACACTGGTGGCATCCTAAGTGTTATAGGCTACCTTTAATGCATATATCACAGATAGTTCTTTTACAGAGATTCTAATAAGAATTACATTACGCTGTATGTGTATCTCTGTAAGTACTGAACCGACTCCTAAACTTTTACTACCGATAGTAAGCTACACTATTCTTGAGTATTATAGGCTAAAATTCATGCATTTAGCTTAAATAGTTCCTTTACAGGAACACTCAAAATAATTCTAATACATTACGCTCTCTGGGTATCTCTTTTACAACAGAACCGATTCTACAACTTTTTCACTAATAGAAAGTTGCTGGTATTTCTGATTAACATAAGCCAAAATTCATGCATATACCATAAATATTTCTTTTGCAAAACAGTTCGCAAATACTGTCGTAACTGTCTAGTAACTCTGCATATTCTCTTATTTTAAATGAAGTATACTACCATGCATTATACTTCATTTGAAACAAGTAAAAAGCAAATAATATTTAAATGCAGTTTCTTTTGTCGCAACTATATTTGTTATTTACACATGCTACATTTCTCTCGGGACCTAATTATAAAGCAGACGCGGACGAAGTCGCGGGTAGCAGCCAGTCATATAATAAAATCCGAGAGTAAACATTGTATGTAGGTAGGCAGGTAGGTTTGTGACCACCGATGTTCTTGCGCGCGTCTCTCGATCGCATTGCGCCGAGACGGTTGGTCGCGACCTACCGAATTTTGCATACGGCTTCACTGGGACAGATCCTAAGAAGCCTCGGAGCGATTTTTCCGAAATTAGAATTAGAAAATGTTTTATTTTATGTTTTGTCCGATTTTTATTGCATAATACGTAATAACGCTTTTCATTGCACTCGCAATAAAACGATATTTGTATCATCGGATAGAGAAGAAAATTTTCTTTCGAAAGCAGTTTGTTTTGACTATGTAACATATTTTGCCGATTTTTGGGAATTTTTAAAAAGAATTTCTCTTTTGATGACGTTTGCGTAAAAATAATTTTAAAACTGTTGCATCTTTCATTCTATCTGTCATAACTTTTTTATATTTCGGCAAAAGACGGAGCATTTCACCCACTTTTAAAAGAACGGAGGGAATATATAAATTAGGAGATTTTTTACGAATTTTTATGTAAAGAAGGATTTTGAATTCAATAAAAGCTGTTTCAAGATTTCGGTATGATATCTTCCGCTATGGTTGTCTGGGAAACAGTAACAATGAAAAAAATTGCCATTTGAAAAACATAAATAAAATGACTTTAATATAACTGAGTTTCCACATGTGAAATCTACGTCATTTTGATCAAACGAGATTAAAATCCCTTTCGAAACTCAATCAAAATAACGGGCTCACAAACAAAACATACGCCACGCACGAAATTATTCCCTATTTTATATTACGTTGCCAGAAAAAGAATTGAATGCTGTTTTTTCAACGATGAATCATCCAGCATTATTTTCGATATAATTTTTAAACGGGACACGTTTTCGAATCGCAGGAAATATTTACGTGCTAAATGCGCCAATCTGACAAGAATTATGCATAAAAATGTATGGAGAGCTGTTTTAATCAGGCGCGTAGCCAGGAAAATTTTTCGGGGGGGGGGGGGGATATGAACTTATATCTGCATAATAAATAGACGGAATTTCATCACTAAACCAAAAATTTCCGGGGGGGGGATATATCCCGATATCCCACCCCCCCTGGTTTTAATGGCAGCCAGAAAGTGAAATGATTATCGTTTATACTAATGCGTAAATTGCAAAGAATCACCAAAGAATAAAAAACTACATTAGTGGCAAATATCTATAGACCATGGGACGCTCGCCCAATAAACACATGGAATTTAAATTCCGTTTGCCATAACTTGGGACTGCACAAATTTATAATTAAAACCTTCTATTTGGTGCAATTTATTATTAATTGCAATGTTCCCACACTTAATCTTGCACATTGTTTTAAAATAAGTCAAAAATACCTGGAACTATATTTCTGTCCTATTTGCAACTAATCTTAGAAATCACCACGAGATGGCGCATCGATAATCTCATTAATTTTTTTTTAAATGCTGCTAATAATATACTTCTTTTTATTTCATACTATGTCAAAAAAAAAAAAAGCATTAATATGCCAATAAATACAGTTCGTATTTTCATTTCGGTTTTATTTCATCACCAATAAATGGCCATTGTAACCTTCCGCTGTTTGTTTACATTTCGACCGGCGGTTGAGCAGACGAACGTAAACAGACATCTTACGAAGTCCTACGTCCTACGTTTTAATTTTGAAAATTTCCAATTTTTTTTTTTTTTTTTTAGAATATTGATCTTGAAATATACATATTAATATTTTTATATTTTCACTAGTATAAATTTTTTTAGGAAGTTGAAAAAATTAATAATATTTAATTTACTTACAAAAATATTACTAGATTTATTAAGGATTCATATCTGAATCTAAGTGACAAATATTTTGATTAGTACTAGTTGCCCAACAGGGATTCTACGGCATACCGAATATTTAATTAGTAATTTTTTTATTTTACATGCACTTCTTCATTTTTCATATTTATTTGCATTAAAAAAAAAAAATAAACTTTTCTAAAGATTTTTAAACTATGAATTAAATTCAAACACCTAAAAATAAATTTTACACTCTAGGTAGAGTTTTTTTTTCAAATAATTGTTGCACATAATGTTTTAGTTACTTATAAAAATCATATGCTGTATTTATATATTTTTCTTTATTAAATCATATTCGTCCTGTCTTGTTGGAAGTACTCCACCACAAGTTCAGTATAGGCACATGGTGTGTACATAAAAAAAAACTACTTTTTTTCCCCCACAACTTTGCTTCTACAAAAATATATATAATGTACACTTTCAACCAGCTATTTTCTTCATTTAAATTAATCTTCATAGCATTTATTTTCAATAGAAAATGACAGAAGGTAAACACCTGACATTTTACCCCACATATCAGGAAAACAATAACACTCTAGGAACAAATAATATGGGACAGAAAGCACATTTCAGCAAATGTGTTTTATTTACATTAATAACGAACACCAATGTCAGAGAAATATGAAATGTAAATTGGAAAAAGTAATTTAAATAAAAAAATACTACTACATAAGCAATACTAGCTACAAGTTGTCATAAATCAATAAAAATACTACACTAGGGGCATACCTAAAAGTATAATAGTACTTTTTTTTTTCTATTTCTAATGGCACAGATAAAAAGCCAAATACAGCAAAGAATAGATATGAAAAAATACAGAGAACAGCTGTATCAAATAGTCTATGTATCCAGAAGACCCCCTAGCCTCCCATATATGTCCACAAGAGAACGTTTGGATAAAGCTTGGCAGTGAGCGAGGTGGTAACCCGTCCGAGATCAGAGACTGCAGACATAGCACTTTAAAGGGCATATTTTTTCAATTAAAATGCTATACTACAAACTCTAAATCGATACATATAGTTCATCGATATAAAGAGTAATATTAGTATACGAAAAAGTATTACTTACATTAGGGAATGCATCCCGCTTTCGGGATTACAATATCATGGCTATAATTTTCATATTTATGTAAGGTATTGTTTTAGTTATGAATTAAGATAAAGTATTAAACCTGAATGTGCTTATAAACTTACTTTTTCCCACTTTTCTCTATTAAAATTAAGTTTTATTTGAATGAAATGTTAATCCCGCGGGATCCCGCAATCTCGTGCGGGATTGACATTTTATTCAAATAAAAATTAATTTTAATAGAGAAAAGTACGAAAAGTAAAAGTTTATAAGCACTATCAGGATTAATACTTTATCTTAATTCATAATTAAAACAATACCTTACATAAATATGAAACTTATAGCCATGACATTCTAATCCCGCAAAAGCGGGATTGCATTCCGTAACTTACATAAGTTTATTCTGAACATTCGCTTAAATCATCAATACAATCTAAAACGCATCTTTCATTGTTAGAGTTTTAACAGTTACTCTCATAAGAGCAAAACTAAACATGCTGAATTATTCAACTTGCAAGTACATTTCTTTGACATACATGCAGTTTTAAGGCATGCACATGAGATGTGTTTCAGTAAGAAATCTGCTGCAATAGGCAAGTTACCCCACTGAACAGAAATGCAGTCATTTATAATCCATCCATGTTCAGGTGGGCTTGGAGCATTAATACAATTTTCCAAACACCTACGATAAATATTACATTGATAATTACATCGTTTCAGCCCATTTTTCGAAGTTCTAATCGTCCTTGAAACCTTTTAAAGCGTTTAAATGCTCAGATATTTCTTTTTCTTTGCCATCAAGAAACAACCCCCACTGTCTTAATTTTTCAAAGCTTTTGTCCGATAAAAGAATTAGATCATCATTTATATCTTCGAAAAGATGAATGCAGCAAAATGGGGCGGCAGTAGCACCCATTTCAACGTTACTATTATAACGTAAGAACGATGGGATGTCAACAAACGAATGTACACAAACAAACGGCGGAGTGATACGCAGAAAGAAATGCAATATAAATAAAATAAAGATGTGTAATTTTACTATATTTACCTAGTATTAATTATTTTAATGACATGAAATGAATTAAAAACTAGCATTTTGAGTTTACAATGTTATTTATTTAATTTAGTAAAAAAATTTGCACACGCCATCTGGTGGCTATTCCATGTATGGCTGCAAACAAGACAAAAATATAGTTCGCGATAGAGTTGTTATTTTATATAAAACGTGCACCTTTAAGCATGGGAACATTAAGATTTAAGATAAAATTTAACATTTAGAATAGTTTAATCATGCGTTTGCGTAGTCCCAAATCAGTAAAGGATACTATAAGTAATAGTTATTAGATATGCTAGGGCAATATTGATCAAAGCACAATATACCGCGTTAATAAATATTTCGTGAAACTATTATTTTCTTTTCGTTTTTCAACAGCCATCTTATATCACAGCTAACTAAACATTAAATAATTCTACGTCGCGTTAATATATCCCGCGGTAATTTCAACAGAAAATTATGTTACTGAACTTTTTTTTCTTGGAGATTCTGTTTTGTCACAAGTAGTTATGATCACATTTCAGGAAAATGTTCTCTTCTTGCCTTGCGAAGAGCGGGTACACACAACTATTTAATTATAAAATAAAACAGTTCTTCACATCATGTAGTATCTAAGGTATTAATGGTATAACTTAAATCTAAAAAAGAGTATGATGTAGAAATGAGACATTTTGAAAGTTAGAAATTTTTAGGAACCGTCACGATTTTCTTTTTCTGATCGCCAATGACACCGACATAGTTTTTTGTTTCATAATATTAACAATGTTCTCAGATCAGTATTTATACTAACTTTACGAATAACTAATGAGTAACTTTACGCCAAGAGTCAAATCATTTTATTTATTTTTAGACTCACATTACTGGAATCAATTCGAATTATACATGTAAGAAAAAGTTTTGTTCCCTACCGTGCGGAGAACGGGTACGCAGCTAGTATGTCATATACTCCACGCTGACCCTGAAAAAGAAGAACCACAGTAAAACCTACCGTTTCGACCGCTCTGCTGCTTTCGACGACTTCATCCTGTAAAAGTACGCAGAACCTGTTAGGGAAAGAAACGGCGATAAAAACAGTCAAGTGCCGTTTCTTTCAGACATCAATCTTTATTTTATATATCAATAAGGGTTGCGAAGGTACACCCAACACATGTAATCCCAACCTCACAGGAGGTTCTCGATAATCCTTATTTTTAGATGAATAATATACATGGTTTTGGAAAAGTACAAAGAAACGGACCCTGGCTACAATCAATCCCAAACAATAGACAGAACCTGTAGTTTAAAAACATGGATACAGAATAATAATTCGAAACCTACCAGCAGACGAAATCAACGCTTAAGAACACTGTGACAGAAAAACACAAAAAAAAAATTCACACTATCTGCATTCGAACCCAACAAACAGAGGAAAACATCAGTTAAAGAACACAGTTAAAGTATAATACTAGACTATGGACATTCACCCCTTTCAATCGCAACCTCCAGACGGAACAATGGTATAAGAAAACAGTTAAAGAATAATACTACAACATGGGCACTTCCTGGATTCTAAGTAATTATCATGAATTATCAATGATTCTTACTGGAGAGTTTAATGTTAATTTTCGCTCTCAAGAATCTCAGCCGTTAGTTGATTTTTTAAAAGGAAAATTGGATCTAACTATGAATACTTCTCGACTTCAATCAACAACACGTTTCGGTACAACGATAGATTTCTGTATTTTCAAGAAAATTAGCAAATTTAGAGAGTAAAATTTATGTTTCACATTATAGTTACCACAAACCTATAATTTCATACATATAAAATTCAAGTGACATTCAAGTACCTATTTCCAATGAATAATATGAATATATTATTTATATAATCTTTGTAAAGTAGATGAATAATAAATATAATTAAATTATAATATGATATTTATTTTAAGTTAAAGTTTAATCATTTCAGTAGTGATATGTGTCGTAAACGTCAGAGAAGTTTTACTTCAATCGCGCGTAAATATTACACGCACACTTTTTTTATTTTGTATTTTTTCAATTTAGTTTGCCCAGTATTTTGTATGGAAAATACATTTTTCATGTATTTTGCCCAACTCCGACTTTGACCCCCCCCCATAACTCCAAAAGTAAAAGAGGTAAATCAAAAGTATTTCAGATTTGTTCTCTCCTTGGGTAAGGCAACACAAGAAAAAAAAAAAAAAAAATCATCAAATTCTGAGATAGTGATGGACACTTTTTCTATTGACCTGCCCGATTTGCTGTTGCAATGGCTCTTAATAAAAACTATGGAACAGCTAGGATAGCTTGCCACCAATGGCGACTTTTCGTTATTTGGCGATTTACACATGGTCACAACCTATAATTACTGCTCATGTAAGGTTACCGGGAAAACCGTTATCCATATTTTCATATGCTACATCAGTGGCGGCTCGTCATTAAGGGCCAGAGGGGCCTGGCCCCACCGACTAAATCAAAGTATCTTCCTATTATGTAAGGCAGTTCTTTCAGTAATTTACCTTCATTAAAAAAAAATACACGCATTTTACTCTATTTTAATACTATCCATTAAAAAACGCAATTAAAAAAGCGATAGTTACACGATTTCCCCCCTATCTAAACCATGCATGGGCCATGGGCTAGCTTGCCCTGAATTGGGCGTCTCTTCTCGTTCACCGGGATAACATATTTGGCATTGAGCACAAAAGCCATACTGACGCGGAATTAACTTGGCTTCCAAACGGCTTATTTGGCGCTGCCTTCTGGGCCCAGACCTTCGGGCCCTCGCACGGTGATCTACACGACCGTACGGGGAAATTTCGGCAATCGGTAGCTATTGGCGAAATTTTCCGCTTAGGAGGAAATCATTTTTTATTTGCGTGATCGAATTTTTAGTGCAGTCAGATAATTTTCTGTTTTGTTTTCTTTTTACGAAAAGCGATGTATAAATGTATTTTTTTTTATATATGTTGATATTTATTTCAAAATAAATAAATCATCTAAAAATTATGAACAGGCAACTATAAAGAACATAAATATTAAATATTTAAATGTGGCTTTTTGTTTAGTAATAAAGTAAACTTTTCAATTTAACATAACTAGGTAAAAAATAGCAAAAGTTGTATAGTGAATTCGATAATTATTTGTCATTTGAGAAATTTTAAATACTTGAGCTGTGTGCACGTGGGGATAGGTTGTTCTATATGTATATATATTTTCGCGATTTTAATTGGCACTATTTTTTTTCGGGCCCCACCACGAAACGGGTCACAAGCCGCCACTGTGCTACATAATCCTTTGCAGATCGGCGTACTTAGCACTACGAATTATATCATCTCGCCGCGCTGGCAAATATCCAAAGTGCACTATAACTGCTAAAATGGCATAGTTAACGCCGCCAAACATTTCTAAAGTAGCAACTGCGAAGCAACTTAAAAAATTTTCCAGCTATCAAGATGCTCTTTAGCCTCATAGGGGACGCGTTTTTTTTAGTTGCTCGGTGAGCATTAACTCTTTAAGGGACTTAAAATCCTTGACTTCGACTGACTGCAGCCACCTTTCTAAGTACACCCTAAGTTCGTAGACCAAGTTGGACTATAAGGTTCCCGGTTTCCTGTTAAGCTCCTCAAATTTTAGTATCAAAGCCGCGGCATTTAGCCTGAAGCTCCACAGATTTATTTTTTTTTATATGAGAATAATCGTCTCTAAGCTCTACTGGCTCCTTCACTATAATTTCTGCTACTTCTGGTGGGAGTAATGGGATTAATCGGGACACCCAACTCCCATACCTAATAACAAAAAGTAATATATATATATATATATATATGTTCATAAAATAATAAATATTTTCTATTAACTGTTCAATCTGTTCAGTAGTTTTCTCCTAATTTTCCATTAAAGGCAAGTTTCCACTTATTAAAGGGTCTCTTAAGATATGTGTTCTTCATATTTATATAAAGAAAAGCAGATGTGCCAAGTTAATAATTGGATTTCGTTTTTAATCATTTGCTCTCTCTTACTTTATTATATATTCTTTTTTCTTATTATGTATTCTACTTCAAAATTTATATTTAAAAAAATAAACCCTCATAAAAATTAGCTTTATTAATTTTCAAGAAAAGTGGAATCAACAATCCCGTGCAGTGGATCTATGCGTGGTACTCTGAGAGTGCTCGAATATCTAACAGGAAAAAAAACAAAGAGAGGTCAGCTGTCAGACTGGACATGGAAAGAGCTAACTGACAAAGTCAAATATTCACCAGTAAGAAAATGTTTATTTATTCTTTTATGAACATTTTATATCAGTGATTTTTAATTTTTTTCAGCTGTGGAGCACATTTGAAATGGCAAGTTCAATGCAAAGCACTAAAAGCTGCATGGTGCCAAGTACTTCAGAAAGCAGAATTTAAGAAGTGCTGAAATTTCAGGAATTAATATTTTAACCATCTTATATTGCGATGTTAAGATTAATTTATATTTTAAATTTTTTATTCAAAAGCATATAATAGTGCACAGGCCCAGCGAGAAGGGGGGGGGGGGCAGCCGGGGCACTGCCCTGAGTCCGTCGAACTAAAGGGGGCCCGTGAATTTTTCAAAATGCACTACAAAGTTCCTTTCTACATCTTTACTTTTAAAAAATTACTTTAAAAAATCACAGCCCAACGCAGTGCCGGTCCTAGCTATTTTTCTAAGTGGTGCAGAATACAAAAATGCGCCCCCTCCCTCACACATGCAGCTAGAAAAATCAATTAAAGCCTCTGGATTTATTGAACATACAAACAGAATATAAACTGAACGATCTATTTCCAAATGTTTACATTGCTCTTAGGGCACTTTTTAACCATTCCAGCAACGATAGCTTCTGCTGAACGATCATTCAGCAAATTGAAACTCATAAAAAATTTCTTAAGATCAACCATTAAGTCTAAGTCTCTAGAACCATCTAAGTCTCAAGAACGATTTGTAGACTTAGCAAGACTAAGCATCGAATGTGACATTGCCAGAACTATTAATTTTGATGATGTTATACGAAATTTTGCAAGTAAAAAAGGCACGAAAAGCCATTATTAAAATTAAATAATAAATATGCTAATTCTACCATATATATTTTTAACCTTCAAGCATGAATAAAAAATCGCTAAATATGAAGATTTCCTTACTCATTCTTTTCTTTTAGCATTCTATATAAAAATCAGTAAAAGAAAAAAAATTGATTTTCGAAACTGTGTGTAAAACTATAGCAAAATATGAACTGATGCATTTATAGATAAATAACACACTGTTGATGATGGTGATTTGCAACACATGTTAGCCAGCGAGGGTGGTAAGGCAAAGGAAGATTTTGGAATCAGGTTATACAAATACCGTAATGAACTTCATTTTTTTTTTATAATAAATTATTACAGATTGTAAATACTATTATTAAAATTATAATTTAGGTAAGAATAAAAAGGACCCCACAATATTAACTTATTTTTAATAACTACTTTTAAAGTAAAATTGGGCAGAATTTAAAATATATTTCCTGAGGCAAAAATAAGTTGGGGAGGGGGGGGGAGGCCCCCCCCTCCCCAACTTATTTAAGATTTAATTTTAGTATTTAAGATTTATTTAAGATTTAATTTTACTTATTTAAGATTTAATGAAATTCTTATTTTTCAGCAGTAAATATATAACTCAAAATCATACAAGTGGGTTGAACTGTGGTGCAAACCAATAAACATAACACTCAGAAAATTTGTTATTGATCTGGTCTCTTGTTCTACGTGAATTTAACCATTTAAATATGGTTAGAGTCACAGCTTACAGGGTGTGTTCTGAAAGTAATGTGCATTTTCTGGGGAAAATAGATTTATTGATACTATTGGTACAAATGGTTAAAATTCTTCAAAATAGTCTCCTTGTGCATCAATGCACTTATGGAGACGATTCTACCATGCCTGGAAGGCACCCTGGAACTCCTCGACTGGAATGCCTCTCAGGGAACCTTGTAACATGAGCTTGGATGTTCTCCACCGACTCCCAGTGTTTTCCCTTCGGCTCTCTCTTCAGTCAGGGGAACAAAAAAAAAAAAAAGTCACATGGAGCCAAGTCAAGGCTGGATCACTTCTAATCAATTTCGACGATTCTTCAAAGCGCAAAACTTGAGGTTCTTTCTGCTCCTCCGTCAACACCTTCGCACGGACCTTTTGCATTTGCAAATCCTCCGTCACAATCCCATGTACCACCATTTTGACAAGTTCAAGGTGTTAGCAATTGCCTGGATGCTTAACCAACGGTCTGACTTCAAAACTTCGCGCACATGCTCGACGTTTTCATCGGTTCAGGCTGTTGTTGGGCATCCAGAACGGGGCTCGGGGGTGACCTTCTCCCAGCCCTCCTTGAAGGCCTTGTGCTACCTTCCACATTGAGATCTCGAATTCTTCCCAAGCTGCACACAAAACTTGATCGTATACCACTGTTCCAGCGAACACTCCATCACACCGTGACACACACAAAAAAAAAAAGACTGTGCGAAGACACATCCTACCACTCGGAGCAAACTGAAACCAAGCGCGTTTGGAAGGATAGATCCCCCAATGGCGTAGCTAGGGGGGGGGGGGGGGTCATCTGTCCCGGGCACAGCACAAAAGGGGCTCCAAATCGATGTTACGAAATTTTAGAAGAAAAAAAAAATTGAATTGCATTCGTATTTTTATTTGTTGACAGAAAAAGAAAAAAAAATAGAGCAATCACAAATGAATTTTTTTAACAAAGTAGTAATCAAACTTTTCACAATGACTTGTACAGGAAATGTTTGTAGCTATTTTAGAAGATTTTCTTTAGAAATCGAGTTGAGCTTTCCCATTCCCTTTTTCTTCTCTCTTGCGGGCTTCTGTGTGTTTGTGGGATTCAAAATTTCTGTCGTGTAACTGCATTTTTTATATTTGGCCATTTTTGTCTCTGACTAAATCCCTAGGATGTTCCAGAATTCTTGTTTACAGTATTTTATCAAGGTCAAAACATTACTCAAGTTTTCCCAGTTATCTTTTAGAATGGTCTTGGAGGATTTAGTTTTGGATATTTATGGTGTTACAAATAAAACTTTTATGCATTAGCCATGGTAAAAAAAAAGCCTATATCCAATTCATCGGTAATAGATAATGGCATTCTCAAACCCAAAATAGCTCTCTTAAATTCAGATCAAGTTTTTCTCAGCTTTTGAGTTCAAAATGGCACTCCTTGCTTGTCTTGCTTACTGTGTCGAGCCGCCCCTGTGTACGTCCCGCCCATTAGGTAATTAATGATGCAACTTTTAATATAGCTCTTATTAGTACAATAAAATGTAGTATTATTTCTAATAATAATGTATAAAAAATTCCCCGATCACTTTACTAGTGTAAAATAATTCTTTCTTTATACAATAATACAATCATTATCAAAAAAATCAAAGTTGGAATCATTAAAGATGTGGTACACAATTCAGTCTTCAAATTAAACATGAAGCAAAATATTTTTCTAATTCCCGTGTATGTTTATCTAGAAAAAGGAACAAATCAGTCACAAATTTTTTGACTCCTCAGCTACCTTGTTGCCAGAAGACTATCGACCAGAGGCTTCTGTATATTCATGTCTACACGTAGACCTAGATACTATCAATACTTGAACTACTCAACTACTAGATACTATCATCTTGGTACTTGAGTCATAAATTAACGTTCTGGATGCGTGGCGGCTCATCCATTTGAGCACATGAGCACGCAAACTCCCAAGGTAAAATATATAAAATAAATACATTGACAAATTAATTTTTTTTTAAATATTAAGTACACTTAGATTTTTGTGAATTTAAAACGTGAGTTTTACTCTCTCCCCCCTCCCTCTACTATTATTAAAATACACTTATTATAGCTAACGCACTGTGTGTAGGTTACTACAGCACAGCCTTTAATCGATCGCTCGTGCGAACGGAAAAATTCCCTTCTGATACGCTTTCTGAGAACAGAAGCGGAGAGAATAGAGCTGTAACTTCTGACGTCACTGGTAGGCAAAACAAGGCAGACTAACCAATAGGAAGGCTTGTTCGACAGGATGGCTGGTAGGCAAAACTGGAACGTAACCAATTGGTTTGCTTGACGTGACGTCGTGTTAGTAAACATGCTACAGCCCTATTGAGAAGAAGTACTGCTCTACTGATATAATTCCGTTCGCACATTTACATTACATTCGGTTAGTTAATCCATTTTTATTTCATTTTCTTATTATTTTCTTCATTTCTATACTTTTTCACTAGAATATTTTTTTTACAAACTAGTGTCAATAATTAAGATGGGAGCAAAAGGAGTATTTTGGAGCTAAAGCAAGGACAATTTTCAATACTATCCTTTGAAAAAAAATGAAATAAAATGAATCAAGACTGTACCTTTGCTAACACTTATCTTGGTGACGAAATGCAAGACCAAAGATGACTTGTTTTCTTTCAGTTGTGTGCATTGTTTTCCTTTAACTGCTGGAAATGCAAATCTATTTTAATTTGTAAGGTATGTCGTATCTGCATATTTAATTTTTGCCATTTGTTTTGTGAACCCCCATTTAAATAACTCACAAGCCGCCTTTGTCTGGATGCTTCCTCGTAATTCGGGGACATGTGAGGAGAACTGAATGTTCTCGTGAGTTTTTTTTTCTCATATGCTTCTACTTGGTCTTTAAGATAGGCTTTCATTCCTTATGTAGTAATACTCTGCTGTACCTGTCTTTTTAAAAAGTTGCATATTTGTACTGTAGAAACTGCTTTAAAGTCTACGTTTTTGGTTCTCCTCGGCAAGAGAACCTTCAAGTTAAGGTAAGAAATATTGTACTTTTGCAATTTTCTATATTGCTGAATGCTAATTATGATTTTTTGAAATAAAAATGTGTGTTTAAAAATTTTCAGTGCTTAAGGTTGTTCTTTTAATAATATGTTTACCAGTAATAATACAAGTTTTGAGCATCTTCTTAAAAAAAAAAAAAAAAAAAAAAAAAAAATCCGTGTATATCAGAAACTGGAAAAGAATTCAAATGCAAGCAATTTTGTATTTCAAATGCCAGCAATTTTTTTAAAAATGCCCCCAAAAATTCATTTTGATCCGTTTGGTAATCGGATCAGTAAAATCAGGCCCTATGAGAGGGGGGGGGGCACCACCCCTGGGACTGTGCGAGCTAGAGTGGGCCCGTGTTCAGCGTGTCCTTGAATTTTTCAGAAGGTGTTACGAATTTCCTTTATAGACGTAATTAAAATCTTTTTTTTTAAATAGACAAAAGTTTGAATACATAATTCTAGAATGATTTAGATGGCAGAAATGTTAATTCTACCATTTAAATATTAGTATTTTTTCAACCTTCGAACATGAATTAAAAGTACCATTACATATCAGAAAAACTTCCCTCCCACTGTCTGTCCTTTTAGCATTTTATTTGAAAATCATTAAAAAGGGCAGTTTTACAAAAAAATATTGCTTTCGTCCCTCCTGTTTTTTCGAAACTTTTGTGCTTTACGAAAGGGGCCGGGTAGATTTTTGCCCCCGCCCCCACTTTATAAAATTTTTCTCAGTAAAATATTCGAATTATAGAAAATGAATGCCATCATACGTACATTCATTATTAGCTGGTGTGCAATCCATCGAACTGCAAATTTCTAGATGAGATACACGGTAAATAAAGCAAGTATAAATCAGTGTTGACATGACATAAATATTAAGTACAGTTCATTCGACTGCTGAAGAAGAATAAAACTTTCTTGTATCACTGACGTATGCCCACCCCCCAACGGAGGGAACTAAAGCCCTTCCTTGAAGGTGGAGAGTTAAAAGGGAAATTTTTTTTTAAATAGAAAATTGTCAGTTAATGAATTAAAATATTTTATTCCTAAAATTTGTCCTCAGATTATTTCTATCATATTTTTACCCACCCACCCCCCAAACAAAAAAATGCTTTTAAATAAATACTTGCATTTAGTATAGCAAGTATAAGAAGTGCAGTTGAACTCGATTACAAAATAAATGAAAAGACCAGATCATTATTAATAACTCTACATAACGATAACGAATTACGTTGATAATGGACTTCTATGGGTAAAAGGTATGGCATTCAATAGACAAATGGTACAGAAGGTTTTAACTTTAAAAGAAAGTAGCTATAATCAGCAAACAAGCGAAAATGAAATCAAGAAAGGAAGGGGGGGGGGAATTTTAAGGTATTTTAAATAATTGTATTTTTTAATCACATTTTTTTATTTTAAAATTTTTTAATTTTCAGATACTGCAGTTTTTTGTAGCACATTTATGGGTTTGCCCCCTTCCTCTTTTTGGGGGAGGGGGGGGGGGGTGCAAAATCTTCAGTTGTCCCCGGCGCTGGTAACCCTAGCTATGCCTCTGAGATCCCCCACAACATTTTTCGACCAAACCAAGCGCGCTGCGATGAATAGTCGTGTCACAATAAAATCATACGTATTACTTTCAGAACGCACCCTGTATATGGGCTGGTGCCCCACCAAGAGAAAATCCTATGTGTTCCCTGAGTGAGTATGGCTTACACTAATTCTTTTCAATTCGTCTGCAAACTGCAAAGAGCATAATTATAGTTGTTCTTTTTTAAAAGCTATGTTACAGGACTTTTGAGTAATTTTCAAAACAAACTAATGATGATAAACACTTAAAATAAATAACACTGCATTTTCTTAAACTACATTATACACTTTTATTAACAGTAAGCCTATATGCAACTTTCAGAAAAAAATCAAAAGAGAAACAATTTACAGGGAAAGAAAGCACAGAAACAGCCTTTCAAAATGAGCTAAATGTCATCTATTTTGACAACTATTTTAAAATAGTGAATTTCTACCATCCCCCCCCCCTTCTCTTTTCACAAATTTTACTACCTCTATAGATGGCTTGTAAAAATACACTGTGCTGTTTTTGAAGAGACTTTGAAAGTGCTTTTACTCACATTTTGCTTTGCACTATTGTTTAAGGCTATTCTTAAACAGTCTTTAAAAGAACAACCTCAAGTAATTTATGAATTTACAGGTAACAGACAAATACCTATATTTACCTCCCAGAAAAAGAAAAAAAAAATCTGTGTCTGTATAAATAAACAAAACAATAATTGTACAATCACTGCACATTTATTATTAATATTATTTTAATGTTATGTGTATAAACGTAAAGAAGAATTCCTTTACTTAGTCTATATTTTAAATAAATTAAAATTCAAAATCTGTTAAAATAAGTTCTGGAAAACACAAAATATCAGTCACAATACACATTGGTTGTATTAAATTTGTGAAACCTTGGGCTTTGGTAGGCTGTTCTTCCGAGTGTCAAATTCTGGATCAACAGACTTCCCTGCTGATCAAATACACCATGTACTTGCTGCGAATGTGAATGTCAAATTTGTGGGGTTGTATGTCCTCTCACTGGATAGGTTGATAAGTGAGAGAGATACACATCTGGAAATGAGAAATATTTGGTGATGCTCTGAATCTCCATGCTCTGGGGGACCTCCTAGGCCAGGGATGGGCAAACTATGGCCTGCGGGCCAAATCCGGCCTGCTGGAAGGTTTTATCCGGCCCGCGGATAAAATTTTAATTTGCCGGTCCGACAGAAATTAAAAGAATATATATATATATATTTATTATATATCCATATTAAGAATTATGAAGATGGCTTGAAAAAAATGCATTTTGAGTTCGAACACAGATTTCAAGATTTCAGTGCCATTCAAACGGAATTGGATATTTTTACCATACCTTTCAACGTAAATTGTTAAGCAGTGAGGTCAGATTTGCAGCTTGAATTAATTGAATTGCAATCTAACAATCATCTCAAGCAGTTGTTTCTAAATATGCCAAAGTTAGAGTTTTACAAATCATTATAGAAAGTAAATTTCCCAAATTTAATATCTCACCCCCAGAAAATCAGTGCTATGTTTGCTTCATTTTATATATGTGAACAAGTGTTTTCAACTATGAACCTTAGAAAGAATTCTTTCAGAAGTAGACAGACAGATGAGCATTTAGCCTCGTTCCTTAGAATCAGTGCATCTCACTTCGAACGTCAATATAAGGAACTTTTAAAAATGAAATCGCAATTTCATTCATCTCATTAACATATTTAAATTGTAATACTTGTATATTGTTTTTAAAATTTTAGAAAAGTTTATCTTGGCCCGCCAAACTTTTTTTTTTTTCGATTTTTGGCCCGCGACCGGAAAAGTTTGCCCATCCCTGCCCTAGGCTGACATTCATAGATTCTAAAGCAGTACAGTACAGCTAAACTGTCAGTCTTTGGCAATAAATAAAATTATTAGCTTCTTAAAGTTATATAGTATAAATAAAGATAGCAGATAATATTCAAAGAGGGAAAAAAAGGGGAAAAAACTTGATTTCTGAATGAAAAATACTTTATTAATCTAAAATAGCTTTAAATTTCCTTACATAATATTTGAATTTGTAAGATAAAAGATAAAAAGTGGTGAACCATTATGTTATTAACATCTCTTAAGAATCATGTATTATACATGAATACCTACAATAAACATAATTTTAAGTTATTTACCGTATTTACTCGCGTATGCGTCGACCCCCCACTTTTCTGATTAAGAAATTCGATTTTTAAAAAATCCCGCATATAAGTTCACCCCACTTTCCCGATCAAGAATTTTAATTTTTTTAAAAATACATTTATTCAAAATCATCTGGGAAAAAAAAGAAAGTGCTAAATGTACAATAATAAAGATAATACTACACAAAAGTAGTATACAAAATTAATCTGATAAAAATGAATAAAAATAATATCACGTTACTGATAGTATGATATGGTAAAGTAGTAATATGCAAAGTTTAACTGATTTAAGATACAATTAAGTATCGGAGAGGAGTAGGCATACATTCATTACCTGGACCAAACCCCAGTCCCAGTGCTGATAAGGAAAAAAAACTCCTTCCTCTATAGACATTAAACGGCGTCATTATGTTATGGAATGTGGGCAGAGAACAAATGTCTTTCAAAAGGGCATTTTTTACTTCTGTGTGAGTGTGTGTGTGTGTGTGTGGGGGGGGGGGATTAAGGACCATCGCATAAGTTGACACCCCCAATTTAAAGCCTTTTTTTGTCCAAAATTTCTCAATTTATATGTGGGTAAATACGGTAATTTTTTTTAAAGCAACTCAAGATAAATTCAAAGTAATAAAGAACTTTGTAGATGAGGGGTTCACAGCCACGGTGTACAAAGTCTGTATTTTTTTAAAAATGGAGATAGTTCATGGTTGAATAACCTGAAACTACTCACTGCCATGGTGAATCAAGTGATTAAAACATTTTCTCTCCCACAGATGGCACTTATTACTTAGCAGTATAAAGTCACCATACTATAATACGCAACTTCAAACCTCCATTTCTTCAATTTAGTTTAGATAGAACATGTGTAAAAAATAGCATAGTATGAACTGTTTCAGGGAATACAAAGGATTTACCCTTCTTAAATTGTAAAAAAGTACTTACGGCCACACAGGTGGGAAAGTTAAGTACTTTTCTGCCTATGTAGAAGTAGGAACTTTTTACAGCTGAAGGTAAACTCACAGTATCCTGAAATGTTCTTACATCACTATATTCTATATGTGTGCATTATTTAGAAAGCTATTTAGTAATCTTAATCTTAATGAGTAACAGGAAGGTTTGGATGGCTCCACTGACTCCCATGTTGAAATTTGCATAAAATATTTTTGTCCTACTTACAACACTGATTTTTAATTTTTTGTATGTACACAAAAGTAGCAAAGTTTCATATGATACAATCTTAAATGTAACAAAAATATAATATTTCAATAACATTTTTAGTTAAGAGCTGCCATCAAGATAGACAAATTTTGTATATTATTGAAAACATAACTGTTATACATTTTTGATAGGTATACGATTGTGTCATCTGAAAAACTATACTTTTTTCTATGCATTAAGCGGGGGAAAAAAGAGAGTGAGTGAGAGAATCAACTCAGAGTTTTGAGTAAGAAAAAATATGTAAAGAAAATTTTAACATGAGAGTCAATGTACTGTCCAAGCCACCCATCTCTCTTAAACAGATTTTTCAGTAGTTTTATCATGATAAATAGCTTCAAATGCAACACTCTATTTGATATTGATGAAAGTTGATCCACACTATGCTAATGAAGAAAACCCTGGGAAAAAAAAAAAAAATCTTAAAAAGCCACAAAAATGAAGTGAAATCCAGAGTCCCAAAATAAGACCAAAAGCTCGAGACTGAAGCAAAACCCTCAAATTTGGCACATCTAACATTCTCCATTTAATCAGAATTACAATTAAATAAAAATGATAGTGATACAAGAAATATAACCTACAAATCAGAATAACATACTAGCCAAATCAGGTAGCACAGAGATTGACTTGCTTCAATAGAAAGACACATACATGCATCTCTTATGTACTTCTTTACACATAGCAGTAAAAAAAAATATATATATATATATATATATATATATATATATATATATATATATAGATATATATATGCACATTTCAAGCAGCACAATTGGTCCTCACTTAGTCAATAGAAAAAATAATTACTAATAGAGGGGGCTGGGGCAAAAATGGTGCAATTTTTGCTTTCTTGCCTACGTATAGATTGGTGATTATTCTGGTGATGAAGAAAAACTTTTTGTGTCTCTTAAAATGTGTACACAAAGTTTTAATTACCATTATGCTTACTTTTTTTTTTAATTTACTAAGATATGAACCAAGAATTGGGTCTGCAATATCTAAAAATAATTTAAAGTTCATCAACTTATATTTTCAATGTGCGTTTGCTCATGCTTTACTAATACATGCTTGTAATCAAAGGCTTTAGGACAAAAGAAGCATACAAATCTTTTTACTTTGTTATGAATGGCTACCACATGCCTGTTAAGTGATCCCTTCTGAGTAAATCTATTTCCACAGATGTCGCACCTATGTGGAAATAACTTTTTAAAACAGTTTTTTTTAGTCTGATCAAATTTCATAGTTGTGCCAGGTGATAGCAAGTTTTCAAAACTTGCAAGAGGCTGACTGTCATGTGAAACTGCATCTGGAAAACACAGAAACAAATTAATAAATTATGCTTAGACTGGTTTCATACATACAATTTATAGAAATACAAAAGGAGTTAAGTGCAACCACGCTTAAAAAGTTCATTTTAAGTTAGTAAACCAGATCTTTATCATACACACTAAACAAAATATAATTTAAAAAAATCAAACTGTTTAAGAAAAATCCCTGTTAATAATGAAAACAGTAATATATATCAGACAATATGATTAACAGAAAAAAATGTACATAACATTAAATTAGATTGCATTATAAAACTTCAAATGAACAGTTTTTTTTTTTAAACCCATATTAATACTTGCTCTGCATTGTATAGTTAAGAGAACAAAGACATTTAAATAATTGCACAATTTTATTCATTAATAATACTTGCCTTCTATATTATAAATTATCTGTATAAGTAATTTTAAATAATTACAACTGAGAGAGAAGATAAAATAAATTTTATTTATTAATTACGAGCTCTATTTTCAGTTTCCAATTGCCTCTTCTTTACTGAAACTAGAATCTGATTATTTGAACAGATTGGCTGTGGACAGTTTTACAGGTAATTAGTTAAATTACAATCACGTATGAACAATATGCACAATTATTCATTGCTGTGAAGGGATGACAGAATTTTCTGCTGCAGCATAATTTGCCTTTTCTGAAATTTTGATTTTTTGCTGTCATTTTTTAACATTCAATTTACGTCTGAAAAATATCAAGATTTCAGAAAAGACAAATCATGACAAAAACTAAGAAAATGAAATCATACTTCTATAGTACATCAACTTCTATAGTACATCAATAACTGAGGAAACTATGGAAATTAATTTTCACGTCATTAATGTATAAGTTAACAAAAATTTCATAGTTTCTTTTTTTTGGGGGGGGGGGGGAAGGGCAAAAAAGAGAAATCATCACCTTCTGTTAATCTTTATACTCAATAGTTTCATCACAAATGAAATGTAATAAAATTCATAAGTTAAAAAAAAAAAAAAAAAAAAACAACGAAAGTATACTGTAGTTTTAAATTGAAATATAGTTTTATAAATTATTTTTTTAATTTTTATTTATTTATTTTTTAATAGCTATCATGAAATACATGGGTGATCTGTCTTTGGGCCTTCATCAAAGAGAAGTGGAATGTGTCTATGCCATTTTAGTAGTAAGTCAAAATATGGGTCTGCTACAAAATATTAATTCATTTTTTTAATGTTTCATATTGAGTAATAATGCATTTTTAAATAAGCGACGTTTAACATGCCTTTGTTAAGAATTGGAAACTACTTTGACATTTAACATCTCTTCTCAATTAATATGTTTCTAATGTACATCATTCATTTTCATTTACCTACATTATGAAAGTTGTAGTTTCAATTTCATCAAGAGATATATTTAATTGGTTTAGTTAACAATGGATTCAAGGGGGGGGGGGGCAGCGAGGAAACTGCATCCCCACTGAGCACTAAACACACTATGTTTAACCTATCCGACCTCATTACTGAAAAAAAGGCAATGTTGAAGACCCTCCTTCTTTGACCAATACCACTTCCCAGTGATCAACCAAAGGGCAAAGTTGATCCTCAGTTGAACATTCAAAAATCCATGCAGGCAAAGTAATCTTTTTCAGAAGGAGAATCTCCTTTGTTGCACCCTTTTAGTATTGGAAGAAAACAGATTAAGTGAAGTAATTTGCAAAATTACTTAACTTACAAAGTTATTTTACAAATTAGAGAAAGAGAAATGGTGAATTTTGAGGAATTTCGGAATCACATAATTAAACAGAAAAGTAAATTTGTCTCTAAATTTTAATTTGTTAATTGATGCTTTGAACTATTGTAATCAATGACATGATAAAGTTTAATAAGTTTTCTTTACATGCAGTTGCATTCTTAAATGTCATTTCCTCATAAGGAGGTTGTCATGTATGTTTGTAAGTTGTATACACAACAACTTATGATTCTAGTTATTAAATAAAGTTCGTGTTAATTAAAACATATACTAAAGTCTAGACTATACTAAAGTCTTTGTTTAATACAAGACTCTAAAATTAACATATTAATTTACATTCATCCTTCACTAATAGAAATATATACATTTTTTAAAGCATGTTGGGTTCTGATAGACATAAATGTTTTAACCTCTTTCATGTCAAAAAACAGTTTTTGCCATCTTAAATACAGCCCTGAATAACACAGCTGCAAAATTCAGCATGCAATATTGTTAGAACAGAGAGAATAGATACCAAACTGCTTAATCAACATTAATGTTTCCATGTTAAATAACAGATGAAAAACTTTCTGCAATTTACACACACACACATATATATATATATATATAACTAACAAGTAAAACACAAAACATACTACAAATAAGACATATCTCGCATAAAAATATAACAGCTACTAGCAAGAATTAGAAACCAGATTTTGAATCCAAATAAAGTGCAAGAATTATTGTGATAATATAGTGGAACGGAAATTATAACCACTGTCACCATCGTCAGGGGCCACAAACAGTGGATTATAATTTACAGCAAAACAAATAGTAGGGTTTCGGTTGTGTGGCATATCAGAAGAGATATTAACTCCACACATCTGGGCCCTACCCTACTATATAAAGGAAAGAAGAAATCAAAAAGATAACAAAAATTAGAAATATAATTTTACATACCCGACCTTGAGCACATGGAAATTTTATTTGAACAATTGATATGTGTTGCCAATGCTAAGAATTGTAAAAAGTGAAAAATGGTGTTGCCACTAAATAAAAGTGTAAAAGTGGAAAGAAGAAAGTATAGGAGTTGCCAAATACTAAAAGGTAATATTATTAAATTTTAAGAATATCCAGGTATATTAATATAATAAATATATATTGAATAATAATAAATTAAAAAGATTGAATAAAATAAATAGTATAGCAAAATTAAATATAACATATTGTTTAAAATATATAATGATTATTATTATTGACAAAGTATGTATAATAAGTTATTGTATGACAGAAGATTAATCTAGTAAATAAGTAAAAAATAATGTTTAGGACAGAATAATCACAATATAGGAACCCCGTTGAGAAAAACTTCCTTATATATATATATTTTCCTTTAGGTATGCCATCATCATCCCGCACTGAGAGATGAAATTATTTGTCAAATAATAAAGCAGACAACAAATAACAAAAGTTTGAATCCGTAAGTATTGGAAATACAGAATTATGCTTAATAAGAAAAAAAAAAAATCTATGATTTTTCTGAAAAAAATGTACAAATCTGTCAGAGTAAGCTATCTACAGAAAAGTTAAAAATCAATATGACAGCAGAAATAAAACTTGACACTAAAACTTATTATAAATGTATGGAAGTATTTAAGATGCAATGCAATTGCCAGTTTTTAGCCCTAGAATTCTGGTCTTTTTTGACTACACACACAAAGAAAAGGCATTCACATCTTGATGATACACCAGCACATCAGCAATTTTTCTGACAGATAAATAGAAAAGACCATACCTCTATACAGCTAAAAAATGGTTCTTGCAACATGACAAATGCCCCAGCACATTTATTGCACATGATCCAGATTTTTTTGGCTTGTGGAATTTTAGTTTTTTCTAAATCATTAGGATACATCACCCAACCTCCACACTTTCATGAAAGTACAAGCAGAAGTCATAAAACATGTGCTTGTGACATCTGGTTGCTTCCCCAATTTTGAGAGTACAGAAAAGATAATGCAAAACATGATGATGCAGATGAACACCATTTCAAAAGAAGCCTTCAAAAAGCATTTTTGGGAAAAAAGATCAGTGGGCTAAATGTGTGGAGGATTGATCCTAAATTGACAATCATATCATCAGATAATGTGTTGGAGAGAAAAAATCAAAAACTTAACTACTCAGGTCCCACCAAACAATGAGGGTTCTCACAGATCCTACAAATAAAAAAATTATGCTCCTTTCTTTCTCCAGTCCAGCTCCCAACTTGCTCCAGTTATTCTTTAAGTGAACCATAATTCACATGGGCGAAAAAAAAAAAAAAGCAGTACATATGCAAATTAAAATAAATACTATCAATTTCTACAAAATTCTTATTTCTTTTATTTTATTTAGTGAAGCGACTGTGAATATTAACCTTAAAAAAAGGGGGGGGGGGCATTATATTGTGCCATTTTAAAGCATAACACATGATATGCTTAAAAGAGGCCAAACATTTTTTTTTTGGGAGGGGGGGGGGAGAGGAGGAGTAATGATCCCTGCATTAAATGATGTTAAATAGGAAGAATTTTGTGGTAATTGGTGATGTTTGTTTTAATTTTCTTGTGTACTGCATCCGATACATAGTCAAGTTAGAGATTTGCTTGGGCCAAAAATATCAAGCTCAGGACTGGATTTATGTTTTCTTGGCCTGGCCTGTAAACAAAATAAAAATTAAGAAATGGACCAAAAAATAATAAAAATAAAATAAAATAAAATTGAGGCTTGCTTTGTAATTCATATAAAAAATTCAGGACTGGTGTAATCAAAATAAAAAACTGAAGCCCGGTCCATAATCGAAATAAATAATTCAGGTTCACTCAGCTCAACAGCTCAATTTATAGATCAGGGGTTCCCAAACTTTTTTCACTGTGGCACCTTTGTCAGGTAAAAACATTTTGGGGACATCCTTCTCTGGCTGAAAACTTCTGCAGCAAGTTAATTTTAAAGCAACATGACTATGAAGGTTAGAATAAAACAGTTTGGATGCATTTATGTTTATATTGCTAACTGCAGTCGAACCCTGCTATAACGAGCTTCAAGAGACCAAAAGTTTTGTTCACTATATCCGAATCGTTAAGAAATACAGTATCAAAATGGTGGGACCAAAATTTTTGGTCTTTAGTTCGTTATATACCAGGTTTACTATAACGGGGTTCAACTGTATCAAGAAAGTACTCTCTTGGGAAAGGGATAAGGAATTTGCCTCCCAACCCCCCTCTCAACTCAGGGAGTTCCTGTAAAAAAACCAAATGTATACTGAACTCTCGTGAACTTGACAGAATTATTTTTGGTTTAGCCCACTTGGTCACCAGCTCGGAAAATTTTTCTGTGGGATACCAGTTCAAAGGAAATTTCTTGATTACACTCCCCCAAAACTTAAAAGACTTTTCAATGAAAAAAAGATGCTCCTGACATTTAGAAAATAATTGATGGAACTAAAATTTATGAGTCTATGTACTCCCTATAAATAAAGAAGGGACACTTTTGAACCCACTTATTCAATTTTTAGATCTCTCCTCTATAATCTGGTGCTTGTACCCTGATGAAAAAAATCTGTAAATTGCTACGTATGCTAGCAGGTAGACTCATAAACGGTCACTCTAGTGCTCTAAAAATCAAACAATAATTTCTCATTACACAAACTAGTCATTCTGCTGTGATAATTTCCAGAATACTATGGACAGAAGTTCTTGACCATTTCATTTATGTGTGCATTGCCTACATGCATAATTCTACAATCTATTCTTCTAGTTTTAGAACACAGAAAACCGCCATCTATTTGTTCTAGATGGTGCTCTGGATTATCTCCACAGCATCCCTGCCATACGCTCACGGCACACAGTTTGGGAATCTCTGTTATAGATCATGATTTAAGAAACTGTCCAAATTAATTTATAGAATATATCATTTCAGAATAATCACATTTTAGTAAGGACTTTATACTTTTGATATGTATTACAAAATAATATAAAACATTATGACGAATTTATACTACTGTATTATAGCCTGAATTTAACGCAGTCCCAAAATTTTTCATTAATATATTTAGACCTCGCATTTAGCATGAGTCGGGTTTTTAACAAGAAATGAACGGTCAAAAATTATATTCGGGCTAATATGGTATATATAACAAAAATGTTATTGGAAAATCTTTATAATTTGAATGTAAGGAATCGTTGCACTCTCTAAATTGTATAATTCAGAACCATTATGATGATCAATCATGCATTTGCCAGGATTTGATATCAGAATCATTAAATGTTAGATCGTTAATCCCTTAATCAATGATCGGCTGAGAAGAATATATTAATGATTTTATTATTTTAATCTTAACAACTTGTTATTTATTAATACTTATGAACTAATAACTGTGTTAAGTTTTAAGTGTATACAGTAAGACCTCGCTATAATGATATTCGATACAATGATAAATTCCTCTGTAGCAATAAAATTTTGTGGCCCTGCAGAACTTCCGTACACTATAGTCTTTCCTCGATATAACAATAAATCTCTCTAGAACAATCATTTTATTTAGTCCCCTAAATATCATTGTATCGAGGTTTTACTGTATGAAGCACACATAAATAAAAGTGCATAGGCTCATTCTTGAAAGTGCAGAGGCATGTCCCAACCCATGGTTTAAAAAAAGTGTTAGCTTAGCCTAAAATGATCGTTGTTTTAAAAGCCCAGGCTTTGTGCCAGGCCCAAAACTTGTGCAGATTGCTAGTCCCAATCCTGTCACATGAAAATTTTGCACAGCCTGTAAATATTTCATATTATTCCCAGCCAAAGAGCAGTTACTTTTTTGACAGTATTTACATATATATTAAATATTTTGGTTTTAAATCATTTTAAATTTTTTCTAAAATGTAATGATCTTGAAATATATCAATTTATAGCTGTACTATTACTATTTTCAATCTTCTTAATTTAATTATCAGTAAATATTAAAAAATAAATAAATAAAATAGAAGAAATTTATGACTTATGAGGTAAAATAGCATCTCAAGTATTATTACAAATTTTTCAAGTCACAAATAAACAGTTTGTTTCATATCCATAATATTTTTCCCCTTTTATTCCCTTTAAGAGAGAGCAGAATTCGTGGATGGAGGCTCCTAGCATTTTTGTTAGCATTCTTTAAATGCTCAGAAAGCCTAATGCCATACATGATGAAATATTTAGAATCTGCAGCACAAGATTTTAGAAGAACAGAGCAAGGTAAAAAATGGTATTATATTTATCTTTTTGTTACAATCAGGAAATAAAACTTTTTGTATAAACCAGTTTTTGAAGAATCTAGTTCTAATTTTAAAAGTTCCTGTTTTCCTAAGAATTATTAAAATTTCAGACGAAACCTAGGGGAAAGAAAATTAAAATAAATCAAAATTATCCTTCGAAATTAAAATAGAACCCGTCTTAAAATGGACCAAAACAATTTTCAGCTAAATCAAAGTGTTTGTCAAGTAAAAGAATAGAATAAGATATATATCTATTCAGCACTAGTTTTTGTTTAATAAAAGGTCCATTTAAGGCAGGTTTTATTGTGTTAATTTTCCAAGTGATGACGATCAGTATAGCAAGAATCGATTTATAAATGTTCATGAGTCAAATTGCAATTTACAAGTCACAATCTAAATAACTTTTTCAGCAGATATCTTAATTTTCTTATTGCAATACTGAGAAAATTAATAAATGAAGGGGCTTTTTAAACATAATTATTAGATCTTATGTTTAATTATGTATAAATATTTCTCCTTGCTTAGTTGAATCCATTTTTTCTTCTCCCAGCAACAGCAGAAATCTGTATTTACAATTTAAATCAAACAATACAATATGGAGGAAGAAGGAATGTACCAACTGAATCTGAAGTGAACAATGTAACAGTAAGTTTCCAGCTTTGAATCTTTACCACAAATAGGAGAAAACTAATTACACATATTGACAATTTCCTCCAAATTAAAATTAACACTCATATCATAATGTGATAAAGCACAGATTTCCAACCTTTCAAATTTGCAACCACTTAAAAAGAATCAGGAGATTCTCCATTAAAATGTAAATCTTTCATTCTAAAAACACAGTGTAGAGCTTGGTAAATTTTTTATTCATTTACTTTTCAATGAGTTTGTATTGCTACTATTGATTTAATTGACTACCGATTGATTTGTATTGTTGAGATAGTTGCTAGTAAGAATGGGAAAAGAATGTAAGACATACTGTTTAAGAATTAAAATTATATATATGAATCAATTACTAAAATATTCACCCCGCCCCCCCAAAAAAATGCTTTTAACTTAAAAATTTTATCCACAACACTTAATTAGAAATTTAAAATTATCAAATCTAAATAAAGTAAGTAAAAAATCGATATCACAAAATTGACCCTATAAGAGTCTAACAATTACAGGTAAATATTTTTTAGCAGTTTAAATTTATAACTTAATCTATTTTTCCATTTAACATACTATACTTTTTACTGCAAATAAAAATACATTGAGGAAATTAAACTCACTCTTTTATTTAATATAAGTTGTAAACATATTTTCCTTTATTAAAAATAAAAGCTTATTTCAATTTCACTTTATTTAACATTTCATAATCATTTTAAATACTAGCAATTTTTTTTAATCAGAAAGATTTTTTTACCAAAATGAATCTATTTTAAATTTAGTGACTAACTTTTTCAAGCAAAAAACACCCTATTTTAATTAAAATTTTGTCAGATGATCCGTTGATGATATATTACTGAATATCACCTGAGTAAATACACATATATTTCTTAAAAGAAAGCACCTATGAATTACTGGCTGCTATATTTCATATACCAGAAATTACGGTTCGACATTAAGGCCATATAATGGTCTAAGTACTTTTGTACTACTTTTTTATGAGATATAATAAATTAAAAGGATATTTCTTTATTCCATTAACTAAAATTTTGAATGAATAGTAATATAAAACTTTGGAACACAAAAGCTGAATGAAAAAAAAAAAAAAAAACCATATATTTTTCTAAATAGAAATTACAACAATTTGAATTTACATATATATTACATAAAAATTAAAACATCACACAGAGAAACCTTTGTAACTGAAGTTGTTTTTTATGTTTCCACCATCTCTTTATTCATATTTATTGCTCCAATTTGCATAAGAAAATTTTCGTTAATTTTTAAAAATCATTCTTGAGTAGAGCAGGGCATGGGCGCCGGCAGCATAGGGCAAGGTGGGGGGCAATGCCTTCCCTGGATTTTTGTATGCAGTGTTTTCCCTTGCTTTTTTGCTCTTTCTAACATGGTAACCATACATTGAAGTAGTCTTTGCCCACCCCCCTCCGGAAATATTCTGCCGGCGCCCATGGAGCAGGGGCTTGGTATCATCATCCACTTTGGAAAACAGAGAAACAAAAAATTTTCAAAAACTTAGCCAAATTTGTGTGTTGTATTATCACAATTTAATTTAAAATAGCACTCATTTGAATGAATACTAGAAATAATAATTTTGGATTACCTAATTCTCCTTTTAGAGATGGTGCATTTAATTTTAATTGACAAACATCAATAATCATAAACACATAACAGTGTCTTATTATGTGAAAATGAAACTACTTTTTTATGGACAGATTGGTCAGCTGAGTAAGCAACAAAACTACTTTCTACCAGGAGGAATTCAGTTAAGTATCCCAACATCATCCTCAACTGTTGTGGGCGACATTATCATCTACATTTGCAATAAAATGGGAGTTACAAATGACCCCGAATTTCAAGAGTTTTCTTTATACTGCATTATAGAAGGAGGTATGTAGGATATTTGGTATACAAATGAAATGAGTAAAAATCCGATTGTATAAACAACGAATTTATATCCACTGACTCAATTCCTCTTCTCTCACTCCTATCAATATCAGTAAGATTTCCCTTACAACTTCTTGCACTCATGACATATTTGGGCTTTTTAAAATGGTGTAATAAAGAATATTTTTATACACAAGATGACAAGACTATCTACAATCTAGTTAATTTATTTTAAATTTTTTTATTAGCACAGGGCCATAGCTACCACCAGAGGAACCAGGGCCTTAGGGCGCCGAATGAGGAGGATTTTCTTGAATGAATTAAAAAATATTTTGAATCAAACTCATTTTGTTTCGAACATTAAAAATAACCTGATTATAAAAATGTTATATGTTACTTATCATTGTCTGATAGCAATAGCTTACACCTTTACAATCGTTACAGTAGTAACATCGTAATTTTTTGTAAATTTTGTATTCTATACTATTACATTATTATTTAACTCAGTGGGAAAAGTCAGTGTGCTTTGTCCGTTTTATATGTTCCTTCCTTTCACTTAACAAGAAAAAAGCAAAATATAAATAGCAATGCCCACCATGACGCAGCCACAGAAATAGTTGCTTTAGTAGCCTTCAGGGCACTAAATAATAGCCTAATAGTAAACGCCAGATTACAAAATAGTAGCATTAATGGTAAAAATAGTAGCCTCTTTATCAATCTAAACAGACTGAAATCTTAATAATAAACAAAGTTAGCCATCTTATAACAATTTGAAAAATAAATTCTGTTTTCTGAAAGAAGTAATAGATATAACGTTTGTCAAGTATCAATATATATTACCCTGTAGCAGATGATGCCTACCTTTAGTTCTGTTCTTTCATATACAGAAGTTCGTGGAACATAACATTATAAAATAGGCAGTTTTTAATGCCTTTCCAGGTATTTTGAATATCTCTATTCTAAAAAAAAAGTAAAGGCCGCTGTCAAAGCTTATGGACCTATCTCCTCCTAAACCGCAGGGATTTGAGTTTCGACTAAGGTGCCCACAGATTCGAAAAATTCCGTGGAACCTGCTAAGCTGATTTAAATTTCGAAAATTGAATTATTTTAGAAGATATTAATAAAAAACTGAAAAAATAAACCAAATGGTTGCCAGATTTGGAATAAAATCATTCATTCTTTTGGAACAAAGCGTTTCCAAGTATCTAGAATCACGTGAAATTTACAAACATGAGTTAGAATTACGCCCATTTTATGCCAAAATAAAATGATCGTCCGTGCTCTGATTTCCGTAAATATGCATCGATTTCTATGAAATTTATATATTTTACTCTTATCTACTGTACCATGTACCCTATTGAAAATGGTATTTGTAGCATTTATAGTTTTTCTACAGGAGCACTAAAAATATTCCCAATACATTGTGTTCTATGGGAAGTTATTCTTTAAAGCGTATCATCCTACTATATAGTTACGCGGATCCCTGACTCAAGATAAAACTTAATTCCACTATTACTGCAAAAAGATTACGAAATTAAGCACTGAAAAGCCTAATAATATCTACACCATTTGTACGATCCGCTTGAAAATTTTCATAAATATGTATAGAAATACAGAAAATAGTATGCGCTATTTTAAAAATCTGAAAATCCACCCATTCCCTCATTTTTAAGCGATTTTTCGCTCTTTTCAGATCCATTTTATTTCCGAGAGTAAAAAAAGTTAATCATTTGCGTGACAAAAGTAGCTGTTGCAAGTGAGTATTACATCATATTGATCTCACAATTATCCTGATTTATGAGTGTAATTTTTTTTCATAAATAAAATTATTTCTTCGGGATTGCGAAGGTATATTATAGTAGTGGACACTCTCCATAGCTGCTTGCTTAGGTCTTTGGTACCCAAACTAAGTTTCAATAATGTAAACATTGGAAATTTGGTAAAGTGCAGCGATCCTAATGGTAAAGGAATAAAACATTTCCCATCCTGACTCTTAACCAGTTTTATGTTTTTAAATTTGCAACTTAGCATGTGAACGAGATTATAAATACCAGCACTCAATTTTAATATTTTGTTTCACATTTGCTAACGTGGCTGCCTTAGCAACAAATGAATAAAAAAATGGGGGGGGGGGGGGAGAGGTTCTATCGTGAGATTATTAAAATACATGGAGTTCATATTTGTCAACGAAAAGTTTTCGTCTGCTACGGTGTATATTTACATTAGAAAATAACGTTGAATTGATTACTGAGTTTTTTGCGTAAAATGAATTTTAATTTTTAATATGAGTTTAACGGTAACTTGAAACTGTGTTAAAATTTATCGATGCATGAAATAAACGTATATGGGTGATTCTGTTCTAACTGTGATTCTTTTGATCAAAAATGTTAGGATTTTAAAATTAAACTTTTCTAAATTTTTTTATGCATATTATTCATCTACTTTATTGTAAAAATGAAAGCCTGAGAGGAATGTACTAGAACTTTAAGTGTCAAGAACGAGAAACAAATTTCAAATTTGTCGTTCCACGGTACTGACATAAAATAAATTTGGTAAACATTCTTTAGAAAAATTATTAAATTTATTCCTCAATTATATTATAGCACTTTTAAACGCATTTATCTCTGGATTTAATGCTAGATAAACGTCAAGTATTTTTTTCATGTGAACAATAATAGCAGAAGGATCATGTCTGAGCGATTTTGACAAAGTAGCAAAGCCTTGAGAAGATGTTGAAGAGTAGACCATGCCAGTGTGTGAAGTACATTGTACTCTACTAGCCCCAAAGTGTACTGACTGAACTTCCGTTTCATACTTACAAGAATAATTTTCACTGAAGTCAATGAGGAGTCCTAACTCATTGCTTTGTAGAGCTCGAGTAAGATTTTTCATAGAGTTGTTTTGATGAGTAATTCTGTATTCATGGGCTATAAACAAATCTAGCTCATGTTTAAAATGGTTAATTGCTTGCCCTATCGTACATGAAATGTTTTTTCTTTCAGTAATTTTAACAGTTATTGTTTTTTTATTTTTCATTAATTCTTTGTTCTGGAGATACTTCCCATTTCATGTAAGATATTTTATCAATAGGATTAGTATCTTTCAGATTAAATTCTAATTTTTTTAACTTGCATGTCTCACACGTTCTTGACAGACATAGTTCAGAATTACTGTCACATAGGAAACTACTCAATTTTATATGACGTCTTTTCTGTCAATAACTTATGACTGTGAAAAGCTTGTATTAACAAAGAGAAATTTTCATGTGTGAAGCACGCACACGTATTTCGATTAGTAACTTTTGGTTCTATACAATACTTTGGGCGTAATTTTGCGAAGGTTGAGTAGTTAATACGGTACGCACTTTGGGAACAAAATTTAGAATGTAAATCTTTAATCGTAGCATTCATATAACGCTTTGTTACTTGTTTACCATTCATTTTTATAGAAGCTTTTTTATCAGGATTTATCTTACTATTTTCATCATGAAAACTTTTCACCCGATCTTGAATAACTTTGTGATTGCTTTTTGCATTTTTTACATACTCCAGTGGTTTATTACTCCGATGAACTCTTGAAGAAATAATAAGACAACATTTTTCCTAATGGCAGATAGTTGTCGATATTTTTTTTTTACAATTTTTCCGCTTATTGCTCTACCCAATAGCTGCTTAAACTTTGAACTTTTTGAGTCTTGATAAGATGATTTGAGTTTCTGTACCATGGCTTCATGAAATAATAATGTTTTACGAACTTGAGGATTTACATTTTGACCGTTTAACATTTTATCAACTTTATATTTATGCGATGTTGAGTGTGATTTCTTGATATTTAAACGTTGTAATTTTTTATGTAAGCTATTAACTTTCATTCACAGATTTTTATTATCATCCAATAATTTTTTTGTTGTCTCTAAAACATTTACGTAGATTTTTTCGTATTCGTTTCTTTCCTACCCGAGCTTGCTTGGAATCGACGTTATTCTTTATATCATTTTGCTTTGTTGTCAACTCAATCTTTTCTTTTTGTTGAGTCCGTGAATTTTTTTTCCATAAATTTTGTTGTTTGCGACGAGCTCGCTTTTCTCGTTCTGATAACTCTTGAATAGATTTAAGTTTTCCTTTCTTTTTCCTTTTTTTCATTTCTTGCTCTTTCTTTCTGTCAATAGTTTTACTAGCCTCTGGATCCTTCTGTATTTTTTATCTCCTTAATTTTTCAGCAATAAGTTTTGGTTCCAAACGATATTGTTTTATTTCGGCACTAATTTTATTTTTACATTTTCCTTTTTTTTGAAGACGATTGTTGAATTCTGCCACTTTTATTGTCATTAGGATTAGGCAATTTTCTAGTACGAAGTATTGGAGCCATCTACATTAACAAAAAATTACAATTATTAATTAAAATTATTTTATTACTAATTAATTATTTTTTCACATGGTACTGACAGACACGGTACTGACATTTTCATTTAAAATAACAACTGTAATTGTTTGGTTATGAATTCGATAATATCCATTTACTGTGTAATTTAGGCTAGTATTAAGTACAAAAATTTACTATTTTGGATAGAAAAAATCAATAGTTGATAAAGTTAATCAATACCACGGTACTGACAAGAAAATTTATGACATACCTTTTTGAAAATTGAGTTCTAAAATGACGCAAACTCTTGCACTATTTCATCAACTCAATGTTTGTAAATATTACTCAGATGACGTACTTTCAACATGGTTCACTAGACGTTTCATAAATCTCAAGGTTGTTGGCGGAGTTGTACAAATTCAAATTCAAAAATTCGTTAAAATTTAAAGACAAAAGTTAATGAACCGGAATCCAATGTTAATTTAATACATTAACAAAAATGTGTATAAAAAGTTTTTAGTTTGATCATATACATCAGAATTGATGAGGTAATTAGTTTAAATCATTTATTGCGACAAAAGGAATTAACAATTTATAGGTAAATTCTAGAAATGGACATGACACAGTACTGACATTTAGGTGACTAGGGGCCAAGGCCCCCAGACTCGTTACGCTCGCTTTTCATATAAGGCATTCGGCCCCTAATCGGGCTTATTCGTAAAAAAGACATAATTTCAACAGAGAAAACCCGAAGATTGGATCAGATAGAATGTTACTGAACTAAGCTACACATTTCTTAGTTTTTGCATCTTCATTGGTACATAAAAATTTAAACTTCACACTACAGTAGACCCCCTACCCCTCATAACACGGAAGATATTTTGTGATGGGAATCCGTGTTGTACGGGTCCTGAGCTATACTCCACCTGGAGTGCGGACTCCGCTTATAATCGCTGGAAAAATTATTTGTACTCCTCAGAAACACAATGATATTTAATGTTGCCATTCAAAAGTTATACTAATTAGGAGCTAAAGCGTAATAAAATAAGAACATATGTTTCAGCTGTATTTTTAATAATGTAAAACCTATTGGACACCTTGCGAATTTGCCACCCATGGCGATTTTTCATTATTTGGCGACTTGCGTACATGTAAAGTTAATAAAAGCTACAGAACAGATAGAATAGCCTGCCACCAATGGCGACTTTTCATTATTTGGCGATTTACACATACTCACAACCTATATTTACTGTTCATTTAAGGTTACCGGAAAACCGTTATCCATACTTTCATTTACATAATCGTTTGCAGATTGGCGTACTTAACACCACGAATTATACCATCTCGTCGTGCTAGCAAATATCCAAAGTGTACTATAACTGCTATAATGGCGTAGTTAACGCCAAATATTTCCACTGGTAGCAAATAATCCAGCTGGACGAGAACCGGCTTTAAAATAATCTGCATTTTAATTATTTTTCATTTCCAAGATATTAGTTATTCTGTTTTGGAAAAACGAATAATCGCTAATTCTAAACTCCTGTTGTCTAAGCGAACTTACTATTTGAAAATTGTCAACTTTGTGTAACACATTTTGAGTTACTTATTTCATATAGTTTTTATTTTGGCGTAAAATGGGCATAATTCAAACTCATGTTTGTAAATTTCACGCGATTCTAGATACTTGGAAACGCTTTGTTCCAAAGGAATGAATGATTTTATTCCAAATCTGGCAACCATTCTGTTTATTTTTTCAGTTTTTTATTAATATCTTCTAAAATAATTCGATTTTCGAAATTTAACTTAGCTCATCAGGTTCCTCAGAATTTTTCGAATCTGTGGGCACCTTAGTTGAAACTTAAATCCCTACGGTTTAGGAGGAAATAGGCCAACAAGCTTTGACAGCACCAGCGGCCTTTACTTTTTTTTAGAATAGAGAGATACCCAAATTAAATTTCATGCTGTTCTGGAAACTCGCGGAATCTTTTCGCAATTGAAAGATTTCGTTTTGTGTACACAGCTATTCTCATGTCCATGCAAACGATTTATTTGTAAAAAAAAAAAAATGATAATAAACTGTGTAATCTGGAAAATCTCTTTTAAACGAATTTGAATCCCAATTGTATGACGTCATATTCACTTGAAAAGGGTAATTTTGTCATGCAAATGATTTACTTTTTTGACTCTCGGAAATAAAATGGTGCTGAAAATAGCGAAAAATCGCTTAAAAAGGAGGGAACGGGTAGATTTTCAGATTTTTAAAGAAGCGCAGATTGTTTTCTATATTTTTATACATGATCATGAAAATTTTCAAGCGGATCATGCAAACGGTGAAGAAGTTATTAGGCTTTTTGTGTTAACTTTGTAAATTTCACGCGATTCTAGATACTTGGAAACGCTTTGTTGCAAAGGAATGAATGATTTTATGCCAAATCTGGCAACCATTCGGTTTATTTTTTCAGTTTTTTATTAATATCTTCTAAAATAATTCAATTTTCGAAATTTAAATCAGCTTAGAACGTTCCTCGGAATTTTTCGAATCTGTGGGTACCTTAGTCGAAAATCAAATCTCTACGGTTTAGGAGGATATAGGTCCAGAAGCTTTGACAGCGCCAGCGGCCTTTACTTTTTTTTAGAATAGAGAGATATATTGTAAGTTTTCACTGAATGGCAAGATATATTATATAAAAAAAATGATACAATATGTTGATGGGTATCTAATTAACAAAAAAATTTCATTAATAGATTATTAATTAATGACCAGTGAGAACAAGCAATACAGGACATAAAGTATCACAGTTAGAACGGAATCACCCATATACTGTTTGAGTGTGATCGCCATTATAAATTAACACTTTTTAACGCTTTCTAACAATGTTGAAAAGTGTTTATGATTTCAGTTTGTCTGTCTGTCTGTCCGTCTGTGCTCTAGCTGTCGTAAATATACATAGATTTCTATGACATTTATGTATGTTATTGTTATTTCTCTCTATTCTAAAAAAAAGTAAAGGCCGCTGGCGCTGTCAAAGCTTGTTGGCCTATCTCCTCCTAAACCGTGGGGATTTGAGTTTCGACTAAGGTGCCCACAGATTCGAAAAATTCCGAGGAAACTGCTAAGCTGAATTAAATTTTGAAAATCGAATTATTTTAGAAGATATTAATAAAAAAATGAAAAAATAAACATAATGGTTGCCAGATTTGGCATAAAATCATTCATTCCTTTGGAACAAAGCGTTTCCAAGTATGTAGTATCACGTGAAATTGTCAAACATGAAGTAGAAATACACCCATTTTACGCTAAAATTAAAACTATATGAAATAAGGAACTCAAAATGTGTTACACAAAGTTGACAATTTTCAAATAGTAAGTTCACTTACACAACAGGAGTTTAGAATTAGCGATTATTCGTTTTTCCAAAACAGAATAACTAATATCTTGAAAATGAAAAATAATTAAAATGCAGATTATTTTAAAGCCAGTTTGGTCCAGCTGGATTATTTGCTAGCAGTAGAAATATTTGGCGGCGTTAACTATGCCATTATAGCACACTTTGGATATTTGCTAGCGCGACGAGATGGTATAATTCGTGGTGCTAAGTACGCCAATCTGCAAACGATTATGTAAATGAAAATATGGATAACGGTTTTCCGGTAACCTTAAATGAACAGTAATTATAGGTTGTGAGCATGTGTCAATCGCCAAATAATGAAAAGTCGTCATTGGTGGCAGCTATCCTATCTGTTCCGTAGCTTTTAATAAATTTACATGTACGCAAGTCGCCAAATAATGAAAAATCGCCATGGGTGACAAATTCGCAAGATCTCCAATAGGTTTTACATTATTAAAAATACAGCTGAAACAAATATTCTGATTTTATTACACTTTAGCTCCTAATTAATATAACTTTTGAATGGCAACATTAAATATCATTGTGTTTCTGAGGAGTGCAAATAATTTTTCCAGCGATTATAAGCAGAGTCCGCATTTCAGGGGGGGTATAGCTGAGGACCCGTACAACATGGATTCCCATAACAAAATATCTTCCGTGTTATGAGGGGGAGGGGGGTCTACTGTAGTGTGAAGTTTAAATTTTTATGTACCAATGAACCTGCAAGAACCAAGCAATGTGTAGCTCAGTAACATTCTATCTGATCCAATCTTCGGGTTTTGTCTGTTGAAAGTATGTCTTTTTTACGAATAAGCCTTATTAGGGGCCGAATGCCTCATACGAAAAGCGAGCGTAGCGAGTCTGGGGGCCTTGGCCCCTAGTTAAAAATAAAATGCAAAACACAGCCTCTCAAAACTGCACATACCAAGATCTAGAAATATGTAGATTATAGATTTGTAGATCACTCTATTGTTTACATTTACAAAAAGTAATGTTTTTTGTACATTGAAAAATAAATGAATACCCACAAGAAAAATTTATCAATATTATTTTTTGAAAAAATATAATCAGTTGCATAGCAAGGGGGCAGTCCACCCCAGGCAGCAAACAAAAAAACAAAGGGTGTCAGAATGGGAAAACTTAGAAAGAATAAGGCTACAAACTGATGGACAGAAATAGAAAGGGTTGGGGGGCAGAATGCCAAAACTAAAAAGGAAAGAGGGCAAACTAAAAGACTACACCAACCACAAACAGCTCTTGCTAAAGAGCTTGGGAAGTTGACTGCATTATGTTTTCGAATTTTGACGTTTTGTGATTTTTGCAATTATGAAAGGACATTATTGGGACAGTGGTCTATAACATATATACCAAATTTGAGATGAACTGAGTGCACCGTTTAAACATTGAGACCAAATTTGAAATCAATCAAGTGTGCCGTTTAGCATTTAAATGCTAGCACATTTTCGAGAACTTCCGTCCATAGGCCATAATGTAAAAGAAATCTTTTTCATCTCCCCCCGTAAAGAAACTATAGTCCTATAAACACCAAAATCAATCCCGGTCTTGCGACAGTGGTTTATAACATATATACCAAATTTGAGTTCAATCGAATGCACCACTTAGGAGCTATCGTGTTCACTCACATACACATAAACATACTGTAAGCCTACACAACCCCTTCAGTGTGGAGGGGCCTTAGCTGAAGAGGAGCCCCTACACAATGAATTATTTAAAAAATAAGATGAAATATTTACATATATGAATTTTCAGATGTTGCTTTTTTAAGGTAACAGCAGAGCATAAGTGATAAAAACTTTTTGCAACACTTTAGAAAGAACTGGCAGAAAAAAATAAATATTAATCATCCAAATATTTACAGTGATTTTTCATAGTGTTTATTCCTTTTCCCATTGAAATCCCGATAGCGTCTGTACTTGTAAATGATTGTAACACCACATTCTTTGATTCACTTATATGATACTTTAAATAATTACATGCTCCTTATAAACTAGTACTATTGGATGTATAAATGCGAAAGTTTGTCTATCTAGTCCTTAAATCCAGTTTGGTCGATCAGCTTGAAAATTTGTACAGATTTGTAAAGCAACATCGAAAAGGCCAAAGGAGACTTTATAATTTTGAAAATCAGTCATTCTCTGAACATTAGAGAAAACTTCCAAATTTTCAAGTTTAAAGAGCTTCTCCAATACCCTATCAAGTAAAAATTGACCAATGAGATTTTTTATGTAAAGCTAGCTGAATCAAGTGAGATTCATGACATTTCGATGTCGAGTTTAAAAAAGACTTTTAATAGACTGCAAGAAAAAGTTATGCCAGATTTGAAATAATTCCATAACTTCTCAAATTCTGATTAGCATGAGAACAGTTAATTTTTATTTATTTTAATCTTCGTGAGCCATGAATTATTAAATTGAACTTCTTTGTTTTCTTTAGAAGCTATAATTAACTTTTAAATTTCAAGTGAGATTACAAATGTCTGAGGTCACAATTTAAAACCTCCTTGGATTTTATTTTATTTTATTTTTTTAACCGTCCTAATATGCATGTCAAAATTTGCCATTTTTGGTGATATATTGTCCAATCTCACGAAAAACTAAAGAAGTAGTTCACATGCAGCAAAACATCAATTTTTAGCATTTAAGCTTTGAACTTTCTTTCCAGCCTAAATTCAAGCTTAAAAAATATCTACCCTTTCCGAAACTTCACAACAGTTCCACCAAGGATGGTACAACTCCCTACGAACAGGTGACACATTTACACATGCACTGGCTACTTCTTCCTATGAAATCTTGCATATACCCACTTACTCGTTATGCTTACTTTTTTAATGTTATAGTGTTCAACAAAATTTGTCTCACCTAAAAGTTTTTATAAAGGGTTTTATATGTTCAAACAAAATAAATTTTAAAAAGTGATTCTCCACGTGCGAAGAATGGGCTATTTGCTGGTTTATAATAAAAGCGTCTTCAACTATTAGCAAAATACTGGATTTGGGTTGAATTTTTTTTTTTTTTATATTTATATATTTAAGTATTTGGTACACTAAAGATAAATTTAAACTTACAAATTAGCATATTCCAGAGCATAAAGTTTTTGGCAAATGACTTTTCAAAGTTCAAACTTAATTTTCTTTTCAGTTGGACTTTTTGAATACAAGGTCAAGGCCACTTTAAAAAGTTACTTGATCGACTTTTTTTAACATAGCCCTTTGTAAAATTTCTGGCATAAAATGTAATTTATGTCATTAGAAAAATTTTCATAATTGAAGTATAATGCTAAAGTCAATAATTTAAAAAGAACCCCAGTGTTAAAAAATGTAATTTATTTTGCAATCTAAAACTGTTTTATAGCTTGAACAGAGATTATAATAAAGCAAATATATATATATATATATATATATATATATTGCCTTTTGCTTTGCTGTTCATATAGCTAAAAAAGTTTCTGATTGTAAATATGCTGAACTTTCTCTTTTTCTTTTTTAGATCAATATACCATGCCACTTGAGAGGGATGAATATATATTAGATCTTATAGCTGAATTAGAAAGAAATGAGAACAAATATTACCTAGTGTTTTGCCGCTCTGTGTGGTACCATGAACTTCGATTTGACTCTGAACTTTATATTGAAATAATTTTTCACCAAATAATTCCAGACTACTTAGAAGGCTTCTTGATGGTGATACCCTTGAATTACTCACAATTATCACAAAAAACTTTGGTAAGTTTTTCATCTGAAACAGACACATTAAATTAAAACAAAGTAAATATAAGACATTAATGAACTTTACTTTTTATTCCTAATAAAATTAATCTATCATGCATAGCACATACACGGAAATTGATAAAATAAAATTTAGTTTTGATAATTTTAGAATGAAAGACTAAATTTTTATCTAGAACTAACTTAGCCAATCATTTTGATGAATGTCAAGTGTTTTGCTATTCTTCACAAAACAAATGTTCAAATATTTATACATGTTGAAAATTTTTTTGCCTTATGGAGAAACCAACTGATATTTTAAAGAAGTGTAAAATGTGTAATATGGACAACACATACATAAGATTATCAAAAGAGTGAAAAAGTGTTTGAAACAATTGTCAGTTAGGATTAAATTATGCAACAGAAACTTTCTTGAGCACTAAAATTCTAAAAAATTCTCGATAAAAAGATATATTGTCCTACTCACAATAAAGTTCCTGCCAAATATAATTATCAAAATTTTATATATATAAACTAATAAATACATGAAACATAAGAAAAATTCATGAATAACAACACTATGAATGAAAGCATCGGTAGTTCACCTGACAAGGGTTACAAATTAGAAAAATAATTTAAGTCAATACTTCAGCTTAGGCAGCTGACACATTTTTTTCAAAACTCTAATGATATCACACTCAAAAATAAGTAAGTAATGATTAACAATGTAAATGTTTATACAGATACACAAATATTTTATTTCTATTAATGTTCTAAATATATAAATTACAGGGAAAAACATTTAGCACAAAACAAGAGATTAACATACTTTTTTGTGCTATAAAAGAATTTCATATTGAATGATTCGTGTTGGGGGGGGGGGAGAATGGAAGAACACTAACATTTTCCAAGTAGTCAATTTTAACTACTTCGATTTTCTGCTAAAACTTACATGTGTAGTAAACTGTAATTTTATCTCTGTTTTTAATAGAAAAAAAAAGGGCTTTATCTGAGTGAAATTTTAAAATTTTGGCTTTCAATCTTCAGTTCTTGAGAATTGCATTTAGCAGCTCCATATTTTTTGTTTCTTTTTAAAGAAAATATGTGCTTTGTTTTTGTGCTGATTTCACAGGCATTGAACATGCAAAATCTAAAGAAATTTGAAATACAAAAATTCATAGATTTCAACACTGAACTGATTGACTGCAAAATCCTACCTCTAAAATCAAAAACTAATGGAAGAGCAAGCTGTAATGCTTTGACCATCACCTTTTAACCCCTCCATTTCACCTCCCAAAGACAAGCAATAACTTACAGTTGTTAAAAGTCTTCATCTGAATAGCTGCAGTTTCAAAATGTATCAACATGCAAAGATGAGCCAATCTGCAGAACATTCCCATATTCTGGCATTAAGGCCACAACTTGTCATTTGTCAGATGAATCTATTATGTATGATGGTGAAGGTACTCACAGGAGAGAACCGATCTGAACAGGTTTACAATTACAAACTGTATTTTGTGCTCTGTGTGAATAGAATAAATTGGGAAAAAATGGTCTGAGAACCGGTTCTTGAGAGTAAAGAAAGAAATTTTACTACTGACTTGTTGCAAACATGAGTTTACAGATAAAACAGGGTTTTGTGTGGTGCCAAGTGAAAGTAAACTTTTTTTATGTTGCAATTTTTCTTTTTGTTAAAAAAAATGTATGAAATATATAGTAATTTGTTAAGACTACAGTATTATTCCATATTAATTTTTCATAGTAAGCATTTTTGTGTTAAACATATTTCATTGCATATATAACACAAAATTATTATTTTAAATTTTAGGATGAAGTATATCACATAGCACATTTGTTACATAGAGCAAATGGAATAAATATACCACCAACAGAGTAAGTTTATAATTATTCATTGATATGGGGAGGGGAAAAAAAATAAGATCTACATGTTTCAAATTTTATATGAATATTCATTTAAGTCTATATTCATATAAGGCTTGAAAATAGTTACGGGAATTTGGAAAAAAAAAAAAAGTTTATTTGTTTTTATATTTTTTAGAAAAATAGAATTCTGAATTTTATTTTTTATTTATGTTTTTGCCAATTTAAAAGATATAAGAATAAATTGAAAATAATGAATAATATGATTTAAGAATAATTTTAACAAAATCAAAATAACTAAATATAATATATATACACACCATTAAATTTCTTGAATCAGCAACACAGTTTTAAAACCTAAAGAGGGATGTATTAAACCTAAAGAGGGTTTTGGCATTTTCAATGCCAAATAGCCATAATTAACAATAAATATTAATTTGCTACTAATTTTAAAAGGCAGGAACATCATTACATAAAATCAGTAATTAAAGTCATAACTTTTTTTATGCCTTGAAGTCACTGTAATGAATTAAGATTTTTTTTTTAAATAATGGGCAGGCACTCACCAATTAAGCATTCGCCACTACAATGGCCCAAAGATATAGGTCATTCTATAATGGAGGCACCCAGTGAGTGGCCAAAACAACCACCAATTAAAGGATGAAAGACACAAGCCCAAGCCAGGAATTGATCCAAACGCAAGGCGTGAGATAGAATGGTTCTTCAGCCACTGCAACACCTGCGCAGCAAATTGGGCATTCCATATATACTTTTTAAAGCTCCCTATTGTAGTGATATGTGCAGTTTTATGTTCCTCACAGATGACAAATCTAATTGCAGTACCACTAATTTGCATAATGCAGTTTTATTCAGTAACTTTTATTTAATAAAACAGGAAATTTTCAGATTGTTTTTGTTTTTTAGTAAGCTATTGCAATTTGTGTTTTTTTAATTTCTTATTTTTATTTTGGGAAAGCAGTGTACATGTATGCAAAATTTTTAAAACCACCTGTTATTTTTAATTATCTAGATCAGACATGAACTATTTGTTACCAAAGCCAGTTCTGAATTGGCATAAAGAATATCCACAGATTTTAAAGAATGTTGACGGTGTATGGGAAGAAATGACAGCATTAAACACAACAGAGGCCAAATCCCAGTGTCTTGGTAAAACTACTCTCTTATAACCTTTACGATTACACTATAAACAAAATAGCCCTAAAGTATTTATGCTTAAAAAAATAAAACTTTTCTTTATACAAAATGCACTTAATTTTATGGAGAGGGGGCTGCTTTACAATTTTAGTAAAAATTGCAAGTTATTTGCCTCTACAACTTCATGAATTTTTTGTGTTTTGATTTTTTTTTTAAATTTCTTAAATTAATCATACAGTAACTTCCCTCCACATGCATAAATACAAACATTTTTTTTTTTTTATTTAACACAATGAACACCATAAATATGGGGCTAAACTACCTATATGGGAGGAATAGCTAACCAGATAAACCTGTATTAATGAAAATAGAATGCTGATAATTCAAGAGAGTTCTAAGATACAGGTTTCCCAAAAAAGTTAACAGGCTTTAATTCTTTAGAGATAAGCGGGCTGTGTAAATTGAAAAAATGTTTAAAATAAGAGCTCATAAAGAAAAAATTCCTCTTGCTCATTTACAAAAAATTACACTTTTTTAATTTTTATATGACCCAGTACAAAAACATTCCTAGTTAGTAAAATGTGTCCCATACCCTAAAGAGGCGATGTACCAAATTAGATATTTTCATCATACAATGTCGCAGAGATATTTTTAAAGAAAGACAATTGGGGATTATATAAGATTTTAAATGTAAACATTTATTGATAGATTGGAAAAAAGATTTTTTTCTTAATTTCTGTATTAACCCCTGAAATGTGATCATTTGACTTGATTTTTTTCTCTTCGAGACCATGGAAAAGTGGTTTAAGTCAGCATTATATTTATCTTCATATCTCTGACACTTTTTAAGGTATAGCCAACCCTCATCAAACTGCCATCTTTGGTTTTACGTATTTTTTGGCGGTAAACAAAGGTAGAGGTTTAAAAACGGAATTTAAAATTTATCTTTTAAAGTTAATGCTATGAATTTATATACTTTTAAGAAAAGCACATGGAATAAGTAATTTTCCATCAAAGTAATCTGTATTTATTCAAATGGAAGCATATCTGGTCAGTTTTATTGTACTGCTCAAAATAACGGCATTTATAAATGTAATCTTGGGCTTCTTTATATGATATTTTCTTTTCCACAATTTCTTCAGTTTCAATATTACTTTTCTTTTGTTTGGAGTCTACAGATGGCTTCGGTTTTAAAAAGTCCATAATCTCATCATCATATTTTTAGCAACTGTTTTTTCAAAATTTAATTAACATTGATAGAATCTTCTGCTGACATAGTTATGGAAGTTTGTGAAAGAGCTTGCCCCATAGCCATCTTCAGCTCTTCTTCGGTTACCCCACCCCCAACATACACATTCACTTTCTTCAGGCCACTTTGATAATTTATTAATCTGGAGTGATTCCAACAGTTTCTTATTGTTTCTTTGGTCACATAGTCCCATGCCATGATAAATGGCATTTTTTAATGTTACGCAAATATCTTGATCTTGGTTTATTTAGTTAACAGCTTTTTTCATTAAAAATATTCTGATGTGTGCTTCAATCGATTTTATAATCCTGTTGCAATAATCCAAGTAACATTCGGCGTAAAAATTCAAGTCGGACTTAACACATTTCTATTTTTTCTGTGTGATTACATCCTTTTGAGGCAACCAAAGGAAAACCACCCGACCTTGAAAATTGTTCCTGATCAAAGTTTCATTGGCACTGTCGATGCTCATTCTTGAAAACAGATCATATTACACCCAGTGGCGGCTCATCATTAAGGGCCAGAGGGGCCTGGCTCCACCAACTAACCACCATCTAAATCAAATCTCCTATTATGCAAGACAGGTCTTTCAATAATTTACCTTCATTGAAAAAATGCAAGCATTTTACTCTATTTTAATACTATGCATTAAAAAAAGCACTTAAAAAAGCAAAGTTATACGATTTCCCCCTTATCTAAACCATGCATGGCCCATGGGCGGGATTGCCCTGAATTTGGCATTTTTTTTCCATTCACCGGGTTGACATATTTGGCATTGAGCACAAAAGCCATATTGAAGCGAAATTAACTTGGCTTCCAAACGGCTTATTTGGCATTGTCTTTGGGCCCTTGCATGGTGATCTACACAACTGTACAGGGAAATTTCGGCAATCGGTAGCTATTGGTGAAACTTTCCGCTAAGGAAGAAATCATTTTTTATTTGCGTGATTGTATTTTTGTAGTGCAGTCAGATATTTTTCTGTTTTATTTTCTTGATTTACGAAAAGCGATGTATAAATGTCTTTTTTTTTATGTTGATATTGATTTTAAAATAAATGAATCACCTAAAAATTATGAACATGCAGCTATAAAAAACATAAATATTAAATAATTAAATGTGGCTTTTAGTAATAAAGTAAACTTTTCAAATTAACATAATTAGGTAAAAAATAGCAAAAGCTGTATAGTAATTTTGATAATCATTTGAGAAATTTTAAATGCTTACTCTGTGTTCATGTGGGGACAGGTTGTATATGTATATATATTTTTGCAATTTTAATTGGCACTATTTTTTTTCGGGCCCCACCACTGAAAGAGGTCACAAGCCACCACTGATTACACCCATAAATATTTTATGATATGCTTTCAAAAGTTTTAGGTCTTTGGAAAGACTGCCAATGTCTTGGTTCAGTTCAAAAAATCTCACTACGCCGCTTTGATTGAAGTGCCTCCTTTTAATCCTTTTGAGAAAGAAAGGTTGGGATAGGATATTGAAGCTATGTTGCACACAAGGAGGGTTAATCTGGCTTGATGGATCATCTGTTTCCCTACAATGTGAAAAAGATGCTCTAATGATACTTGAAACTTTACTTTCAGCAGTCATTTAAGTACTCAGTTTTGCAACAGAAAAATCAACTTTTTCTTAAAAAGTGAATAGCGGATGGCAGTAGTTGAGAAATCAGTTTATCAAGGGAATTTTACATTGGAATGTGGACTGGTGAAGAAAGAGGGTGACAGTTTATCGAGGGGGAGGTTTAATGAGGATTGACTGTATATTTCTCAAATTTTGTATGTCACCTCATGAGTGTAAGGGACATATGTTACTAATTGGGAATTGTTTTCTATGCGGGTAGTATAGAAATTTAAAAAGTGTAACTTTTTTAAATTAAAGAAAGGAAATTTTTTTAACAGAATCTTATTTCTGACCTTATTTTGAACATTTTTTCAATTTACAGAGCCCACTTATCTCTAATAGATAAGAATTAAAGCCCATTATCACCTTTTTGGGACACCCTATATAATATCAGGATCACAGCATCCTTAATGTTTAAATAATTTTGATATTATTAACAAATGTCAAAAATTAAACTAGCATAATACATTTTATACCAACTGATTGTAAATAGAATATTGGTAATGATAAACATCACTAAATATAAATTAAACTCATTTAAAAACAGGTAAAAACACATTAAAATCCGTTATGTAGCACTGTCGGTAGCAGCCACCACCTTCTTCAGCACAGGTCTTGGTTCTAAATGGCCAGCTCTCTTCCTCAGCAGGGCGTTCCACCCAGGATCGATCTGCGCATGCGTCATATCATTCACAGCGCCATCTGTGGTTATAATCTGCAGGGCTTCCATATTTAGGGCATAATGACTGTTTTTGTAATTGGCAAGTTTTTGGCTATTGTTAAAGTTGATTTCTATGGGGTGTTCCTGGGCTATTTTTGCGAGGGCAGTAGTGGTTTTATTGAAATTAATGTCAGTTTGATGTTCCTTTTTTCGGTCTTTGATTTTTCGTTTTGTCATGCCAATATAGTAGCCCTGTTTATTGGTACTATTGTCCAGGGCCGGACTGGATCGCTGAAACGGCCCGGGCGATTCGACCAGACCGGCCCCCTAACATCATGCGGGCGCATGTAGGATATTAGTTTAGCTGGGGGGAGGGGGAGAGGATGCACGAATATAGCTGAATTCTGATATAATGGACCCTCTTATAACGTTAAGATATTATCTATAGGTTCAATCACACACCTAAAGTGCGAACCTCGCTTACAACGCACTCGCTTATAGCGTCCTAAGTTATCTGTTCCCTTCAATGACTTTAAAATTGAGTTCATTTGCATATGGCATTATTAGAGAAAAATGTATTAAATACCCAATATTTTTTATTAAAATTTCTTTCAAAGACAACTTTAAAAATATTTTAATTCAATAATTCAAAGTCCCTGACGACTTTGAAGAAAATTTCATTTTGATTTTTAACTTTGGAAGGAGGAGTGATCAGACCCTTTAGTGTTTAGCCTCCTCCATGGATGCGCGTATGCCTAACATAACTTGATAATGAGAATGAAATAAAATAATACCGAGTTTTCAATATAATATTTTTTAATTATTTAATTGACCATCAAACAATAAAAAAACCATACTAAAACTAAACGAACAATACATACATACATACATAACATTTTAAATTCGTTCTATAAAGTTAATTCAGTTAATAAAAGAATGTGGAACATAATATACATATTTACAAAAATATATAGCAAATGAGCCGAAGGTGGCCGTAGTTAAACTTAAATATTAGGTGATCATAGTATTCTGGTTAGGTGAATGTGGCTTTTATTTTATTTATTTGTTTGTAAACATAGTTGGGCAACTTTCCTGCATCAAGATACTTTTGCTACGACAGTGGCAAAAACTAATAAAAATCAGGAAAGTGGGGGAAAAAATGGCAAAAATAAAATTACTCAAATTTAGCACGCAATTATTGAATATAACATATTGTAAAGGTGCATGTTTCGGTACATTACTTGGTGAACTAAGAGTTATTACGTTTGTTTATCTGAGTTTAATTAAAATGTTTTATCTAATTAAATACAATTAAATTATTTTAGCATGCTTTAAATTCTCAATTTACATTTTTATCATTAGATACTTAGAAGTAGTTATATTCAGAAACTAAACTTTGATTACTGTTCAGAATTATTGTCATTATTTTAATAGTCTGTCAAATATTTTTAATTAATAAACTGATAGGCACATAGATTAATTTCATTTAATGAGAAAAATACATAAACATACAGATCTTAAATACTTTCTCTGTTGGGAAAATTTGAAGTTAAATATTGATTAGAAGATTATGAAGGTAAAGTAAAACTTTAGTTGGGTAAAGAAATCATGTAATAACTTCATTTAATTTAATTGTCTACTATTTAACCTACTTAGAATCAAAGTCACGAACTCAGAATTAAAAGTAAACCATAATTGCTAATGAAAAAAGTAAACAATAATGAAATAGCATTTAGAAATGGCTAATGAACACTAAGAAGAAATGGATCCAAACATTGTGAATCGTATTCAGGATTTCAATTTTCAAAGACTAGTAAAAGCCCTTATAAAACAGTATCAATTGCCTTGGACACTATACAAAACCATTCAGCTATCATAGCAGGTGTGTGCCATGTAATGGCGTGAATTTCTATCTAAAATTTTGAAACTTCATTATTCTCTAATGTAGAGATTTGAACAAGCCATTCTGCCGTGTCATCTTGTAGTATATTTACTACACTCAAAGTACAGAGGTGAATATTTAAATTATAAGAATGAAGGGAAACGTAATTAACAGAAACTAAGTCTGACTTTATAACATGAGGTATTAATACTGAATTAAAAGAAGACCCAATTCCCATATCTATTTTACAGAAAAAATAGTCATAACTATCAAGGCTGATAAATGATGAAACGTGCGTAGAAAGTTTGTGAAATTTCTAATGATTTTTGCTCACTACCTGTACACATCCAGATTACTTGTACACCTCCTCTTCGTCCAGCAATCAATGCTGCTATAGAAATATTTTTTTCAACCTTATCTTTTGTACAATTGTACAATCAAAAATTCGAAATAGACTTTCAACAAATACACTTTTAAAACTGGTTTATTGCTATGATAAGGTACCAGAAATTAGATTATGCAGAAATTGCAGAATTGAGTGGAATTTTATATTTTAGCCAAATAAAAAATTTTAGCATTTCAGTTTATTTCAAATTTGATGAGCTTATTTTAACTTTATCTGGTCTTACGATATGTATCTACGTGTAATCCATTTTTAAATGAATTGGGTAAGATTCTTTAAGATTTAGAATAATCATTAATAGTTAAAGAAAATTAGTTAAAAATTAAAAGAACGATTGATCAGTTAGTCCTTGCGCCCACTCATTTAATGGAGGCTGTTGGCGCTCTAGTTAAGGAACTTCTCTTAGATACTCAGATTACAGGCCTAGAGTTATACGGGAACATGGATGCACGAGCCCCTCCAATAATTTACTTAATTATAGGCAAAATTGAAATCACTTAACTAATTTTCTGTTTTAGCATATAAGACAGCCAGTGCAAAATTCGTGTTTTGTATTTATTTGGCTTTTCTTTCCACAGACTCTGTGGGGAAAAGAAGAAATATTGGACTCAGCTAATTTTAAAATAACGTTTTGAAGTATTTTTAACACCTGCAGCAAATTCTGTTTCTTCTTTTTTCAACGGGCCATAAGTAATCTAGATTTATTTTTGTGGTATTACGGCCATTTATCTACACTAGGGGTATAGACCAGAGGTTCCCAAACTGTGTGACGCGGCACCCCAGGGTGCCGCGAGCATTTACCAGGGGTGCCGTGGAGATAATCAAGAAAAGTCTACGTTTTGGGGGAGCATAATAAAAAAAAAAATCCTTTAACCGATATTTCACAAAAAAGTTTGCCAATCCGATGATCAAGTAGGCGAAACAAAAATATTTTAGTCAAGTTCGATAGAGTTTGGTGTCCAGTCGCCTCTATTTTACAGGAACTCCCTGAAATATGGTTAGGGGGGGCAAAATTCTATATCCCTTTTCCAAGATAGTGTAATAGTAATCCCAATAAACATAAAAGAAACAATGAAAAATGTATCCAAACTGCTTCATTCTAACCTTCATATTCATATTGCTTTAAATGTAACCTGCCCCGAAAAGTTTTCAGCCTGAGAAGGGTGCCCCGAAATGATTGATAGCCTGACAAGGGTGCCCCGAAATGTTTTTAGCCTGACAAGGGTGCCACGGGGGAAAAAAGTTTGGGAACCCCTGGTATAGACCGATGGAGGGTGCCTTCCTTGGCAGTCTTTCTAAGTGCAGGGCCGGCCCAAGCGGGGGTGCGAATGTAGGCGATCACCTAAGGCCCCGCTCTTGGGCCTTTTCATTGCTATCTCATAAGACATGATAGAGAAGAGGCTCTTGCGCTTCGCCTGGGGCCCCGTACGCCCTTCGGGGCGGCTCTGCCAAGTGGTCTTAACCCAAATTTACTCTAAGTTTCGAATAAAACCACGGAAAACTCCGAACGGTTATGTTGGCAGAGGTGTCTTGGGCTTGAATCAGGCACCTTACATCTCCTAATTGAAGGCGCTATGTGCTCGGCCACGGCTGGAGCTGTCTAGAAATGGTAATTAAAAATTTCTCTATATGTAAAAGAAAGCTTTGAACATTCTTTTGTTTTGTTTTACTAACATCACTAATAATACATTACGTTTCAACTAAATTAAAATACAGTATATATCGTCAAACACACACACGGAAAAAAATTGTAAATTTAGAGTTATCGTCTATTTATTTCATTTTTTCACACGAATATGGGAGTGCTAATGTTCTCTCTTTTTTTAAACACATTTTCTTACCCTGACAGGTGCTTTTAGGATAGTTTTGAGTCATTATGGGTCTGGTATGACCTAAGTGTATACAAAGCTGCAAAGACAGTAATGCTTACAATTTTTAGATACGTCAGTCTTTTTCAATTCTCTATTCTAAGGAAGTGGGGATTATCGCGTCGGCCCGCGCTTCCGTTTCGCGCCGGTGCTAGGTTTTTTTGCTTTTGTATTGTACCCTGCTTGTCCCAATGTGTGTTTTAAAAATGTTTTATAAAGCTCATTAAAATTTTAATCTTTATCTAGTTTAGATACCGGAGCCATTATTCAGCATACAACATACATAGTCCCCCACCTTTCAAATGTTGCTTTGCGAAATTGAGGGTTTAGGCCCTCTGGTTCTATAGAGCACCGGCCCGTCGGGCGAGATCGCCCGACGGCCCAGCGATTGTCTGTAAAGCTTAGTTTATAAATACCGGCGGTTTCATCAGGATTGATATTATCTTTATCACTGCGAATGCGTTTGAAAATATTTTGATTGGGTTTTATGGGGATTTTGATATTTATCTTTGCGGCTTCATTTCTGATTTTTAGGGCGGCTCCCCTGCAGTAGGGAATGGCATTGGTAAATTTTAGTTTCGGATTTTGATAGTTATTAATTTGTTTCAGTTTTTTGATTCTCTTTTTATAAAGGTTTTTTACTATTGAATTTGGGTACCCTGCGTTTTTACATTGTGTTTTGATAAACTGGAGTTCTTCATTGAGGAGTGTTTCGTTTGAGCATACTGTAATTGCGCGATTGACATAGGATCGTATGGCGGCTATTTTAAATTTGTATGGAGTTTTTGAATTAAAATGTACTGTTTCGTTATTATTGGTGGCTTTTCTAAAAACTGTAGTATTAATATTATTCATCATATCTCTATTGATTTTGACATCTAGGTAGTTAATGGTGGCATTTTCCTCTATTTCTATGGTGAATTGTATGTTATTGTCTATTGAGTTGATTTCTTTGAGGATATTTTCAGTTTCATTTTTGTTCACTATTGCAAAGATATCGTCTACGTAGCGAAACCAAGTTTTTATGTGGTTGGATAATTTATCAAATATGGCCCTCTCCACTAGCCGCATTTTCCAGTCTGCTATGACACCTGATATCGGCGACCCCATAGGCACGCCTTTCTTTTGTTTGTAGAAATTATGATTAAACTGAAAATATGAGTTGTGAAGGACAAGATTAAGTGCGCTTTTTAATGTAGTGGAAGTAGAGCTATTATTAATGTTGGAGATGATTCGTTTATTGATTATTGCATTCATTTCTTGGATATCTATGGATGGCTAAAGGTTAGTAACGTCAAAACTGACAAAACATTCCTGTGAGTTTATTGTAATATCTTTAATGCGTTGAATAAAGTCTTCAGTTGAGGATAAGATATTGTTACTTTGGGCATGACATCTTGTAAGATGGGTTTTAGATATTTTTCCAGGTCATAAGTTGGTCCTTCACATTTACTGACTATTGGTCTGAAAGAGGGAGGGGTTTTATGGTCCTTGTATTTAGCAAAAATTCTTGGGGCTATGGGGGCAAAATTAGTTAAAGTGGGTTGTCTGTTAGCTGTCCAGGATCCATTTTTGATTAATTCTTTGACTTTATTGAAAATTTTTCCTGTTGGGTCTTTTGGTAATTTTTCTATTTGTAGTTTATTAATGTTTCTTCCATCTGGGTGAGATAATCATTTTTATTCATTATTACTATTTTGCCGGTTTTATCTGAGCTTAAGCAAGTTATATTATTGTTTTTCTTTAAGTCGTTTATGCATCGGCGATCGGCGTTGTCGCGGGAGGGGGAGTTAAGTTTGTTGATAAGTTCTTGTTGGGCTATAATTCTTAAGTAGTTTTTGTCTGGAGGGGGGAGGTCGGCTATTGCGGTTTCAATGCTGGCTATTGAATCAAAAATGTTTATATTATCATCCAGGATATATTTAGGTCCTAAATTTAGGACGTCGTGTTGCTGTTGAGTTAGATGGTAGTCAGAGATATTTATATATTGATTTTCTATTTTTACGGGTACGGTTTTTACGTTATGTTTGTTTTTAAGCAAAAATTTTAATTTTTGATAGTGGTTACGTTCGTAAGTCTTGTGTATTTGATTGGCGAAAGATTGTATTTTAGATATTGCAGAAGTAAAGGTAGGTGTATCGTAATGAGACTAAGGTTTCGGTTTCTGTAAGTTTTGAAATGCAGGCGTATCAATAAACAAATCACCTCCAACATTAATAATAGCTCTACTTCCACTACATTAAATAGCGCACTTAATCTTGTCCTTCACAACTCATATTTTCAGTTTAATCATAATTTCTACAAACAAAAGAAAGGCGTGCCTATGGGGTCGCCGATATCAGGTGTCATAGCAGACTGGAAAATGCGGCTAGAGGAGAGGGCCATATTTGATAAATTATCCAACCACATAAAAAACTTGGTTTCGCTACGTAGACGATATCTTTGCAATAGTGAACAAAAATGAAACTGAAAATATCCTCAAAGAAATCAACTCAATAGACAATAACATACAATTCACCATAGAAATAGAGGAAAATGCCACCATTAACTACCTAGATGTCAAAATCAATAGAGATATGATGAATAATATTAATACTACAGTTTTTATAAAAGCCACCAATAATAACGAAATAGTACATTTTAATTAAAAAACTCCATACAAATTTAAAATAGCCGCCATACGATCCTATGTCAATCGCGCAATTACAGTATGCTCAAACGAAACACTCCTCAATAAAGAACTCCAGTTTATATAAATACAATGTAAAAACGCAGGGTACCCAAATTCAATAGTAAAAAACCTTTATAAAAAGAGAATCAAAAAACTGAAACAAATTAATAACTATCAAAATCCGAAACTAAAATTTACCAATGCCATTCCCTACTGCAGGGGAGCCGCCCTAAAAATCACAAATGAAGCCGCAAAGAAAAATATCAAAATCCCCATAAAACCCAATCAAAATATTTTCAAACGCATTCGCAGTGATAAAGATAATATCAATCCTGATGAAACCGCCGGTATTTATAAACTAAGCTTTACAGACAATAGTACTAATAAACAGGGCTACTATATTGGCATGACAAAACGAAAAATCAAAGACCGAAAAAAGGAACATCAAACTGGCATTAAATTCAATAAAACCACTACTGCCCTCGCAAAAATAGCCCAGGAACACCCCATAGAAATCAACTTTAACAATAGCCAAAAACTCGCCAATTACAAAAACAGTCATTATGCCCTAAATATGGAAGCCCTACAGATTATAACCACAGATGGCGCTGTGAATGATATGACGCATGCGCAGATCGATCCTGGGTGGAACGCCCTGCTGAGGAAGAGAGCTGGCCATTTAGAACCAAGACCTGTGCTGAAGAAGGTGGTGGCTGCCACCGATAGTGCTACATAACGGATTTTAATGTGTTTTTAAATGATTTTAACAATCCGTCACTTTGCTTTTAAATTGATATAAATTAAACTTTATATTTAGCGATGACATAAAGACTTTTCAAAATGAGTTCTTCATATACAGAAAGAAATTTGGTACTTGTGGGTTGTAGAAGCCTCAAAGCTTAATTAGAAGCTTTGCAAATAGCTTCTGATTAAGCTATCTAATTTAGCATTTCAAAATTAGAATTATGCCAAGATCATAGCTATGCTTTAAGACTGCTAACATCAATAGAAATGTAAACATTATACAAAATTTCACCCCCATCATCCTCATGATTAAATTTCAGAGGCTTCAACTTTTTGCACAAGTATCAGACAATGCACAGAAGTATTACATTATGCAAAATTTCACCGCCATCATTCTCATGATTAAATTTCAAAGGCTTCTCAACTTTCTACACAAGTATCAGACAATGCTTTTAATTTTAAACGAGAAATATTTAAATAAAGTGATACTTTTAAAAATACTCCTTTTTTTGTACTCTTTTTATACAGAAATACTGCACAAGTGGACATTATTTGGATCATGTTTCTTTGGTGCAAAAGTAAGTTATTTTGATACACAAGGAAGTTAAATAAGTAAACAATGGAATATACATTTGTATACGTTTAACTGCATATATATAAATGAAATAAGCAAAATGAAAAACTAGTATTTCATGAATATACATCATATCAGGGGCTTTAACCCACCTCAGATGTTCCATCTTCTATTCTTGAAATTAAAAATTTAAGTTCTCTAGATTGAGCTATCTTTCTTAAGTGGGCTTAACTCGCCTATCTCCTGCCCAGTTAGGCAAATGTTAAAAATATTGAAAAAGTTATTACCACGCAAGTTGTCATGGAATAACTTTTGTTGCCATGGAATAACATGACTCATCAAATATATACATCCATTAATAAAATACGTAAAATTTTATTTTTAATGACCAAGTACAGCATTTACAGACAGCACAGAAAAGTAATAATTGTTTAAATGTAAATATATAAGTTAAGCAGCTAAATTAAAAACTGTAATACTCTATTAAAGTACTTGACATTAAGGAACCATTTTAAACATATATATAGACAGGGTGTCCCAAAAACACTGACCACGGCTTTTATTCTTTAAAAGGTACAAAATTTTATGATATCAATTAAAATTTTCCAGAGATTAAATCTGTAAAAAAACTCAGAGATATGAAAATAAATGTATGTAGACTTAACCACTTTTTAATAGCTCTAGAAGTGAAAAAAAGACAGTGTTTCAGGCACTGTACAAAAAATACAGGGTGGTTATATTTAAACCTTCCCTATACACAGCATAACACATCTGCAATGGCTAGCTGACTACCACCAAATTTGGCATATGGATTGTACATGAGATGTGCTAAAGAAAGTCTTAAAAAACATTTATTTCAAAAATGTGCACTAGGTCGTGCTTTACATGGAAAAATCAGTTCAAAAATGACCCAAATTAGTAAATGCTATAAATTGTTAAATAAATGTTGAAATTGTTTATAAATTTTTAATTAGCCATTTCCATTGTTAAATTTGCTGTTTTTTCATGCAAAACACCACCTAGTGGACTTATTTTAAAACTAAATTTCTTTTTGGAAATTCCTTGAGTGCATAGTCTATATACCAAATTTGGTTACAATCCGTTGATCTGTTTCAGATGTAGAAGAACCCTGTTTATAAAGGAAATTTAATTTTAACTACCCTGTACAAGAGAATTAAATGAGAGTATTATGTATTTATGCAGTCAAACAATGACTGCATAAATACATAATACTTTTGCTATTATATTGGCACTATATGGTCCCTTACCAACTTTGCTTAAACGTATGTCTGAGCTTTTTTATGATGAAAGGCTGAAATTTTGTCCATCACCTAATTAATATATTGAGCACATTTTACTAACTCCTGGAGTAGGGCCAGCCTGTCTAGACCTCAAACAGGTTGGTTGCAGGCACTCACTTGGCCTCCTTCAAACCAACACATGTCCATCACTGGCAACAAGGCAGCTTTCATTAGAATACACAACAGATCAACATCTCATCCTCCATAGAGCTCTAGCTGGGCACCGATGACAACACAAACAAAAGGAGTTTGGAGTCAGGGGAATGTACATTACAGGGCACCTGGCTTGAAACTATCTTTGAAGTAATCCAGTAGTAATTGCTCATAGTGTCATTGAGGTGATGACTGCAGTTTAAATTTTTGCTGTAGATGTGACACATTCATATATCGAATACAGCGGTCTTCCCTCTCAGTAGTGCTACATGGCTGCTAGACCAGTCTTGCATCTATGCCTTCCAGTGCCCACTACTGCCAACAATCATGCACAGTGGATACATTCTTGCCAAGTCTTTCTGCAATATCGCAAAAAGAAAATCCTCTTTCTCATAGCCCTAAAACTCAACTTCATTAACACTTAGTGAGATGGTGATAATTTCCTCTTCGTTCTAAAGGCATTCCCGACTAACATCAACTCACTATGTCAAATCTCAACGCTAAATAAAACTCAAGAGTTTTACAACGTATATTTAAAACAAACTAGATTTGCATCTTCATAATGATGCTACTAATGCCATACTTATGTGCTTAGCATGAAATTTGAATAGACGACACCTTTTAGATATATAAACAGACTTGCCAAATTTCATTACTATAGCATAACCCTTCCTCAGTACTAGGATTTTTCTCCCCATTAGTGTATAATAATATTATCTTTTTTTTTTTTCCAGATGATAGGTGACAGTGCTGAAGAGGAATGTATATTGGCAGTAAATAAATCAGGAGTCAATATATTGGACCTTGAAAAGCATGTAAGTTTACATATAATGTAAAAATACCAGATTCATTACCATTAGAAAAATAATAACTATTATGGAGTTCACATTACTACACTCATAGAGTTTACTTACACAGCAATAGGTTCCTGTCCTGTTCTGGGCACCTGCCAGCCCAGAAAAGAAGCAGGGCAAAATTTTTCTAAATGGTTGTCCTTAAAATTAAATAAATATATATAATGAGTATCATTATTTTAAAAGCAAATGTCTATTATGTCGTATTTTTCTTAAACCATAAAATAATTATAAATTATATAATTATGAATTTAGTATAGTTTTTAAAACAATACGTTGGGAAATAAATTATCATCCGACTTAGAGGATTTCAGTTGATAAAAAGTGGAACTTTTTGATGATATTAAGGGGAAAGAAAAGCATGAAAAACAGAGAAAACATATAATAATTAAAATAATTGTTTTTTTTTAAGCAATAGCACATTTGATCCAGATCTGAATAACAGTCAATCTGAATAACATGCTGATCTGAATAACATGCAATGTATATAGGCTCTTATAGGGAACACACACTAAAGCTCTTTTATATAAATAGAACTAATAATTGATTTAAAAAAAATAATTCCAATTTTTACATTTCACAGGCAATTTCTCTAATAAAAAAATATTTGATTCTAGGAAACTATATGGCGATTTAGCTTTTCAGCAGCACATTTACCTTCTAATGTCACTGAAATAGATGGAACAACCTATGCTGATATTGAATTTGGAGATAAAAATTTTATTAAAATAATCAGACTTCAAGTAGATCATGTAAGTACAAATAAATATGTATTTTGTATTCAAGAAGACTTGAGAAATAAAAATGATTTGAAAGTGTATTATCAACTATCTTGTTTTACATGTATATATAACGCATATAAAATTTCTAAAAGTTAATTTTTTTTTACTTTATGCTTATATTGTTAACTTTACTTGAAATCAATACTCATTATGATATAATTCTTGATGTACATAAATAAATTTTTTAAAGCACAGTAGACGGCACTTAATGTGATCACATTAGGCCGACCCGATTTTGATAACTATAACCAATTGATTATAATAAATGAAAAATGTAAATTTAAAAGTGGTAAATAGTAATGGTGCACAGAGGATGGTTTTAGTAGAAAAGATTTATTTTAACATAATGAACATAGGCCTAACCCCCTACCCCAATGAAAAATCAACAAAAATACAGTTTGCAAATATTTGCTACAGTAGGAAGCATTTTGCCCCCTCCCAATATTACATGCTAATTTATGCTAAAGGTAATGAAATTGGGATAGAATGACTACCTGTTATAGTGAAATTTCCACAAACTTCGCCTTGAAGCTCTAAACGAAAATGAACCAACTGGTCTAAAATTTGATAACATTAAGCGATACAGCGATCACATTAATCAATTGTTTTTGCTGCATTAATTTGAATACGTCTGTTGGGGACTGGAGGTTATTGATAATATTAATCAAATGATAACCTTAACCATGATTACATTAAGCAGCGTCTACTGTATAACTACTTTCATGCAAATAACAGTAAAAAAGAATGCTATTTAAAACATAAAATGAATTTACAGTAAAAGATAGATTTTAAGATGTTTGTTCATCATATTATATTTTTATTTTATTTTCACTAAACATATTAAAAAAATAAATAAAAGCATTAATAAAAAAAAATTCAATTCATTTTCTTTTCTACTTATATTCCATTATCATCCCACCCTGTAAAAGCATAGGTGCACATACAATCACTGCACAGTGTGATTGTGATTATATTTCCCAGACATATTCTTTTGACCCAGGGACATAATGCAATGGAAGTCCATGGATGCAATGGAAGCATTGCTTCCCTTCCAAAATTTAACCTACTTTTTACTGTCAATCGTTTTTCATACATAAAAAAATATTTCTAAGCAACATAAAGTTAAGTTTAAAAATGCCTCGCCCAGTAGAGAAAATTGCGAGGAAGTAGAAAGCTTAGTTTGAGAACGGTAGCAACGTAACAGCCCCACAATGCACTGTGTGGAAACAATGTAAATCCCATCTTCCAACTCTTCCCATTTTTCTATAGAAAAGGATTGTCGAGTAAGGGAGAAAACCAAAGCAGCTATGCTGTGAAGTCCAGGAGGGGATATAAGTAAGTGATTTAGTTGCTTCCAATGGTAGCCACCAATCAAAGTGCACCTTGCCAGGAAAGAAAAAGAAAGGGAAAATGGGGATGTGTGCAATCAGGAATTTCCACTCATGGTGCATGCAGGAGGAAATTTATAGGAATTTTTTTCGGACAGTGAAATGTGTTCACCACAGAATGTGTCCTGGCAGTGATGCCATTTATACAGTTTCGATTTTTAACTCTGTCGAAATAAACAATAAATAAAAGATGTTAGTGCAGTAATTACTGTATATCTTTTTTTCAAACATATCTTTGTATTTTGTAAAACAAATGATTTAATCATTTAGAAATGTCTTATCTTTTTTATTTTACTTAAAATAAAATTTTTGCTTTGAAAATTTTGTGTATGTGTTATAATAATCATGTAAATGTTTCTGGATTTAAAAAAAAAAAAAAAAAGCTTTTAAGTAACAATTGCAAACTTATGTATGGAAAAGTGAAATTGTTTTGGGGTAGTTATGTCTGTTCTTTTGGGAATAATACTACATAGCTGCCAACCTATCTTGCCTTAAAACAAGAAGATCAGGGTGAAAGAACAAGAAAATTTCCTGAAAAACAGGAAGATTTTTCCAGTGAAGTTTTTAAACTATACAGGCATAAAAGAATCTGAAGTTTGCTGGTTAGAAGCAGCACCGGCTTGTTTTGGCCGAAGTAAAGATTTGCAGCTTTAAGGACAAATTTTGCAAATGAATATTTTCTTTTTTTCATCCACAAAAATAACTACAAGGATTCACGAAGATTTAATTCGTGCATATTTATATATTTTTTCATAATTCTGAATTAGGAAACAACTTTAAAGATCATGGAACTGCATGATCAGCAGCACTTACTGTTAAATTGAGCTTTATTAAAAATTCTATAAATAAGCACTTGGTACTCAATTCGTGTCAAAAATAGTCAAAAAGTAATTTTAAATTTTACTACCAACTTACATTTATAGTATCTTATACTTTTCTTGGTGCTTAGCAAATCAGCAAATGTGTATTAGGGCTGTTTGATGCTACAAGGCTGGCATATGCGTACAGATACTGTCGAACAAGCAAATAAAAGAGTGAGTAGGGGAAATGGAAGGGGAAAATGGAAAGAAAAGCTTTTTCTCAAAAGCCTATACCCAGAGGCAAGGGAAGGACAGCTGTGACAGTTGCAAAAGGCCATGTTGAAAATGTGAAATTAATTGAAATGATCTTCACTTCTACTTTAAAAATATCCGATTTGTTATTTTGTAAATTTTAGCAGTATGCATGGGTAAAAGGCAGGAAAGTAAAAAAGGGAAGATTTAATCTGCTTGTGGGAAGACAGAAGAAAAGTTCAAAATTAGGAAGTCTTCCTGGAAAACAGGAAGAGTTGGCAGCTATGATAACACCGTAAGCGGGTGCAGGTTGAGTTGGCAACTATTTTTTGCACCAAACAAAACATAAACATACGTAGATACATAAGGAACAAAATACCCAAAAATACAAAACACTTAAGACACAAAACTTACACTACTAAAATCAGGATAAAATCAAAACTCATTACAAACAACTCAAAAATCCTCTTTTGGCAGCTTTTGGTGACATGCCACCACCTTCTTCAGCCATCGCCGTTTCTTGCTTGCACTGATCTCTTCCTCAACGTCTCGCCCCATCCCGGATCAATCTACGCATGCGTCATGTCATTAACTGCGCCATCTGTAGTTAGGATCTGAGGTGCTTCCATTTTAAGTGCGTAATAGATATTTTTATAGTCGGCGAGTTTTTTGATTTCATTAAAATTAATTTCAATGGGTTGTTCCTGGGCTATTTTAGAGAGAGAGCTGTGCTGAGTTTATTAAATTTAATATCGTTAAAGTGTTCCTTTTTTCTTTCTTTAATTTTCCTTTTAGTCATTCCTATGTAGCTACCAGATTTATTTGAATTATTAAAGGTAAAATTTATTTTATAGATTCTGGCAGTTTCATCTTTATCTACTGGGTCTTTATCACTGCATATTCATTTGAAAATATTTTGATATTTTTCTTTGCGGCCTCATTGGTTATTTTTATAGCTGCTCCCCTGCAGTAGGGTATAGCTTTAGTAAACACCGTTTTCTCTTTTTGATGGCTGCTAATGTGTTCAAGTTTTTTAATTCTATTTTTAAAGATGTTCTTGACTAGGGATTTTGGATAGCCTGCATTTTTACTTTAAGTTTTGATGAACTGAATTTCATTTTTGAGGAGGATTTTGTCGGAATAGATTGTAATGGCATGATTGACATAGGAACGGATGGCGGCGATTTTAAATTTGTAAGGGGTTTTTGAGTTGAAGTTTACGATTTCATTATTGTTTGTAGCTTTTCTAAAAAAAAAGGGGGGGGGTATGGATATGGTTTTCTTTATCTTGAAAAATTTTAACATCTAGGAAGTTAATGGTGGCATTCTCTTCTATTTCTATGGTGAATTGTATGTTTGGGTCTATTGTGTTGATTTCTTTGAGGATATTTTCAGCTTCACTTTTATTTATTACAGCAAAGACATCATCGACATAAAGAAACCAGGTATTTATAATATTGGGAAATTTATTTATGATGACCCTCTCCACAAGCCGTATCTTCCAATTGGCATCGATACCAGAGATCGGTGATCCCATAGGGATGCCTTTTCTTTGAGTGTAAGATTTATGATTGAATTGGAAATAGGAGTTATTTAATATAAGGTTGAGAGTGCTGTTTAAGATTACAGAGGTATGATTACTGCCAAAGCTGGAGGTGATTTGCTCATTTATAATTTTATTCATTTCCTGGATATTAATAGAGGGATATAGGTTGGTGACATCAAAGCTAACGAAGCATTCGTGTTCATTTATTGTTATATCTTTAAGACGTTGAACAAAATCATCGGTGGATAAAAGAGTATTGTTATTGGGAGATAAAAGTTCTTGAAGAATGGGTTTTAACTATTTCTCAAAAACATAGGTGGGTCCTTAATATGATAAATGTCTTCTTCTCTCTTTTTGGAACTATTTCAATTAATTACATAGTTTTTTAACTAAACAATATTATTCATTATTTTCTTATGTTAATTTTTTTTATTGATAAATCCTTGAAAATTTATATATGTGCATATATAGATACAGTAGAAGACCCAAAATTCGAACAGATTGGTTCCAGACCTTGGGCAGATTTTGAAATTTTAAGTCATAAGTAAATTATTTCCTTCTACCCCCTCCCCATTCAGAAAATAATAATATAGTAAAACAAAAACAATGGAAGCGTATCATCACATATGTTATGATCAGAATCATAATTAAAAAATACAGAGGAATAATACAATAAACAAAATTATAAGATTATGTACAAAATATTTAAACCCTTTAAACATTTGTTAATAGTAGTTTAAGAGTTTAGGATGTTCTATTGTAACCCTATTATATATATATATATACTGCCATTATTTTTTTGTTTTGTAGCACAGCTTTGCTGCTATACAAATGTGAGATATTTCTCCCAGTGGCAAACCTTCATAAAAAGTTATTTTATCAATCTTTTGTCATCCCCAGAGTTGTCACTGTAGCAGAGTCTGAATCTTGTGACTGTAATTTAGTATACATTTTATGACTGTCAGTTATCTGAAGGTTATCAATATTACCATCACAGTTCACAATATGGTAATACTAAACCATGATGGTATACTACTTTGATGGTTCACACTAAAATATCATTTTCTTCAAGTGGGAATTGCTTATTTAGTTTTACTCTGTGGTTATATTGCAGTTTTCTGAACTTGCAGTAGGCAGGGCAGATTTCATTGTTTACACTGAACAGACAGTGCGGATTTTGGGTCTTCTACTGTACATCAAGGACGTACTCAGGGGGGGTGGTCCAAGGGGTCTGGACCCCCCCCCCCCCCGAAATGTCAGTTTTTGTTAACAAAATAAGAATGATGAAGTCTTTTTGTGAAAAATTCTGCCTTTTTCACCATTTGGACACCCCCCCCCCCCCCCGAAATTTTTTTCTGGGTACGTCCTTGCTGTATATGTAAGGAGAAAAGGGACTACTTTTTATCAATGGTTTTCAAGAAAAATGTGGACTTTTAATTGAGTAATATATATATTATTAAATAAGTACTTTATAATTTTTTTTTCTTTCAACAGGCTCATGAAATCAGTCGTCTTATAAAACAATATATTTCAATACAGGATATTAGAAACCAATTTGAAAGTACAGGGCAAGATTTTCCGAAAGTGGTGATTAAAGTCTGAACTGAAGGCCAACATAATCCGTAAACACCCTTTAATCTATCAATGCATTGAAACATAATCATTCATTTTTCCATAAGCACAATTTTTTGATTCAAATTATCAATGAATCTTTGTCAGTGTCGTGTAGTTTATACCTTATTTATGAATAAAGAATTTTATTGCTACTTGATCAGTCACTGCTCCTTCAACACTCATGACATGAATACATATATTTCATTTTTAGCGACCCAGAGATCATCCTAGGATCAAAAAGGGGCAGGGTGCTAGTCCTTAAAAAAGGGCAATTTAAGCTTTCAAAGGCACGTCAGAATATAAAGATGCACTACACGAATATAATAGTGTTGACTCTAGAAAAAAGGGCCGCCCGGGAGGAAATTTCAAAAAGGGCACTTTGGGGTTCCACGAGAATGTACAAGTACATAACATATATAGAAACTGGTTTGAAACGATCTGATCCCTGAAACTTTAGCATGCAGAGTTGTAATACGTGTTCTGACTTACAATGCATGGTTAGATTTTTTTCCAATTTGTCTTAGTTTCCCCCCCTTCTTATGGAGAAAATATCCTGTAGAAGTAAGTGTAAGCAAAATAGGAAAAATGATTTGTTGATAATATTTTGCTCTAAACATGATATGAATACGTGAATCAAATCTGTACATAACTAGAAGTTTTTGATAAAAAATAAGTTTTAATATAAGTAATTTTGAATTTTCTGCTTAATTTTTTTTTCTCGCAATTACGTGATGTAGGTGTTTATTATTTATAAGAATAGTACATTTATTGAAGAAGGTTTCAGAAATTTTTAGCCTGACATGATTTATTAGGCAGTAGGGGAATGCAGAGGGACTGTTAATTTTTGTTTCTCAATTTTATCACACTATCACTACTGGATCACAATTACTGGATCGCATTCATATACAATATTTCACCTATATTGGTACAAACTTTTAAACAGAAAAGGACTGTCAGTGTAAGTGGATTAGGATAGATGTGTTTAGCATATAATAAAAATAATAAAATTTCTGCAATGCAGGATGTATAAAATTTAATAATATAAAGCAGAATTTTATTTAAATTCTTTTGTTTGCAATAATTATTGAATGATTACCAAGTAAAGATTTTTAAAGTTACTGAATATATACCTTTATTACTATTAGACATTATTTGGAATTTCATCAAACAATTTAACTCATCCATCAATTGATAACTATAGAAATTGGGAAAATTGAATTCAGAACACAAAAGATTGCTAGAATATTGTGCTATAGATTGCTATAATAAGTGACATAGTCATGCAAATTTTGTATTACATCCATTGGTTGGAAAGTACAACACCATATTAAATCACTGAAATATATTTGTTCTTCCTCTTTCACTTCTAATTTAATGTTTGCTCATTCATGAAAAGTGAATACAAGATTTTTAAAAAGCACTATTCTTTAAAATAAATAAAAATAATTACTACATGTAAGTTTTTTCGTAGGTATAAAATAAATATTTTTTTTTTAAACTCACAGAATTGTCCAAGGGTATGAAATAAAGTTTAACATATTTTAAATAATTTATTTTTCATAGTAAGCTTTATTTTTAATTTTTTTTAACGTACTTAAAAAAGTCTCCTTAAAAACACTAAATTTTATTTCTTAAACCTTGCTTTAATCTTTTTAAAATGAAAGAAGTATTAAATATTTTATTTTAACTATGAAATTTTTTAATCAGCTTAAAATAATAAAAATAATTAACATCCTGTTGCCAGAAGTACTCAAACAAATTATATATTAGAAAACCTTCCAGAATTATTTAGATTTTTTTTTTTTTGTTTGTTTGTTTAGTTTTTAAAAATTGAAAATAAGCTTAAATTGATGGCAGTTTGTTTTACGAATAACCTAGCTGTTAAGTTATGACACAATTTGTTTTCTTAAGACATCCTTTCTCAGAACTAGCTTTCTTTTAATTTTATTTCTTCATTCATTAAAATGTTGAGAATTTTTTAAAAATCAGAAAATATATAATATGAATATTTAGAATACCAAATCCCTGTCAATAGTCTGATTTAGTAAATTCTGTAGTTACTCCACCTTTATATAATTAAAACTGTGGAGTAATAAGAGGGGTGGGTCCACCCCAGTGGCAAGATAAAAACAAAGATGGTGCCGGTGGGCATTTAAAAATAATATGGTGGAAAACTAAAGGACCGAAATCAGGGTAGAATGCTGAAACTTAGAATGGGGCGGCAAACTGAAGGACTGCACCGGGTGCCAATAATCCTAGCGCTACACTGCTAAAGCAAAAGATCATTATTATGCTCTTATTTTGGAAAAAGCATTGTTTGTTAATGTTTGTAATTTGATGTGTTTTAATTGCCGTATTCGCAAAACGTCGCAAATTGCGCGATTTTCAGATCGATTTGAGTGGATAAAGCCACTGAACATGGTAGACGGCTGAAGTGTAGAAGTGTGGCCGCATGACTGCCGGTCTGGAGTTTTGGTCGGTTTCATCCAGATGTAATATCAATACATGTTAGAACTCTTTAAAAAGTCATCCAACCAAGGCACCTCCCTTAGGAGATATCCTTTGTCTAGGCTTGCCATAGCAAACAAGCAAATCCCACAGAATTTTCGAATCGCAAAACGTCATTTTGCTATGGCATACTCTGTGTATCATTCATAATTATATATGGTTAGTAAATAACTGTTATACATTAAGAATAATATGCACTTAGAAAGCCGATTAAAAAGAAGAAATCGTTTAGGGGAAAAAAAAAAAAAAAAAAAAAAAAAACTTGCTAGTGTGCAAAACTATTATAAATATAGAGAAGAGCAATAACAATAAACAGCTAGCGATGAACTCTGGAGTAATGATTGTTTGATAATTTGCAACTACATACTTATCAAACGTAGCTACCGATATTTGAGAATTGACAGATGGAATCAAAAACTTTTAGATAACTTTAGAAAATTTGAATTTCCCAATGGTATTTTCTTCCCTAACTCCTAAGTGAAATGCCCAGTTAGTTCTGCCTTCCCAATTGGGCTTCTCACTTGAGTCATCAAAAATAAAACATACTAGAGAGGACACTTTTCGGGTTACTTGGCTCACGCAAATGAAAACAAAGACAATGAAAAAGGCAGTAACAGTACTTCGATCTGAAAGAATAGAATATTTGAAAAAAGCATTTGTGGGAAAGATCCGATTTCATACACGGTTTTCGTGAAAAGGCCGCTTTCAATCGAACGTATTTTTATGATGGGGTTATTGTACTCAGTCGTATTTCTGTGAAGGGGCCGTTTTAATTAATGTATTTTCATGATGGGCCGCAAATGGTATGTAGGAAATAAAAAGTGGCGATTGTTGACTAATACTAATAAAAATGTAAAAGCAGGAGGGTGCAGAAAGAAGAGAAATAGGCCCGCTGGGAGCTAAAAAGATGATAAAAGGGCAGCCAGGCGCTGTGCCCTGCCAAATCAATCTAGAGTCAACACTGTAGAATCTGTGAGGTGCTGACTAATATCAACAAAAAGGAAAGGGATGCCGCAATGCAATAAATGTAAACAGAGGGGAGAGGATGGCGCTATGAATGAAATCGGAGCAAGAAGAGCGGCAAAAAGGGCCCAGCATTTGGGTGGCAAAAGGGTGGCGATTTTTATTAAAAGGGCAAGTAGGGCAGGATTTTTGCTATAAAGAGCGGGCAGGGCGCAGCGCCCTTCGAAAAATGCCTAGGATGAACACTGTAGTGACCTAATATGGAATTTCTTATAAAACTACTAATAGAATTGTTCAGTTACAACACATATAGTATGCAATTCCTCATATTTTAAAAATGAGTTACACATTTAAATGTTACTTTTGTCTTGTTTTTTAAATGAATAAATAAAAACTGACATGCTCCCTCTATTGCATTGTCTGTAAGAGAAAATAAGTTAAAAAATAAATAAAAATTTCTTCAATTAAAAAAAGCCTTCATTATGAAGGTAAGAAAATAAAGCCACTTTCTTATGTTTGCGTGGATTAAAAGATATTTTGCTGCTTACCAAAAAGAGGACCTCTGTATCTCTTGAAAAATACACAGATTTTATACTACTTTTATGGGCATTTAATAAGAAGATTTTTAATGAAAACATGATTATTTTGGGTGTTTACTTTACAGAGTAAGATATTAAAAAATTTTTATTTTAATATGTGTTTACGTACAGATATTATACATATATAGATATACAACAACAATCTTTCAGTCCATCAACCATAACACAAATCAATCATAAGTGTTTTCTTTAAGCAAAGTAAGGCATTCAAATATTCTCTTTAGTTATTTAAATATGAATGATAAATATCAAATGAAACCTAGTTCAAAGCAAACTTCATTGAGAAAGTATATTGCCTGATTATTGAACACTTCTTTCCCAGTTCTTGTAAATTTAATATTAATGAATGCATCTTAAAAGTACAGTATACAGTGTATGTAAAAAGGCTTAAGAGTACAGTGTATGATAAAAAGGCATACAAACATTGATAAATGCAAAGCTTAAGAATTTTTTTTAAATAAAATACATGATAAATAATGAGATGATCAAGAAAACAATCTATCTTTTCTTTCCAGCGAACAAAGGGTAAACAGTGTGGTCCCAATTTTCTTCCCAGCGTAAACTTCCAGATTGTTCCAAATTTTCTCTGAATGTAGCAAGACTGGTTTGATTTTCAGGGAAACCAAAGAAAAGTTTCTAAGATAAAGAGAAAATGTTTTTATGAATATGAGCATCATTAACTGTCAATGTAAAAAATTTCTACTTTTCATTCAATAGGGTAGAAGATCTCATGAAGTCAAGTGCTAATTTACTTGAATTTTTTTCTAAAGTTATTATATGTGTATATTATTGGCAAATTGTGAAATCCGGCATTGTATAAAATGCCGAAAACAGGCCAGCAATGTATGAAATGATAATAAACATTTCATACATAGCCAAATGACAAATCAGAAAAGTATGATGTACTTTAATGTTTTACTTATACATGCTTTACTTTTTATAAGAAATAAGAGAACTCAGTAAGACTTTTTTGTAAGTGAGAGAGGTGATTAATTTTGGGGCTAAGTCCTTTTTGTCACATATAATAACTTAAAATTCTTTTTTGGATTACAAATATATAAAACCGTTGCAGAAAAAAAGGTCAATTAAAATGATTAGTGTTAAAACATACATTACAATATAAATATATGTTATTCTTCCAAGTATAATAAAATATATGCCCTTATGACATGATGTGGGAGGCAGATCTATCTAGAAAGTATCACTGAAACAGACAAAGTTCTCTCCTTCTTACATCAAATGATGAAATGATATTTTAAAATGGTTAAAAATGAACCTGACTTCATTTTGCTGCAAACCCTTCATTTTTTTTTTAGTTATAAAGTTTTGATTGTAGTGTTGTTATTATAAGTGTTGATGTCGATATATATTTTAAATATGTAAATTATGATTATTTTCACATAATAAAATAAACAGTAAAAATGACTGTAAATTATTTTTAATGCAAATTATTTGCAAGGGTTCCATCGATTTATGTATAGGAATTTACTATTTTTGAAAAATTTTGATAACATGAATGAATATTTTTTCACCTAAAGTGATCGCATATATGAAACTTAACAGTTAGATTTCATTTCAAAGAAAAATATCAGCATTATGAATTAAATTGAATGTAAATCTGAAAAACCATAAAAAAATAAGAAACTAGAAAAGTCACGCTGAACTTTACAGAACAACTTAAATCTTCACTTAAAACTGTTTTATTTTTTGTTGCAATGATTTAATAACTTTATTCTATTAGCAATTCCTTGATTCATGCTTACCATTAACAATAGTAGAAAACAGTACAAAATTTATTATTGATATTTATATTTTTAATACAATAGAGATAACACATGCCTGATTTTAATACTATAGCTAACTACCTAATAACAACTTTGAAGGAACAATGAAATATCATCTATAAGTAGAGAATGTCTTAAAAGAATTTGTGGAAATATGATGTTACTATGCAGATGTCTCAATGAGAATTATACTAAAAGTGATTTTCATATCTATTGCCGGCAACAATTTATTAGCTAAGTATAAAATTTATCAGTCAATATTAATTATTATAACAACATATTCAGTTGAAAAACTATGGTAAAATGATAAACATTATTCCAAATATTGCAAAGAAAGATAACTTTAATTTTTAAAAAACTAAATTAAATATTATATCAGCAAATTAAATATAATAAAATAATATTCTAGTACCTGAATTTGAATACTCAGCTGACGACTGTTTGAGAAAATTTTTCCATTAACACCATCTTTCACAAGTTCGTCAACACTTATGAAAAATTGAAAACAAAAATGTTCACTCATATTATTTTATATACATGATAAAAATATTAATAATTATTTGCTTATAGGAAAAAAGAATAAATCTCTTAACAAAAGCTTCACCATTCAGTAGTATATTTTATACTGCAATTTATAAGCTACCCTTAAACTATTCATATTGATAATTACAATAATAAGCATGTTTTTACTTCCTTGTACGTAGTATAAGGAAGTAATGTGATCCCGAAAAATTTTGGGGGCCAAATTTCGACAAAAAAACCGATTTTGACTACCTCTAAATTTAATTTTAAAATTTTTTTCGATGCATCCTATCGTAGACTAGCATTCACGATCATATTAACGCGTCTGCAACTCATTTTGACCAGCGGCGAGTCTGTTGTGGCCAGTTTTTCCATGCCGTCTGTACGTACGTACGTATGTATGTAACTCGCATATCTCAAAAACTATGGGTCGTAGAATGTTGAGATTTGATATTTAGGATTGTTCTATGATCTAGTTGTGCACCTCCCCTTTTGGTGGCAATCGAATGGATAGTTTATGTACAGGACCGCCCAAAAGATTCGAGATACATTACGCTCTATGGGCCGAAATTCATTAAACTCGCCTAACTCAAAAGCTATTAGGCGTAGAATGTCGAAACTTCATATTTTGGATAGTTGTAACATCTAGTTGTGCACCTCTCCTTTTGGTTCCATTCGGCTGGATAGTTTATCTACAGGACTGCCCAAAACATTTGAAATACATTACGCTCAATGGGCCGAAACTCATTAAACTCGCATATCTCAAAAACTATTAGGCGTAGAATGTTGAAACTTTATATTTAGGATTGCTGTAACATCTAGTTGTGCACCTCCCCTTTCGATTCCATTCGACTGGATAGTTTATCTACAGAACCGCCCAAAAGATTCGAAATACATTACGCTCTATGGGCCGAAATTCATCAAAGCGTTTTTTAGAGGTATTGGGCTATTTCAAACGACTCAGAAGTGAAGTATGCTGTAAAGAGTTAGAAAATGAATTTCTCCATTAAAAAAAGTGTCTTTATCATTTGTAGTTCTGCTACAGGAACACTCAAAAGATTTCCAATACATTACGGTCAATGGCAATTTTAGGGGCATTCATCCATTTCAAGCACAATACCGTCCTACCACATAAGTTAGGTAATGGTCCGACCACGGTCACGTGCCTCCCTCAAGAACTATGCCAAAAGTCGCCAAGCTTGGCGACTTTTGGTGTACGTGTGTGCATATTTAACTCTCAAATCTCAAAAACTATTATGAAATTTCATATATAAGAATGTTGTAACATCTAGGTATGTATCTCGATTTTTGGTTCCAATCTACTGGAGAGTTTATTTACAGGACCACCGAAAAGAATTTTAGTACTTTAATGTCTATGGACATCTTCAATATAATACAACTGTAGACAGTCATTGTTTGGTACATGCCCAAAAACTCGCTGTCTGTCCTCGACCTTGGCGAGTTTTGGCGAAATATCGCCAAATTTGGCGATAGTCAGTCATTTGGTCCATGCCCAAAGTATCGCCATTTGTCATCGTTCTTGGCGAGTTTTGGCAAAATATCGCCAAATTTGGCGATAATCTGTCATTGTTTGGTTCATGCTTAAAATCTCGCCAAATTTCGTCGACATTGACGAGTTTCGCCGAAATATCGCCAAATTTGGCGCCAAAAATTATTTCGTATTTTGTATAACACTAAAACTTTAACCCGTAGCTTTCTGAACTTTTGTATTTAGAACTATTGTAATATCTAACTGTTTTCCATATCTTTTTTGACAGCAATCGACTGAGAATTTATTTACAGGGTGAGCCAAATGACTTTAAATACATTGAGGTGTATGGATGCATTCAATTCATTGAAAGTCTGTGGTCAATGACTACTTTGGCTATCCCCAAAATCTCGCAGACTATCTCAAGTTTGTCAGCTTTTGGTGAAATATCGCCAAATAAAGTGTCAGAAGGAAATATTTCAAATTGAACTCAGCTTGGCGATATCGAAATATTTGTCTAGAAACCGCTAAACCTTACTATTATTGATATTTTATCTCTTTCAAACAAATAAGTTTAGAGGAAGTGCGTCGAAAATACTTTTGTTCTAATGGACGTGCAAGGAAGTCATGTGTTGGACACATCAGATTTTTTTTTTTCCTCCCCAAAATAGAAAGAGATTAAGACAAATTTCTTACAAAACCTCTACAACAGGTACAAGGAACAGCAAGAGAAAAAAGTCATTATGTCAAAAAGTCAATACAATATCTTTTTTCCCTCAAGTCCTTGGAGATGAGCATTCTCGAATATGGTACCTATCTATAAAGGCATCTCTTCCACAGAGCATGTTATTCAGACTGTGAACATTTTTATATATATAAAAGAGAAGAGTTTGTTTGTTTGTTCGCTATACACACGTCCAGACATTTCGACGGATCTGGATCAAATTTGGCATGCTGACTAAATAGGACAAGAGAAAGCTAATGCCGTAAAAATGAAATTAATCGGATTAATAGTTTTTGAGTTATTTTATGTTTTGTAAGGTTTTTGGCAATTTTTCTTGCATTTTACGCTATTGCGAGCTAAATTTCTGTCCGAATACTATATTTTTTAAATCATCGGAATGTGCAGAGTTTTGTTTTTCAAATACAATTTGTTACAAAATCGTACTTACATTTGCCGATTTTTGGGAATTTTTTTAAGGAAATCCTGTTTCGAAGAAAATGTACGGCTTTTAAAAATATGCTATTTTTAAACTGTCGCATCGAAAAACCTAACGGACAAAAATTTTCCATCTTTCTACTGCTTATTAAACATTTATTTCTCCCTCTTTTAAATTTTAAACAGTGCAGAAATGTTAATTAGATTTTTTTATATTATTTTTTTTCTGAAAAGATCGCAGGTTATAATTCTCTGTGGACTGCAAATTCCGCAAAATGAAAGTCGAAAACATCCCCCTCTGGTTTTCAAGGTCGCTTCAACTGTGAGCGCGCTTCCGGGAGGGGGGGAATTTCTTCTGGCGTCCTGAAAGAGAGAAGGGGGAGAGAGGTGGAGATTAAGGTGACCACATTCCCTCGAAATTCGAGGACAGTCCCCAAATATAGATCATTTTTTCAATTTGTCATCAAAAATACTTTGACTTCTTGAGGACATCATAAATCCCCAAATTTAAAGATTTGTACTTTTACCCTGAAAGCTTCCGTTTAGTTTATTTATTTCAGAAAAAACTGAAGAAATAAAATAAAATAAGACTACTAAAAGTGCCTTCTGCTCAGAGAAACAACAAAATTCGATCTCTGAAAAATGATTGTTAGAACACAGACAGGTAGAAGAGGAGAAATCTAGCCACGTCCAGTTCCCGGAGCCTCTATGCCATCGGGTGCTTTGTTCTTTTTTTTTTTCTATTTTGCAGCCTGAAGACCCATGTCCTTTTTTTTTTTTTATTATTATTGCAGCAAGAAGTCCCATGTCCTTTTTTTTTTATCATTGCAGCGGGAAGATTCACATTCCAGCCTAGACAAGTCCAATTCCTGGCAACCTCTGTATTTTATTAGGTGCCGTGTTCATTTTTTTTTTTTTCGTTGCAGGGGGAAATCCCGTGTCATTTTTTAATCATTCCAGCGGGAGGATTCACATCCGTTTCCTTTACAATCTATATTTAAGGTGAATGGTATTTCTCATTCATTGCACATACAACGCCGGGCCACGCTGCTAGTTATTGATAAGTACCATTTTATGTGTGTTAAAACACATAAGAATTTTTATTAATTTTAAATTCAGACTGCTGTAAATGCCAATGCAGTACAGATGACTTGCTAGGCAACTAATAGTCACAATAAAGAAAGCTAGAAAATCTCTAGAAAGAAAATATGATCAAATAAAGCAGAGAACTATTCTAGTTAAAACCAGCTGTCCAACAAAATAAACCCAATTAAAATCAGCTGACATTATTCCAAACTACATCATTCCTTTAGAAGCTGCAATGACTTCAAACCTTTCGAGCCTGGAATTTTAATCTTACAATAAACTAGCCACCTCTGGCAACCAGTTGGTTCTCCATTTTAATAAATCTTGTTCGGAGAGAATCCTGTTCCTCACTGGCTTCCTTGGTACTGAAATCTCTCAGATTCTGAATGTAATTTAAAATTAAGATGGTTACACGTAGGAGCGGCCCTAGGGTAAGTGGCACCTTCTGCTAAAGTAAAAAGATGCCCCCTTTTATGCTAAGTTTTTGAGTTCGAAATGACGCCCCTTTGAAGCTGGTGACCAGATGCAATGCTTACTGTGTCGGGCCACTCCTGGTTACAAAAATAAGATGGTTAAATGATAAAAACCTACAAAAAGGTACAAATTATTTTTGTCATATATTAACGGAAACGGAAAGGAAAATGAAATAGGAAAAGGAATAAAAAAAGAAAGGGGAAAAAAAAAAGGTAAGAAAATCTGAAACACTTTCAAATTTTAAATATGCACTAAAGTGCTATATATTAAAAGCATATTATAATCCATGGGTCTTCCCTATTTTCTTTTCTTATTTCACTGAGTTGGAAAGTATATCATTATTCATGAGTGTGATTAAAGAAAATTAAAACTGATATTTCTAAATCCTTTTTCTGGATGTAAAACATTAGAAATAGATGGGAAAGAGCTGCTCAGAAAAATGCGTAATTCGAAGTAGCAGAAGCAGACGATAAATTGCGCCAAGCACTAGAATCACATCTTCTCAAAATCGCATATCAACCATTTTATTTTTTACCAAATTAAAAAGTTGCACATTTTAGTCTCGAAAAATTTCCAAATCCTATTTTTCTTTTCAGTATAAAACATTTCATTCCTGCTCTAACTTCACATGCACATGATATTTTAATTAAAAAATAACCTTACAAATAATCTAAAAAAAAAAAAAAAATCCTTATTATTTTATTTTACTTCAAGAGTCAATCTATATAAATAAAGCAGACTGTAAAATGTCAGTTAGTTAGTTAGTTAGTTTGTCTGTGTCTCACCTAGCTCCTAGACAGGTGATACTAGACCATAGGTTCCCAACCTTTTTTGAACTGGTGCCCCCTTTTCTAGTGAACATTTCAATACCGCCCCCCCCCACTCCAGAGAAATAAGAGCGTACATAATGCATGGTGAAAGCAAGAATTAAATTTTTAAAAAATTACTAATAGATAGAATATTGTTGGAATTGAAACTCCACTGAATTTCTGCTTCATTTAAAAAAGAGGAATAAATGTTTTAGAGAGGTATCTCTTTCTCTCAACAGCGAAGTCTCATATCGAAATATGTGAATTTTCGCACACGTGATAGAAATGAATTATCAGAGTGATTTTTAAGTCTTTTTTAGACTATATTTGGTTAATCTTCCCACGCCCCTCCGTGCCATATCAACGCATTCTAATTTTCTCTGGCTCTTTTGCCGCCCCCCTGAAAGCCTCAAACGCCCACGTTGGGAACCTATGTCCTAGACCTACCAAATTTTGTATGGAAATTCTCCAGGATGGGTCCTGACATACCTCTAAGCGATTTTTTCGAAATTTGAATTATTTTCGGAGATATCGATAAAAAACTTATTGCAAAAGGCTAATTTTACTCTCGCCATTTCGCAATTGTAACCCTGCAGTAGAAAGAGGGAGAATTTAGTATATCTAGGTTGCCATATTTGGCAAGTAAATGATTCAGACTCTTGAAGTAAAAATAAAAGAATAAAGATTTTTTTTAGATTATTTTAATTAAAATATCATGTGCATGTGAAGTCATAGCAGGAATGAAATGTTTTATACTCAAAAGGAAAATAGGATTTGGAAATTTTCCAAGACCAAATGCGCAACTTTTTAATTTGGTGAAAATAAAATGGTTGATATGCGATTTTGAGAAGATGTGATTCTAGTGCTTGGCACAATTTATCGTCTGCTTCTGCTACTTTGAATTGTGCATTTTTCTGCGCAGCTTTTTCCCATCTGTTTCTAATGTATTACATCCAGAAAAAGGATGTTAGAAATATCAGTTTTAATTTTCTTTAATCACACTCATGAATAATGATATACTTTCCCACTTAATGAAATAAGAAAATAGCAAAGACTTATGGATTATAATATGCTTTTAACATCTTCAGTGCGTATTTAAAATGAGAAAGTGTTTCAGATTTTCTTTTTTTTCCCTTTCCGTTTTTTGATAAAGGCCAATATATCCAGATGCTCTTCAGAATTAATATAGGACGAAAATAATTTGTACCTTTTCGTAGTTTTTTATCATTTAACCATCTTATTTTTGTAACCAGGGGAAACCCGACAGGGTAAGCATCTTATCTGGGCGCTGTCTTCGATGGAGCATCATTTTGAACTCAAAAACTAAGTAGAGCATAAAAGGGGGTGTCTTTTTACTTCCTTGTACGTAGTATAAGGAAGTAATGTGATCCCGAAAAATTTTGGGGGCCAAATTTCGACATAAAACCCGATTTTGACTACCTCTAAATTTAATTAAAAATTTTTTTTCGATGCATCTCATCGTAGGCTAGCATGCACGATCATAATAACGTGTCTGCAACTCATTTTGACCAGTGGCGAGTCTACTGTGGCCAGTTTTTCCATGCCGTCTGTACGTACGTACGTATGTATGTAACTCGCATATCTCAAAAAATTTTGGTCGTAGAATGTTGAGATTTGATATTTAGGATTGTTCTATGATCTAGTTGTGCACCTCCCCTTTTGGTGGCAATCGAATGGATAGTTTATGTACAGGACCGCCCAAAAGATTCGAAATACATTACGCTCTATGGGCCGAAATTCATTAAACTCGCCTAACTCAAAAGCTATTAGGCGTAGAATGTCGAAACTTCATATTTTGGATAGTTGTAACATCTAGTTGTGCACCTCCCCTTTTGGTTCCATTCGACTGGAGAGTTTATCTACAGGACTGCCCAAAACATTCGAAATACATTACACTCAATGGGCCGAAATTAATTAAACTCGCATATCTCAAAAACTGTTAGGCGTTGAATGTTGAAACTTTACATTTAGGATTGTTGTAACATCTAGTTGTGCACCTCCCCTTTCGGTTCCATTCGACTGAATAGTTTATCTACAGGACCGCCCAAAAGATTCGAAATACATTACGCTCTATGGGCCGAAATTCATCAAAGCGTTTTTTAGAGGTATTGGGCTATTTCAAACGACTCAGAAGTGATATATGCTGTAAAGAGTTAGAAAATGAATTTCTCCATTAAAAAAAGTGTCTTTATCATTTATAGTTCTGCTACAGGAACACTCAAAAGATTTCCAATACATTACGGTCAATAGCAATTTTAGGGGCATTCATCCATTTCAAGCACAATACCGTCCTACCACATAAGTTAGGTAATGGTCCAACCACGGTCACGTGCCTCCCTCAAGAACTATGCCAAAAGTTGCCAAGCTTGGCGACTTTTGGTGTGCGTGTGTGCATATTTAATTCTCAAATCTCAAAAACTATTATGAAATTTCATATATAAGAATGTTGTAACATCTAGTTGTGCATCTCGATTTTTGGTTCCAATCTACTGGAGAGTTTATTTACAGGACCACCGAAAAGAATTTCAGTACCTTAATGTCTATGGACATCTTCATTATAATACAACTGTAGACAGTCATTGTTTGGTACATGCCCAAAATCTCGCCGTCTGTCCTCGACCTTGGCGAGTTTTGGCGAAATATCGCCAAATTTGGCGATAGTCAGTCATTTGGTCCATGCCCAAAGTATCGCCATTTGTCATCGTTCTTGGCGAGTTTTGGCGAAATATCGCCAAAATTGGAGATAATCTGTCATTGTTTGGTTTATGCTTAAAATCTCGCCAAATGTCGTCGACATTGACGAGTTTCGCCGAAATATCACCAAATTTGGCGCCTAAAAATATTTCCTATTTTGTATAACTCTAAAACTTTAACCCGTAGATTTTTTAACTTTGTATTTAGAACTATTGTAATATCTAACTGTTTTCAATATCTTTTTTGACAGCAATCGACTGAGAATTTATTTACATGGTGAGCCAAATGACTTTAAATACATTGAGGTGTATAGATGCATTCAATTCATTGAAAGTCTGTGGTCAATGACTACTTTGGCTATCCCCAAAATCTCGCTGACTATCTCAAGTTTGTCGGCTTTTGGTGAAATATCGCCAAATAAAGTGTCAGAAGGAAATCTTTCAAATTGAACTCAGCTTGGCGATATCAAAATATTTGGCTAGAAATCGCTAAACCTTACTATTATTGATATTTTATCTCTTTCAAACAAATAAATTTAGAGGAAGTGCGTCGAAAATATTTTTGATCTAATGGACGTGCAAGGAAGTCATGTGTTGGACACATCAGATTTTTTACATTAGAAGGGGCACCAGTTACCCTAGGGCTGCTCCTGTTTGTAACCACCTTAATTTTAAAGTCCATTCAGAATCTGAGAAACTTCAGTGCCAAGGAAGCGTTGAGGAAGTTAAAAGGTCTCTCTGAACAAGATTTATTAACATGGCGAATCAACTGGTCGCCGAAGGCTGCTAGTCATTGAATGAACTTGTCAAATATGGCAACCTAGATATGCTTAATCGTTGCTTTTTCCACTGCAGGGTTACAAGTGAGAAATAGCAGAGAGCAAAAATTAGCCTTTTGCGACACTTATTTATCGATATCGCCTAAAATAATTCGAATTTCAAAGAAATCGCTTCGAGGGTATGTCGAGGCCAGTCCTGGAGTATTTCCATACAAAATTTGGTAGGTCTACAATCACCCCTCTGCGAGCTACGCGAGACACAAACAAACTAATATTTTACACTTTGTTTTATTTATATAGATAAATCTCTGAATACACTTTCAAACAAATATCTTAATTAAACTAGGTTTCAAATAATAATAATAAAAGTTAAAATTCTTTTAACTACAATTCTTGTAAATATACTAGACTGCAAAGAAAATATCAATACTGTGATATTTTATCCTAAGAAATTTGTGTACATTTTTTTTTTTTTTATTTATTATTATGTTGAAAATTTTAGTTATAGGAGATGAAAGATAGAGTCTGATAACAATAAGGCAAAATGTTTAAATATTTTTATCATGATAACCTAAGCAGCACTGACAAGGACTATACAAAGTAACAACATAGATACAAAGTTCCCCCCACTCTGCACCTTTTTGCATTAATAAAAAATAACATAAATGGATGAGCATGCCTCTTCTTCTCCCAAGAAAAAGAGCTTCTTAATTTTTTGCTGATTTTTTCATGAGAGAAAAAGAACATAATTTTATGTTCCCTAAACTTAATTCTTCATTTTAGTTGAAATTTTTAAAACATTTAACATGAAAGAAAAACGTCTAGTATGAAAATGCCTTACCAAGGAAATGAAAGAGCACACACAGGCAAACAGCATCCAAACATGTCAACAACTTTCATGGGTAAGTCCAGACCACTTGACGAGCTGTGCAAACTAACACCCAAATCAGCACAAGCTACAGGAGAAAATTAAAATCAATGTTCTTATAACATTACACTGATGCATTTTATGAATAATCAAACATTAATTCAAATTTTAGAAAAGACTGCAGTGAACTACAAATATTTATAATTTTAAACTGGCTAACTTTTAACATTTGATAAATAGAACATTTTCCTCCCTTCTTCAAAATAACAAAACTAAAGTGTATCATAAACAGGGAATGACAAAAGTTGTAATATCTCTGGAGCCAGCAAAAATTTTTAGGAGCCACATGCAGAGAAACTTAACTTCTATGAGCGACCCTTCTCTCCAACGACCAATTTTTTAAGGTACTGATTATTTATCCTATTTATTTAATGCTAAAATGCCCTCTAGAGGAGAACCACACAACCCTCTATGAGCAACTGGTCTTGGTTCCCTGTTCAAAAAATTTTCTTGCATTTTTTTGGAATGACATGATTGAACAGGTTGAACTTGTAGCCCAGAGGACTAAAGCAAATAGATTTTATTATGGCAAATTTGGAATGCAAGTAGAATATCAGGATGTACTTTTTTGTGAGATGTAAAAAATAAAATAGAGAAATGCGGAGTAAGAAAACCCGTCCTCCCTCCTACACACAAAAAAAAAGGTAAATAAATAATGAAATTCATGAGTATTTTGATAAAGTTTAAATTAAAAAGCACATGTTTTTATAATTACTTCTTTCACTCATATGTTGCAATAACGTTATAGCTCAAAAATAATGATTCGGGAACAATTGCAATAATGTGAACTGACAGTGTGTCGTTTCTGAACTTTTAAAATTCACCCACAGAATGGCGGTAGTATCGTTTTGGCAAATACACATTTCTTCACTTTCACAGAACTTCAACCGCATTTCTTAAAAAAACATAATTTTTGAGTTAATATTGTTGGAGCAGATGAGCAAAATGTATTAGTATGCAATTTCATAAGTAACAACATAAACAATATTTTTTAGTGGTTTTCTTTTTTTTGGCAATCAAATTTATACTTCTTTGAGCGACCACCTCCCATAATGTTTATTTTTTGCAGAACGGAGGATGGTCACTCCCAAGAAGTTTCACTATATATACTGAATTATATTAATGAAAAAAAAAAAAGCTTGTTAACTGGGTGACCACACGCTCAGGTTTTTCCAAACCCTTATTATAAAACATGAAAGTTGGCAAAATAATAATACCCATAAAATTAAGAAGACTTCTAAAAATAACATTGTTTTACATTTTAATTTAAAATCTGTATTAGCTTAATGTAGTTACAGCTAAATTAAGTTAGTTTCATAAACAAAAGTCTTGCAATAATTTTTTAAAAATACAAACCTAGGAATGTTGGATAGTCCTCTAATTTTAACCACAATGTAATGATTTCTATATGATGAAAGCCTTTGTCTTCAATTTGCTTTTCATAGAACTTCCTCAGTGGACCTTTCCCTATGGTGTTAAAAGATTTTAGAAAAATGAAACAATAATATCAATATTTAAACTTTCAAAAATAAGTGAAAATGCAAAAGTACAAATAGAATTGTGGAGTTGCATTTTAAGACATGCTTCAAAGCAACTGCTATTCAAAAAGCGCACACCAGGCCAACTCTATGAGGCGAAGATTCTCCTTGATAGTTGTTGATAAGGCATGTGAGGAAAAATTAAAAACTTAAACTTCTTAAATGCTAAGTCCTTGCATTCCCTTGGCGGCTATTCTTGTACTGTAGCACTATTGCACAGTTTACAAACACAGTGTAAAAGCATAAGGAAAAAAGTTACTGCTCACCAAAGCTGATAATGTTGAATCTCTAAGTCAAAGATGAAACGTGGATATAGTTAAAAATAAAGGTTTATTAAAAACATCAAAACATGTTGCAGCCATACAGAAATCACTGATACTAGTAGATTATAGTTGTGAATCACATTCTATTACTGATATAATATTAGGAAGTTGATATATTACTCACACAGCTTACAGCTGGTGAATAATTATACTTCTAAGTAAAACAAAAGATTAGCTGTCTTGCTTAAAGGATAATTAAAATATAAAGCAGCACACTTACTGTGGCAATAACAGCTCACTAAGTAATCAACTATCAATAACAACACTGAACAACTAACTAGCACACTAAAATGATGAAACGTTGCTTCTTTTATACCTCTACCGCAATCCACTGAGAAAGCTGTTTAAATTTCCTTAGTGATTACGTTCCTGCCATGAGCCGTGAGAAAAGCGGACTAGCCGAAGAGATTTTGAACACTCTGTATGAGAATTGTGTTTCTATAATAACCCTTGGATCCCTATAACTCATCTATACTACCAGTATGGCAAAACTAGTTTAGAGTGAAGGGAACAAACCTGTTATAACATGGGGAGGGTGTGGGGGGGGAATAGCTCTAAATTTTTATAAGGATGTAAACTTAACTTTTGTAGCTTGTTTTCTCATGTCAGTCAGAATTTATTCCTTTAGTTAATTTAGTTCCTACTACATGTTATGAGAAATAATAATTTTATAACATTCAAAATTGCTTTTTTTTTCATTCCAAAATTCCATTTCTTAACGTTACATAGCTTCTTTAAATCATTCTTTTGTTTCAATGAATTTGGCACACCTTTGCACTTTCAAACTTTTGCCATTTGGGCAATTACTTTGCCAATTCTTGCTATCTTGTTGTGCATAGTACTACTCAATTTCAAATTTCAAGCTTGTGATTTACCTCCCGACTACATAGTAATTATGGCGATTCCCCAATGGTGATTGGTTGAATGTTTAAGGCTACTTTACTGCCATCTCAGTCAGTTCAACTGAGCATCATCAGTATCTAAAAACTTTGAGTGTGTAGAAAACATGCTTCTTTTGTTTACCTTTTTTTGTCTGGTAGGGTTAGGATCCTTTTTTTTAAGTGACTTTCAGTGGCTGCATTTTAAAAGATCATAGCATATTAAGGCAAGTTGGAGTGTTTAGGCTGATTAATTTTATTTTTTACCAACTAGGCGAAAAATTCCAGAGCTGGGGATCAAACCCAGGACTGCCACTTAACGTGCGGTGCTCTACCACTGAGCTACTCTGGGACGGTTCCCAGATGAAATCTCTCTCGATGCTCTCAATAAAATCTCTTTCTAAACTATGGATCATAGCATAATTTCTGGAAAATTTACTGAGGATATTATTAGTGAGAGGAGGTGATAATTCTGTATTAATCTAAGGCATATATTATTATTTATCTTTTAAGTGCATTCCTTTAAATACAAGAATTTGTTAATACTTTCTTATCAAAGTGTTTAATCGTCAAGATTCTCGTATTACACTGTAAGAGTAGAAATTGTAGATTCACTGTTAATCACAATATACATTTGTCATGAAAACAAAAATAAATAAAGTTGATCCTTTAACAACCCTCGTTAAACTGCCATCTTGGGTTCCACATATTTTCTGGCAGTAAACAAGTGTGGCAGTTTAAAAAGGGAATTTAAAATTTATCTTTTAAATCTAATGCTATGAATATATTAACTTTTAAGAAAAGCGCAGAGTGAGTAATTTTCCATCAGAATAATCTGTATTTATTCAAAGGGAATCAAATGAGCTTGAAAAAAATGATTGAGTGAATAAAGATACCTTTTATTAATTATCCAGAATTAAGAAAATTATCCAAAGTAGTCTGCCTGTAATTTGTCTTATGAAGTGAATCTATTCATTTTTCCAAATGTAACACCATACTCATAGTTTCTATGCCAGTTATAATCTGCTGCTCAAAATAACATCTCAAACTGTAATCTTGGGCTTCTTTACTTGGCACTTTCTTTTCCATAATTTCTTCAGTTTCAGATTAACTCTCCTCTTGTTTGGTGTCTACAGATGGCGCCAGTTTTAAAAGGTCCACAATCTCATCAGGTGTCATATTTAAAGCGACAGGTTATTCAGAATCGACATTGATAAAATCTTCTGCTGACATAGTTACGGAAATTTGTAAAAGAGTTTGCTCCATGGACAGTTTAGCTCTTCTTTGGTTCCGAATTCACTTTCTTCAGGGTCACTATGATAATTATTAACCTAGTGTTTGCACTTTTTCCTATTGTCTCTTTGGTAACACAGTTTCAAGAGTTTTTATATAGATAAATGCACCTTTTAATGTTACACAAATATTTCGATCTTTGTTTATGACATTTGCAGCTTTTTTTCACTAAAAATCTTCTGTAGTGTGCTTTAAACAATTTTATAATGCCAGAATCCATTGGTTGCAATAATCCCTTAATATTCGGCAGTAAAAATTCAGTGAGGACTTTTACTCATTCCTAATTTTTTTGGTGTGATCACATCCCTTTTGGCAGCCAAAGGAAAATTACCTGCCTTTGAAAACTGTTCCTGATCAAAGCTTCATTCACCCTGTAGGTGATCATGATGTTCAAGTCGAAAAAGAAACTATTGAGTCTTATCATGTCACACGCAAAATTTTTCATGGTATACTTTTGGAAATCTTTAAAAGTTTCAGATAAGGTCATTTGGAGAGACTACCAATATCTTAATTCAGTTCAAAATAATGCACTATGCCTCTTTGAGTCTAGTACCTCATTTTATTCCTTTTGAGAAAGAAAGGCTGGGATGGGATATCAAAGCTGTGTTGTGCACAATCATATGGGAGGGTTAATTCGGCTTGATGGATCATCTGTTTTCTCTACATTGTAAAAAGATGATCCACTGATATTTGGAACTTCACTTTTAGCAGTCATTGGTGGCTTAAATACTCAGTTTTGCAATAGAAAAATCAACTCTTTCCTAAAAAGGGAAAGATGGATGGTGGTAGTCACAGGAATTTTACATCAGAATGTATTGTAGCAAAACCGTTTTCTATCCGAACTGGCGAACTAAGAGAGTCATCTGTATTTGAGGTTTCTGATTTCTTTTGCTGCATGACTTATTTTAGTGATATGTATAACTGCCATGGATTGTGCACTTTTTTTTATGCAGTATGTTGATCCATCCGATCATCCTTGCTCCTGGTGAGTCTCTTTTTTATTTTTATAATTGAAGATTACAACATTTGAAGAATATCTTAGGAGAGAAAAATTAATTTTGATATATTTGCCACAACACTTTGTTACCACCTATGATTAGGTGACGTAAATTATGCCATATCTGTTTTTCAGTCTAGGTCAAAAATGAAGGTCATCTGCTAACCCATTCCACAAAAAGGAGGAAAAATTGGTAGGAAATTTAACTATGTTTCTGTTTAAAAATTGTAAAAATTATACATGAACAATATTTTTCAATCATTAGCACTTGAGTGCAACTAATTTCAGATACAGATTTTTGTCTACTCAAAAAAAGGCAAATCACTTTTTAAGAGAATGTAAGGTAAAAAATATCAAAACTCGTCAAAGTTGGCCATTTTTAGTAATTTATCATTCAAGTTTGACGTAAAAAAATAAGTCCCCAAAACTGAAACTATCTAGTCTGTATCTTTTATATTTGACTAGAAATTGCCAAACCCTGCTGTTTAATGGGCTACTCCGACTGTTAATGGGAATATTAATTAGTGTCTATAAAGGTGGTGTAAGAATTTACCGCACAAAGATTGTAAAACAGTTCTAGTAGGTGGTTTTAATATAGATTTCAATTCTGAAGGAGTGTTTTATGGAATAAGAAAGACAAATATGGCAACTCATGGATTATGATGCACTTTCCAAACACTATTTATAGAGGGTGAAGTATAGTTAGAATTTGCCTGATGCAGATTGTAAAACATTTTTAATAGGAAGTTTTAAGATACATTTCAATTCCAAAGACGTGTTTAGTGAAACAGTGAGACAAATATGGCACACTTATGGTATCTTTACCAACAAAAAAGGAAGACAGATAGGGCTGACACATTAAAAATGATGCAATTCCAATGTAATAGGGCCATAACCAGACAGGGGGCCACAAACCCTACTTCTTAGTCTCCTAGCCTCAACCCCCCCCCCCCCCCCAGATTTTGAAAAAATTACAGAAAAATATGAATTACAACATGGGGGCAAAAAGACAAAACTGCTGCTCTTCCTTTAAGTTTCTTATTAATTTGCTACCAGAAGGCAGAGGTAAAAACTTAAAACTTCTGCCATGCTTATTTCCTGTTTCTTACAGTTAAATCTGCCAGTGAATAAGAAACTGTTCTTCTCCCCCAACTATTAATACTTATATTTAGTCAACCCCCGAGATAGATTAAAAGCTCTACCTACACATCTTGGTTATGGCCCTGCAATGTAACGAAGCAAGAAAGACAATAGACGCATAGATTATGAAACAATTCCCAATTAAGTACTTTAGTACATATTTAAAATATGAAAGTGTTTCAGACTTCTTTTTTTTTTCCCCAGACAAAATATTCAGCCCATAAGCTTATCAAGTTTTTAAAACAATATGTTGAAAATAAATTACCATCCATATTAGAAAACCAAAATTCACTCTAAATTTCTAGTGACATTTTAAAAGATTGTTTAAAAGTCAGATTTAGTTACAATATCCAAATAAAGCTCATTTGAAAAAAAAAAAAAAAAAAAAAAAAAAAAGATTCTCTGGACTTTTTAATGATACAAGAAATCTAATTCTAAGATGAAAATTTAGTTTGCAGTAACATAAAATATGTAAAAAAAAATGGTTGGGAAAAGAACAGAACATAAAATAACTGAAAAGGTAAAAATTGCGTTTGTTTTTTTTTTTTTTTTTTTTTTTTTTTTTTTTTTAAAGCAACAGCTGTCTCTAGTGCTATTTAGCCAGAAGGGCAAATTTGGTCCAGCTATGATTATCAGAAAGACATATAAACAACTTTTATGAGTGTAGATAAACTAATTACATCACACAGATAAAAACTTTTTTTAGGATAGCTTTTCTAAATCTGTATTCAATATCAAGTGCATGCCAGATATTACTTAAAAAAAAAAAAATCTCAAAACAGAAAAATGTGCTGTGAAATTTCCAGAAGCTTGTCATGCATTAACAAAATTAAATATTGCACATTTCTGAAACATCTATAACTGGCAAATAAATTTCAGTAATTACAGGGCATAGTATGGCTTATGAAAAGAAGTAAAAATCTCCATAAGTTTTCAAAATAGTCTACCAGTTTAAAGGAAAAGACTTACCAGTTATAGCAACTATTAAATTGGGCAGATTTCTCTTAACTTTAGCTGCTTGTTCATAATCTGCAAAATAATAAATGTGATATCTATAGTCGAAGTACTTGATTTTACTACTAAACAAGAAATGTTTTTACTATATCATAGTATTAGTAGCAGTTGATAAAATTAATTTGTTCAATAATAACAGAAGCAGAAACTAAATTTTAAGCATTACCTAATATTTATTTTGAGTGTTCAAATTTTGGATTTTTCAATCATTTTGTTATTATATATTTAACTTCTAGGTCAGATACCTTGAAGCTTTGTTTTCTGTACATGCATGAACTTAAAATTATTAAAACCATCTTTCTTCATTATTTCAAGCATAACTTGTTGAAGTGACAGAAATGTATAATCCAGTATTTTGAAAGAAATATTATCAAATGCCATGTTAACTGTTTCAATCAATTCATCAATATTATTGGACAAGATGTTGTAGTGACTGCACTGAGTTTTTTTCTTTTTTTTGAAGTTGTGATTTTGATTTTTTTTGGCCATCATGAAAGCTTATCCTTAATGGTAATTTATATCCTTTTTACTTCCTTGTACGTAGTATAAGGAAGTAATGTGATCCCGAAAAATTTTGGGGGCCAAATTTCGATAAAAAATCCGATTTTGACTACCTCTGAATTTAATTTTAAGATTTTTTTCGATGCATCTCATCGTAGGCTAGCATGCACGATCATATTAACGCGTCTGCAACTCATTTTGACCAGCGGCGAGTTTATTGTGGTCAGTTTTTCCATGCTGTCTGTACGTACGTACGTAGGTAAATACGTACGTACGTATGTATGTAACTCGCATATCTCAAAAACTATGGGTCGTAGAATGTTAAGATTTGATATTTAGGATTGTTCTATGATCTAGTTGTGCACCTCCCCTTTTGGTCGCAATCGAATGAATAGTTTATGTACAGGACCGCACAAAAGATTCGAAATACATTACGCTCTGTGGGCCGAAATTCATTAAACTCGCATATCTCAAAAACTATTAGGCGTAGAATATTGAAATTTCATATTTTGGATAGTTGTAACATCTAGTTGTGCACCTCCCCTTTTGGTTCCATTCGATTGGATAGTTTATCTACAGCACCGCCCAAAACATTCGAAATACATTATGCTCAATGGGCCGAAATTCATTAAACTCGCATATCTAAAAAACTATGAGGCGTAGAATGTTGAAACTTTATATTTAGGATTGTCGTAACATCTAGTTGTGCACCTCCCCTTTCGGTTCCATTCGACTGGATAGTTTATCTACAGAACCGCCTAAAAGATTCGAAATACATTACGCTCTATGGGCCGAAATTCATCAAAGCGTTTTTTAGAGGTATTGTGCTATTTCAAACGACTCAGAAGTGATATATGCTGTAAAGAGTTAGAAAATGAATTTCTTCATTAAAAAAAGTGTCTTTATCATTTACAGTTCTGCTACAGGAACACTCAAAATATTTCCAATACATTACGGTCAATGGCAATTTTAGGAGATTCATCCATTTCAAGCACAATACTGTCCTACCACATAAGTTAGGTAATGGTCCGACCACGGTCACGTGCCTCCCTCAAGAACTATGCCAAAAGTCGCCAAGCTTGGCGACTTTTGGTGTACGTGTGTGCATATTTAACTCTCAAATCTCAAAAACTATTATGAAATTTCATATATAAGATTGTTGTAACATCTAGTTGTGCATCTTGATTTTTGGTTAAAATCTACTGGAGAGTTTATTTACAGGACCACCGAAAAGAATTTCAGTACTTTAATGTCTATGGACATCTTCAATATAATACAATTGTAGACAGTCATTGTTTGGTACATGCCCAAAATCTCGCCGTCTGTCCTCGACCTTGGCGAGTTTTGCTGAAATGTCGCCAAATTTGGCGATAGTCAGTCATTTGGTCCATGCCCAAAGTATTGCCATTTGTCATCATTCTTGGCGAGTTTTGGCGAAATATCGCCAAATTTGGCAATAATCTGTCATTGTCGGTCCATGCTTAATATCTCGCCAAATGTCGTCGACATTGACGAGTTTCGCCGAAATATCGCCAAATTTGGCGCCAAAAATTATTTCGTATTTTGAATAACTCTAAAACTTTAACCCGTAGAATTTTGAACTTTTGTATTTAGAACTATATTATAATATCTAACGGTTTTCAATATCTTTTTTTGACAGCAATCGACTGGGAATTTATTTACAGGGTGAGCCAAATGATTTTAAATACATTAAGGTGTATGGATGCATTCAATTCATTGAAAGTCTGTGGTCAATGACTACTTTGGCTATCCCCAAAATCTCGCAAACTACTTCAAGTTTTTTTGGTGAAATATCGCCAAATAAAGTGTCAGAAAGAAATCTTTCAAATTGAACTCAGCTTGGCGATATCGAAATGTTTGGCTAGAAATCGCTATATCTTACTATTATTGATATTTTATCTCTTTCAAACAAATAAGTTTAGAGGAAGTGCGTAAAAAAACATTTTTGATTTAATAGACGTGCAAGGAAGTCATGTGTTGGACACATCAGATTTTTCAGATGTGGTTTTGCATTATTCTGCTGAATGAATATGGGGAAATGTTTTGATCCTGTTGGCCACTTTTTACAAATTGTTAGTAGTATGTTTTCGATTGAAATAAATTGATTTAGATCAGAGGATGAAATAAGAAAGAAAGTTTAATCATTTGTAATAATAAGGTTAACTAAAAAATTGAAATGTACAACAAAACAAATGATATATGTCATAAAAAACTGATTTTGTTTAAAGGCTTTGCTATTTTCAGCTATGAGAGAACTCACAATTCCATTTGCCAATAATTACCATTTAAATGTTTACTTGCTACTGGTGAGAGGGAATATGATTTTCTCAACTAAATGTACTTAGTAAAAAACTGTTTTCTATTGTTTTTCAGTTATTTTAAATATACTTATAGAAGTTGCATTAACCCTCACAACAAATAAAATATATTTCAATAATGAACAAACCTTCTAACGCTGAGAGCAAAATAGAAAAGTCTTCATCTTCTGAAAAAGAAAATGAAAATATTTAATTTAAATTAAATACTTAAACTCAAGACGTTAAAATACAACAGTTTGTAGAGTAAGAAATGTCAAAGAAGTAACCCCTTTCATGAATTTGTAGGGGTTTCAATTTTCGTTACTTTTCCGTTATCTGATTTCAGACGAAACTTAGGGATTTTTTTCTTTTTTTGCTGTTGTTGCCTAGCAGGTACAATTTTTTTTAAATGACTTTTTTTTTTCATCATATACCTACGATACTTTTTTCTTTTTTTTTTTTTGGCAACTTTATTTATTCGCTAAGCATCCACAAGGATTTTTTTCCTGCTATACTCAATGCATTCAAAATTCTATTTACTAAAAACATAAAATAGACAATTCTACACAAAATACATTAATATAAATATTGCAAAACACTCTCACATTGTGAGCTATTTCTTGCAAGATTTTACAAACCTCAATTCCTCACACAAACAATAAATAAAACGTAACACTATTTTAAAACTTATTTGCAGATTTTCAAACTAATAACCACTTGGAATTCTAACATTGCATTGGCAGGACCTAATGTTTCACTTCCAGACAATTCCACTATCAAAAATACACAATTTCATTTCATGTGACATCAAACAAAACATGTGAGGAGGTATTATTCTATATTTCGAAAAAAACTTGTCAGAAAAAAGAAGAACTTAAACAGTCTCACTCTCTAAGTGCTTCAAACATGCTTATATAAACATGTTTGTTTATGCTCAGCAATGGAAAATTGTTGCTTTTGTCCATGTCTGACTGAATTGCCCGGAGTGTTATTTAGCCTTTAAAGCTTGAAGTCACTATTAGTGTCATAGTCAGAACTCGTTTTTTCATGATCACAGTGTGTCCGTAAAATAAATAAGCATTCATTTTTTCCAAAAACCTTCTTTCAACAAACCCTTCCTTGACAAAACTATTGAATCTTCCTCACTCATTAGCATTTCCCACAATATATATATATATATATATATATATATATATAAAGAATCAATATTCACCAAACTTCCTATTATATGCAGCAAAACAAACAATACATTAAAACTAAAGCTACTCTAATTTAAATAACAAACAGAAACCTACATTTCAAGTGAAAAGAAATTCCCAGGAAAACAGCAAGTAAAATCTACAAGCCCCCCCCCCCAAAAAAAATAGCAGCCATATCTCAAGGAATAGAACCTAGAAATTCGATGAAAAACACAAAACTAAAATAAACATGGCTATGCATGTTAAATTTTGTGGATAAATAAAAAACTGATTTGTAGATGAAAACAAAACAGAATGCTTATGTTCGCTATCGACACAAGTGCTCACCACCTATTCATCAAAAGGCAAGGGTTACCAGAAAAAAAAAGGTCGAAAAGCTTTGCCCTCCACTGCCAGATAAAAATCCCTACGTTTCTGTGATGTTCATTTAATGGAAAAATACCCAATTTTCTTATAGTTAGCTTTTTTTCACCTTTTCTACTGTTACAACAAACTGCAACTGACAAAACTCTTTGTCACTGCGGCATTTTTTAGCTTTTAAACCTTTCACTGCATATTTCTTTTATCAAAATAGGTTCAAAAATTGCATACTTTTGAAAGCTAGCTTTGAAAAGCGCAGCAAGAGGATCGTGGGATACGCAGCAAGAGGGTTAAAGCCACTATGTGTTGAGGCAAAACACAGTAAAACAGGGCTTCAAACCATAATTTTATTCGTTCATGTTCAAGTAAAAGAAAATATATCTGTTCAATTCTGGTTTTCGTTCCACCAAAAATAACGGTTTTTGGTTCGGTTCCAAAAGATAATTTTATTTTATGCATATTTTTATTTTACAAAAAATATAATTCTGTAATCAACTGAATTAAATCTGCCTTCCACAAGTAGTTTCATGTGAAACTGAAACAGAAAAGTAGTAGAAAACATCAAAACAGAAAATCTAGAAGCTATGTACCATCTGTTTTACTAAAGCAGAGCAACTGCAAACAAAATGATTCTACACAGAAAAGGGGCGATATGTTGAGATGGGTATATTTTGAAGTTCTATTCTGGCTAGATGTCTTCTTATGATGTTCTGCATTTTGCTTTATTTCAGTACAGAATTTCAGAAACTATTCCACTTATTGCAAGTTTAAGTGTAAACAGAGTTGTAAACACAAACTAGCGTTGTTAAACTTCTGTTCACCCCTATTTTGATGAAATCGAATCAGACCTGAAGCATGCGTAAATGGGAGGAAGGCTCTGAGAAACAAAAACACTCTACATGTAGTGATGATAATTATATTGTTGATGTTAAATTAGAAAATATTGATAAGTAGGTTACTGTAACAAAATGATTGAAGATATACCGAACCTAAATAAACCAATATTTTTTTTCCGGTTCAGTTCTGGCTTTTGTTCTGATCAAAATAACATTTTTTTTCTGTTTTCGGTTCAGTTCCAGTTCGAGGCCCTGAGTAAAATGGCCCAATCTTATCAATGTTAGGATGGCGGCTGTAATATTTTCCATTTGGCTTAGTAAAACATGAGTTGACCCTGTTTTTATTTTTTTAAACAATTCTGGGTCCAGATGTTAACTATAATTTAGCATTAGAAAAGGTTAAAAAATTTTGGGCTTTTACACAGAAATTTACAGTATTGAATTCCAATACTGCATATTTCTGTGCAAGTCGATAGAAAGTTAATAAATCTTTGACTACATTTGTCAGATCTCTTCAATCTTTACCGTTTTTAAAACCAGACAGGTCTCTTAAAATTGTAATAAGTGCAATTTCCCCCTTCTTAATGTAAAATAAATTAAACTAATTAGCTCCATATTATCTATTTTACATCAAGGCATTTACTGATAAAATTAACAAAGAGAAATTAACAAATTGCTCATTTCCTAAGTGTAATTACATCAGTTACCTGTCCAACTAGTACTGCTTACAATGAGTGCTGGTCTGTCTTGTAACATTTGAATTTTGCCATTTATATTTTCAGTGAATCGAGTTTTCTTCACTAATGAATTTGAATCCCTATAAATACATTTTTGTTATGAATATTTTGAGAGCATAACTGAAAAAGATAATGTTTAATATTCATTAAGATTTTTAAGTTATCATGCCTCTTTCTTTCTTTTTATATATACGTAGGTACTTGTGCATTATTGCAACTATGCAACAAACCAACTGTGAATATTATGCTAAATTTCATTGTCTACACACAACTAAATTTTGCAACATTACCATTCATAAACATACATCATCATTAATAGTTAAAAGTACCCTAAAATACTTTTGATAGCACTTTCGGTGGCACGTCACTACCATCCTCAGCGATCGCCGTTTGTGCACCGATCTCCTTCCTCAAAATTTCACTCCACCCTGGACCTATTTGAGCATGCGTCGTGTCATTGATGGTGCCATGTGTCATAAGTATCTGTAGGGCTTCCATTTTTAATGTGTAGTCAAGGTTTTGATAATCGTTGAGTTTTTCTATTTGATTGAAATTAATTTCTATAGGTTGTTCCTGGGCTATTTTTGACATGGCAGCACTGGATTTATTACATTTAATATTTTTATATGTTCTTTCTTCCTTTCTTTTATTTTTCTTTTTGTCATACCTATGTAGCAGCCAGGTTTAAATGAGTTGTTATATATATACGACAGACGGCACCATTAACAACATGACGCATGCCCAAATAGGTCCGGGGTGGAGAGAAATTTTGAGGAAGGAGATCAATGCACAAACGGCGATGGCTGAGAAAGGTGACGTGCCACCGAAAGTGCTATCAAAAGGATTTTAGGTACTTTTGACTTTTAATGTTTTAAACACTCCTTTTTCCAATTTTTAATCCATACATCATCAATTTGACTCTTTTTTTTTCTGTTAATGTTTGATATTTGTAAGCTAAAATTTTAAGATTTAAGCACTGCTGGAAGAAAAAGAATAAATAAGCATCCCATTCTTAATGAAGAGTTGGAAATACTTAACAAAACAAATTTGAAGATTGGTGTTCACACAACACATTGAAAGAATGTGATGATTAACAACTGAGGCATAGAAAGCACAGAATATAAGCTTCATCATCTTAAGTTATCTTTCCAAATTTATATGGTGCTAAAATCAAGAAACTAAAATAAACCAGTATTTCGAATTGATACTAAGATGTATTTCTATAAAAATTTTCACCCAAAGTAATGTAAAGCAATATTATCAATAAAAAACATAACTTTATAAATTATCAGTCACATTTTTCTGTAAAAAATTAAACATTTTCAATAAATTTTACTAATACAGTTACACACATTACAGTTAGCACATTATTTAGCACAAAAGATATTCAACAGCAAATGGGAAACTAAAAATTGACAATCATTTTTTATTTTTTTAAACAGCACAATTACAGCATATAATTATTTTGAATTTGGTACCTGTAACTAAACTGAGGATACATTGTGCTAAGTTTAACAAAAAAGTCATGCTTTTCTTGTATGGAAATAGAATGAAATATATCAGGGGCGCAGTCATAAAAAACTTGGGGCCTGAAAATAAAACAATCATTTTTTAATTTAATAATATATCCAAGAAGAGAAAATAACATCATACATTAAATTATTCAAAGCCGAAAACAAAACTAGTTATGCTATTTATATTGCTCACACTCTGGTTGGTATAAGAAATTTTCAATATCTATTATATAGTATGCATATGCAGGAACCAAAAAACATCTTATTTCTGAATTTCTGTTGACAATCACAACAGAAATTTTGCTTGCAAAACTACAAGCAGAACTGCAACTCTCTGCTACTGGGGGTTAAATCACATCTGGAGTTACATCACAGACGCAAAAGTCTGGGGTTAAATCACATTGCTTGGGTCAGAAAAAATGCAGTTCCCAAAAAAAGTTTATTTCTAAGTTGCTGTTAGCAACTGTAATAGAAATAGATTTTGCAAAAGAAGAAAACTGAGTGCTTTCAATTACTGGTGCTAAATCACACATTTGAGGAAAGAAAACCTAACTTCCCCAAAAGTGGTTTATTTCTAATTTGCTACTGATAATGGCAATAGTTATAAGGTTAAAACTAGATACTGATAACTGCATAATAGTTTTTCCTCAATATAAATGTAAAAATTTAAATTTATGATACTTTCAGGAAAAAAAGTTTTCCATGTGTAATCTCATTAAAATTTTTTCTGAAGTGAATTTAGAAAACTCATTTAAAAATATAGTGTACTTTAAGATTTTCTCAATTTTCATAGGCTTAGTGTTTATAATAATGCATAATAAAACTTATGAAAAAAATCTTTGGTGCAATTAGTTTATTCTTAAAATTAATCACAAGTCATAAGGATTTTATTAAATCACTGAATTTAAATTACATGACAGCAATATGAGTAAATGGCATTAAAAAAATTACTTATTTCATTAAGTAGCAACAGAAAATATGAATGAAATGGAGATGTGCATTAGTGAAAGTAATCTGAATTAGAATCTGCTGAGAATTAATTTACTTTATCAATGCAAACATTCAAATCATTGACAAATTAATCAATAATGTTACTTGATCTTATTGTTAAAAAATTTGGGCCGAACTTTTTCATTAAAAGCTGAAAATTGCTACATGGCAATTTAAAATTTTTGAGGGGATAAAAAAAAGAACTTCATCTTTCATTTATTTATTTACTTTTTTAAATATTATAAAGTCAGAAGAAACAAAATTTCGGGAACTAGGACAGCTTGAAAGAAGATAGTCTTAATGGGTACACACCTAAAAAGATTATATTGCATGGCACAGATTACACACATACTTTTATTTCAAGTAATATTTAACAACAAATGCTTCATGAAAGCAATCTTATTTTTCACCCCCCCCCCTCTTCATTTCTTTTTAAAAGTCGCATTAAAATGACTTTTTAACCATCCATTTTTTCCTTAAAATAAAAAGACAAAATTAATAAAAACGTTTTATAACACAAAAAATCAAGGCTGTACCCAGGGGGTGGTTCAGGGGGTCCAGATTTCGCCCATTGGACTGTTCCCGAATTATTTTTATGGGTACAGCCCAAATAAATTTGGTACTAATCAACAATATGATCATTTCAAACAATTTAAAAGGTCTGCCCTTTTTCAGTTGCAAAAAATTTCAAACATCCACACAAGCAGAAAGCCTGAAACTAATTAAACAGAGTTTGTGCGGACCTTTTGTACCCCCAAAATTATCATATTGCTGATTAGCACCATTTTATGTGCGGTGTCATACAAAGTTTTTGTTAATTTTATATTCTAACACCAGTTTTTGTTGAGAGTTTTTGTTAGTAAAAGGAATATGGACCACAAAGTAATGTAATGCATGATAAGATTACCATACGTCCCGTTTTTAGGTGGCTTTGTCCCGTTGTCCCCAAGCACAGCTTAGGGACATTGTAATGTCCCATTTTTAGAAAATGGACCCTGCAATGTCCCGTTTTTAGAAAGAGAGAAACCCATGGTAACGAATTCAATAAAGGCTGCTAAAAATAATAATAACCTCCTTCCCTCCCCTCTCGAGACGCAAAGAAAATACCAGGCGGATGTATTGTTTTTGTGTTTGTTCTTTTAATGTTCTTTTTTTGTCAACTATTATTTAATTTTTATTCCTTTTTTCAAAGTCATGCTCCTCTTTGATTGTGATTCCAATTTGTTTAAAATAGTTTTTTCAGATTATCCAGTGTAATTTTTTTTCCAAAAATAAAATTATTTTCTCTGTATGAAACATAGATATAAGAGGGGATGTTTCCAGCAGAACGCGATCTTTCAAATGCGAACATTTTTTGCACATTTTTAGAAGAAAATGCAATTCTGATTTCGGCACGTAATAACAAGGGAACATGAAGTTATTTATTTTAAGAGACAAAGATTAAATACATAGAGTGTAGACATATTTATGTTGAATGTTTTTTCTAGTATCCATTGTAATTACCTCCACAACGGCCTTTGACTTCCAGTTTATCAATAAATAATACACTCTTTTTCTTTCTGAGCTACATTAAGACTTACTATCTAACAAGTTTTCCAAAACCTAAACATACATGCTGAAATAATTGTAATATTTTCAATTAAAACAAATCCATAATTAAATATTTTTAAAAATTATATTTCTGACATGCCCAGGTGGTGTAGTGGCTTATGAACCATTCTACCACACCTTGGGTCAGAGTTAGATTCCCAGCTTGGGCATGGGTGTTATTTCATGTCTCCCTTCATAGGTAGTAACATTGGATGCCTATTGGGAACTAACATTATAAAATAGCCAATACTTTGGGCCTTAGTAGTGGCAAATGACTTATGGTCAGAAATGCCTGCCTTAAAAAAAAAAAAAAAAAAAAAAAAAAAAAAAAAAAAAATCTGACATTACATGAACTTTATTACAATGTTATTTCTCAATTCTAATGTATATCACAATAAATTTTTAGATAAATGGATAAGTAAAACAAAAAATATCACTTTCTCAAGAATAGAGGAGAAATGCCGAAAGGGAAGCCCCCCTACTAGATGGTTAGATCACATAGAAAAAAAAAAAAAACTGTTAGGGGTGAACCGATGGAAAGCTGTTGCACTGGATCAAGTCAGATGGGGAAAGCTTTGAGAGGCAGCCTTGGCTTGTAACAGGCTGTAGCGCTTAAGAAGAAGAAGGATACTGGAAAATATATATACCTCACATTCCAATTTTTATTTAAATCCAATTGCATGGCTTTAGTGACACACAAACTACTATCAGCTTTTTTACTGAAGTATTTTTCACACCTAAAAAATGAAAAAAATTAACAATAAACATAAAAAGCTAAAGAAACTATTAATGCTAAGCAGCTTGCCTATAATTTGAGAAGATTATGTACTGAATGTTGCATATCTATCAGCATTATGTATAAAAATAAATAATGCATATATATATAATCTTGAAATCGAAACATTCTTTAACCCTTTGAAGGGCAAGCATTTTTACAGCACTTTCCAGTTTTTCCAGATGCTGGGAGAGATAGTTATATTTCTGACTTAAATTTTATGAATAATATGTTTCTTCCAAAGACTGCTATAAAATATTTAAAGATCTATCCTTAGTTTTGCCATCATTTAAGTTGTACTGTGGAAACTGTAGACAGTATTTCTGAAACTGAGGTAGGAATAGGAAATTTTACTAATGCTAATATTTTTTGTGACTAACCGAGAAAGTGCTGAAATTAGGTGGTTTCACAGTGCGGCCACCATGTGTTAATGGGTTAAAACAATATGCATGTAAATAATTGTAATACTCATTAACACAACACACACAAAAAAATGCAATCAACAAATGAGGGCCATCAGGGATGGAAATAAGACACACTATGTGCTTAATACTTTAAATAATCTGCACATTACTAACACAATTATAAAAATTAGTTGTAACTTAATTTTTCACAAAACATTCTATTTCCCTATGTTTAACAGTGCTCTTTTTTATTCTATTATTAATGGGTTTTTTTTTGTGTGTGTGCGTGTGCACATGTAATCAATTCTTTTTAAATTGCTCCAGTTTTAGAGTTTAAGCATGGGAGATTGTACCGTCTGAGAGATGGCACTAACTGATTGGTTCAAGAGTAGCAAGCTGATTAGGGTGGGTCGTTTTTCATTTTTTTTTTAAAATCAAAATCACCTGTGATGGGAAAAGTTGTGTAGTGACATCAAATGTCTAATTTTTTTTTAAATTTAAATATATTAAGACCCCCATCCAGCCCACAAAGTTTCACCAAATATGTAAAATTCAGTGTTTTTCATTTATTTTTTATATGTATCAATTTTTTTAAGCATGCGTGGTGGAAATAGTTGACTAATAAGACCCTTCGTTTATTTAAAAAAAAAAAAAAAAATTTGATATCAAATCATATTTAAAGCCCCCGCCAAGCTTTTGAAATTTGTTTAATTTGCTATTTTTTTAATAAAGTGTCTCTTTCTGTAACCTTTTCTCTATACGATTTTGTTTAATTTAGTTTTGAATATTACTGACCGATATTACAGTAACAGGGTTCTCCCAGGCCTTTAAAGAAGGGCTTACTGCCCAGCTGATTTTACTAACTGCCCGGGTAAAAAGAAAAAAAAACGAGAGAGAGAGATCCCTCTCAATACTTTAGTTAACTTCCTGTCGACAACAGTTAAGATCAAATGAAAATTCCAATTTCACTTGCTCATTTGCTCTAGATGCAAAAATGCACATTGAATCATGTTAAAGTAAACTCTAAACTACTGTTTCTTTAAGATTGGAGCTAAACTGAAATGTAAAATTAACAAAAAATGATAATGAAGACAGACTCTACTATGGTTATCCATAAATGTAATAAAATAGGCAGTCAAAGGAATAAAGTTCTCCTGGACTAGCAACATAGTTTAACAAAGAGTAAGATAGCTTTGCAGATATTATATTTAGATGGAAGAAAGGACTGAAACTTAGCAATTGTAAAAGAAGGTGGGGTTTCACACAGAAGAATCGAAGGATATATAGTGTTATTGCAAGAGCCAGAAAGCAATCCTGTCCTGTATCACCAGAAAATGGCACAGCTAATGAAGTGCTGTCTAGCATTTTAGATTATTGGAAAACAAATTGGTTATTTACCATGGATTTAGCTGCAATTGGATTATATGGAACATCTCTGAATACTGGTGTTGAAGGTGGTGTGATACACTTATTTGAATTGCATGTAGGAAGACCTTTGCAGTTGCTCAAATGTCCATAGTATATGAGCAAACTTTACTTCATTTAGTAACATATCTAGATGAAAACACTGAAGGCCTTTCTGCATATTGTGGTCCTACAGGGAAAATTCTGGACTCATCTGAAATAACTACCGATTGTAAAGTTTAGAGAAATCACTGTTGATCTGCCCACAGTAGATGTAGATGGACTTAATACTGATCAAAAGTATTTGTATCAAACCTGTCAAGCGATATCACCTGGATATTGTCCTGTCCAAACACATTGTCTACCAAATCAACAAGAAAGCATGCCAGGTGGCTTACAATGGCAAATAGAGAGCTTTGTCAGTATATTGGTATAGAAACGCCATCACTTGAAATAAAAACTATTCTGGAATATATTCTAAAATTGTAATAAAAAATTTGGTTTTCCATTAAAACTCAGTCTTTATGCAAAGTTAGTGCACAACATCTTTGGAAAGTTATACATTACTCAAGATATCTGTGCGAAGAGCTAAAATTAGTTCTGGACCCTATAATTAAAAGGAATGATTTTTATGGTCACCCAGAAAACTTACTGATTGCCATGATCAAAGACAAACGATCATATGTAAGAAAATAAGGCATAATACATACCAGTGCAGAATTTGAGAAAATGGTTACAACAAGGGACTCTTGCAATAACACTGTATATTCTTTCCCTTTGATTCCTTTGCGTGAAACGCCCCCTTTTCTAACAATTGTTAAGGTTGAGTCCTTTCTTTCATCTAACTAAATATAGTGCCTGCAAAGCTATCTTACTCTTTGCTAAACTATTTTGCAAGTCCAGGAGAATTTTCTTCCCTTGACTATCTATTTTACATTTATCGATAACCATAATAGAGTCTGTCTGTTTGTTACTTTCCATTACATTCTAGCTCTGACACAGCACAGAAAGAAACATCAGTTTAGTTTACTTTTGCATGACTAGGGGCCAAGGCTCCCAGACTCGCTATGTTCGCATTTCGTATGAGGCATTCGGTCCCTAATAAGGCTTGTTCGTAAAAAAAGACATAATTTCAACAGACAAAACCCGAAGATTGGATCAGATAGAATGTTACTGAGCTACACATTGCTTGGTTCTTGCAGGTTCATTGGTACATAAAAATTTAAACTTCACACTACAGTAGACCCCCTCCCCCTCATAACACGGAAGATATTTTGTTATGGGAATCCGTGTTGTATGGGTCCTCAGCTATACCCCCCCTGAAATGCGGACTCTGCTTATAATCACTGGAAAAATTATTTGCACTCCTCAGAAACACAATGATATTGAATGTTGCCATTCAAAAGTTACATTAATTAGGAGCTAAAGCATAATAAAATCAGAACACCTGTTTCAACTGTATTTTTAATAATGTAAAACCTATTGAACACCTTGCGAATTTGCCACCCATGGCGATTTTTCTTATTTGGCGACTTGCGTACATGTAAAGTTAATAAAAGATAGGATAGCTTGCCACCAATGGCGATTTTTCATTATTTGGCGACTTGTGTACATGTAAAGTTAATAAAAGATAGGATAGCTTGCCACCAATGGCGACTTTTCATTATTTGGCGACTTGCGCACATGTAAAGTTAATAAAAGATAGGATAGCTTGCCACCAATGGCGACTTTTCATTATTTGGCGATTTACACATGCTCACAACCTATAATTACTGTTCATTTAAGGTTACCGGAAAACCGTTATCCATATTTTCATTTACATAATCGTTTGCAGATTGGAATACTTAGCACCAAGAATTATACCATCTCGTCGCGCTAGCAAATATCCAAAGTGTACTATAATTGCTATAATGGCATAGTTAACGCCGCCAAATATTTCTACTGGTAGCAAATAATCCAGCTGGACGAGAACCGGCTTTAAAATAATCTGCATTTTAATTATTTTTCATTTTCAAGATATTAGTTATTCTGTTTTGGAAAAACGAATAATCGCTAATTCTAAACTCCTGTTGTCTAGCGAACTTACTATTTGAAAATTGTTAACTTTGTGTAACACATTTTGAGTTATTTATTTCATATAGTTTTTATTTTGGCGTAAAATGGGCGTAATTCTAACTCATGTTTGTAAATTTCATGCGATTCTAGATACTTGGAAACGCTTTGTTGCAAAGGAATGAATGATTTTATGCCAAATCTGGCAACCATTCTGTCTATTTTTTCAGTTTTTTATTAATATCTTCTAAAATAATTCGATTTTCGAAATTTAAGTCAGCTTTGCAGGTTCCTCGGAATTTTTTGAATCTGTGGGCACCTTAGTCGAAACTCAAATCCCCACGGTTTAGGAGGACATAAGTCCATAAGCTTTGACAGCAGCCTTTACTTTTTTTTAGAATAGAGAGATTCAGTACTCAGTTTGTACATCTAGAGCAAATGGTCAAGTGAAATTGGAAGCTAATTAAAGTACCAAGAGGGATTTTTTTTTTTTTTTTTTAACCAGGCAGTCAGTAAAATCAGCTGGGGGATGGACCTTTCTTTAAAGGCCTGAGAAAACCCAGAAGAATACTGTAATATCGATTAGTAATATTCAAAACTAAAGTGAACAAAATTATATAGAGAAAATGGTACAGAAAGAACCACCTTATTAAAAAATGGCAAATTATACAAATTTCAAAAGCCTGGAGGGGGCTTTAAATATGATATCATATCAATACTTTTTCTTTTTTTTCCCACAAATGAAGGGTCTTACTATTCAACTATTTTCACTGCAGGCGGTTAAAAAATTTTGATACATAAAAAAATTAAAAAATAAAATTGCATTTTATTAAACATTGCATTTTACATGTTTGGTGAAACTTCATGGGCTTGGCAGGGGGTCTTAATATATTTTAATTTAAAAAAAAAAAAATTTACAGACATTTGGTGTCAACACAACTTTTCCCACCACAGGCGATTTTTATTTTTTTTAAAAAGTCAAAAACGACCCATCCTATGCTGATGGGTGTTGCAAATTGCTGTTCTACCATTTTAGTACTCATATGTTTTTACCATGGGTAATCCAGAAGAAATAAAGATTGTTGTATCGCTGTTAACTTAAGGGCTTTATCATTTCCTACAGTTCACAATACATAACAGTCGAGTGCTTGAAAATTTTTGGTATACCTTTTAACAAGCAGTACTGTACATTGTAAGAAACAATAAACCTATGACAACTATGCATTTTTAAAAAATTTGTCACACTTGAGAAAATTTTGCAATGCAATTCTATGTTAATGCAAAGCGTGTGTTCTAAGAACTTTTTTTTATAAGATTTCAAAGTTGGTATCAATTGTTTGTTACTAAGGCATGATAAATAAACATTGCAAGATAATATGAATAAATTTTGAAAAAATTTGTTTGGCAGTATTTGTAATAAAATATATTAATGTTTATACTATTTTTATTTTAGCAATATCTACAAATTAATGAACAGCCCATTCCAGTTCCAGTTTGATCCATTCTGAACTGGACTGAACAGTCCAATTTGGCATGCAATAAAAAATGCCAAAAGTTGGCCCCGCCAATTGGTACAATCTCAAAAACTACAAAAGCCTGAGCCTGTACTATGATTTTGTGCAAGGCACTATAAAACTTTCCTGCCATATCAATATGTATTTTATACTACCTATTCTGATAATAGGAAAGTTATCACACATCTTCATGCAGCAAGGTCTACTAAGATTTTATTTACAAAAGTGGATCTTACATCATATGTGAAAATATTTTTTAATCTAACCAAATATAATTAATCAAAATTTCAGCAAGAAACATCTGGTTTAAATTGTTTCACTATTGCTTCCTTTTTTAAAAAATATATATCTTCATTTTTGAAGAAATAAGGGGGGGGGGGCTTTAAATTTTACTTTTCAAATAATCAGTACTTGTTTATTACTAAAACACAACAACAAAAGAAACAAGAAAATCAAACTGCATCAGCTTTCTTTTCCATTACACAAAAAAATTAAAATACTCATTTTCTGTCAACAAGTGGAACAAGTTTTGTTTATTTTTACTCTATTATTCCTACTGTCATTCCACAAACCCCCACACAGACACTGAAACTTGAACAAAGGTCATCTTCAAAAGCACCTTCCCATCAGCCCAAAGCACACACGCATGTACAATATCTGTTGCAAAAACCATCTTTACATTGAAACATTGTTAAGTCGAAGAACAATAGATATTTTTGTTTTCCCCTATGTATTATGACACCCAACAAACAAAAAGATTTCTTGTATACCTACAAGACCTCCCTTACCCATGAAAGCTGTAACGAGAGTAAGAAAGGAAATGAATCAGGCAGTGGTATGTTGATCACTTTTACCATTTAGAAGAGTATGCAGGAACAAAGAAATTATCTCACATCGAATTAATATCAACAAAGTTTTTTATAACTTACAGATATTAGCGATGTTTTTGAAAATCATTGTAGCTCTGTGATGCATCATTGAAATGAAAAGGAGCAAACTGGGTTTATAATGATATAATGCAACCAAAATTTTACAATTTATTGATGTATAGCCCAATCCCTTTTTGTTAGATTATGTTTTAATTTAATTTTGTTATTTGGTGAATAATAAATCCTACTTTTCAACTGTCATAAATCCAATTCTTATAATTCTTAAAATGAATAGCATTAATTTGTTTAATGACAAAGAAAAATTTACATTTTAAACAGCCTAAAATAAACCACAGAAAAATGATTAAGATACTACAAACAGGCAAATCAAACACTTACCATTTAGCTATTTTAACTAGAATGCTTCCTTCTCCTGCACTAAGAGCTAATATTGTATATCCATAGTTATGAAAATCAACAATTAATTGGCTCTTTTTGCACCACGAAATAAAACTGGCAATAGGCAATGTAGGTATGGATGGTGGATTCTATTAATAGAAAATATAGAAATAACAACAGAACTTTAGAAATTTAGTAAACTCTTAAATGATGAAATTCACAAATAAGACACTAAAAAAAACTGGTATTTTCTAGTGGATTAATGCATGACAAGATCAATGTACAGATAATTAAAAAATATATGTGACTAATGATTTTGAAATTGTTATAATTAACATAATACAGAGACTCACTGGTGGTTAAAAATGGTCTTAATCATGTGTGTATGTTAAATACAAAAACATAATACATTTATATTAAAAAATGTTATTAATAAAATGGAAAAATAAGGGCTATTAAATGATTTAATTAAATATATATATCAGGGATCGATACAGATGAAATTTGCACCCATTTTATGGTCTCTTCACAAAATTACAATTGATCGAAACAACCCTTCACTTACATTAAACTCTACATTTTAATTTGTTTTCTAAATGTTTTTAAGGGAAGAAAATTATTTTTACAATAATTGGTATGAAAATTCATAAAAATAGATATTGAAATTCACAAAAATGGGACCATGAAAAAAATTCCAAGATTGAGAGAGACCCCTGAATATATATATACTAAAATAAATAAAAATTCCAAAATATTTTTAATAAAAGAACATATTACTTGCAATAGAATGTAGTCCATTTGTGGGATGCTTAAACATGTAAAAAATAGAAATATACTCTGCCACAGTGTTTTTAAAATGTAACGGATTATTCCAGGAAAAGCTAAATAAAGACAAAAGTTAACAGTTTTAATATCAAAGAAGTTTTTATACATATCAGGATAACTTTCAAAAACAATTACTACCCCAAAATGTTAATAAAAAATGTCAATTGTAATATTGTGGGAGATGACTAAAGTTGTATAGAACATTGTTAATCCATAAATTGTTAATTAACAAAGTCAACATATTGCTTAATGATTTAACTTTTAAACTAAAAAACTATTACTAGATTTCTTAATTTCCATTAACTTTAGCCAGCTACATTGGTTGTAGGCATGATTTTGTTTGAGTTGTGTGTCATTATGGTAAAGCAAATGTTTAGTCAATATACTACACACACTGGCCAATGAATTAGAAACCTGTGAAAGTTTCTACAAATGCTTGCTAGTAGTGTAAGTATGCAAAATCTGTGTTTGACTTGGGTGACAAGCTATCAGAATGCTGGTATAAGTAAGATGTGTGGGTGCATTTCATGTAAAATGAATAGGGAATGGGGAAAAAGACATCTTTTACAACTTGAAAATGGGCTAATTGATGATGCTTGTTTACCAGGAGCCATGATTGTGAACACAGCAGAACTCTCTGGTTCTCAAAAGCAGTCATTTTGAAGCCTTTTCAGAAGTTAGAAGAAGTCACAGTCCTTGTCTGAAAGACATAAATATGGTTAAAACTTTTTATTTGGGAATACCTTATTCCCCCGTACACGATATATATTTCGGTTACACACATAACCATCTTCAGTCGTTTCTGGAGCTCTCACTAATGGCGGCTTCTTTTTATATCTTCGTCGTTCTTCTTCTTGAAAGTTCGATGCATGACGTCGTCCCATGATTGGTCGATTGTATGAAGCGTATCGTTGATGCTGCCCTCAGTCGTCAATATTTCTAAGCTCTCACGAATGTAGGCATATATACTATTTTTAAAGTTGGCTATTTTTTTAATATTTTTAAAATCAATGGTAATGGGCTCTTTCAAAGCTAGACGGGCTAGGGCGGTACTTTGTTTCTGGAGGTTAATGTCTTTAAAATGTTCATTTTTTCGTTCTTTAATTTTCCTTTTTGTAACGCCGATGTAGCAATTTTCTTTATTAGTATCGTTTGACATAAAATTAATTTTATAGATCCCTGCGGTTTCGATGGGGTTGATTGGGTCTTTTTCCGATCTAATGCGCTGAAAGATTGTTATGTGTGTAACCGAAATATATATCGTGTACGGGGGAATAAGGTATTCCCAAATAAAAAGTTTTAACTAATTAATCCGCCGTATTAAATAATGTTTTATGTGTCTTTATGACATAAATATGGTTTGAACATAATCAACCAAGACCGTGATTGACAGTGTCTCTGACAGATAGTAGAGTGGGAAAAGGACTCCTCTGTACTTCAACTGACAGAAACCTTTAACTAAGGTTCGTCTCAACCAATCTAGGTGCAAACCATACTATGAACCAAAAACTACGACCTAAAAAGTAAAAAATAATCTTTTTTAAAGATGAAGATTTGCTCAACAGCCATAAGATATTGCAACTCAGTATAACTTAACTTTTAGAATTAAGCTTATAATAAGGATTAAGTATATTGACGAAAAACACTTTAATATTAAAAAAAAATCTGGAGTGACTCCACTTGACTTTCCGAACACTTACGATTAAGATCATTACAAAGCATTTAAATAAATTTTAATTGATGAATAATTCAAACATATATACCAAATTGAAGCTCAATCGAATGCACCGTTTAAACACTAGCGCACTTTCAAGAATTTCTCTCCATATGCTATAATGTAAAAGAAATCTTTGTCGAAGCCCCGTAGAAAAACTATAAGTTCTATACACACCAAAATCAATACTGGTCTTGCGACGGTGGTTTATAACATATATACCCAATTTGAGCTCAATCGAATGCCACATTTAGGAGCTATCATGTTCACTCACATACACAAAAATGCACATACACAAAAATGCACATACATACACACACACATCTCGTAAAAATAGCATAAATGAATTCAGAAAACCTCAAAACGTGTAAATACACCAAAATCTCGAAGTGGAATTTTTTCAAGATTACAATACTTTCCTTACATGGTACATGTTCGAAAAGTAAAAAAGCATGGTGGGGAGGGGGGTTTATATCAGATGTTTTAATATTTTTATTGCAAGCTATTAGTAGACTATTGTTATGAGAATGTAAGTGAAAAACACCACACACTTTTTTTAAAAGCTTTTTTGTCAGTCACTTTTTCTTATTTTAAGGTTGATTCTAAAAGTTAAGTTATACCAAGTTGTGCAACATCATATTGCAGTTGAAGAAAATCTTGATATTTAAAGATTTTTTTTCTTTTTATCGGTGTCTATTTTTTAGTTTGTATTGCTATAAAAGCATGTTACCTTAGTTTTTTTAAGTAAAATTTATTTTTATTCCTTTAGTCTTGAACTGAATAAAAAAGTAAAAATTGTTGATATATTGTAATGAAATTGGTGGACATAACCTTAGAAAGCACTATTACTATTAATATAATTTTGGGAGACCCTATAAAGTAGGGAATGCAATCCCAATTCCACGGGAACAAAATCCTGCTGGATCCTGCACAAATGTTTATGGAACTAGCCCCACAGGATTAGGACTGTAATCCCACAGGATTGAAACTGACAATAAGAAAAAAATTATTTTTACTACAATTTTAAGCTGCCTTCCCAGTCATCAACTGACCAAACATTTTTCCAGATTTATGTACCTTATCTAACAATACAGAATCAATAATTATGAATTATTTATTTTTTATAAATTATCTTCCAATGGGAGTCTGGATCAGATATTATAATCTAAATTTTTTTGCTAACTTCTTAATCTCCAAATCAACTGAAATATTTCACACTAATTTATCTCTTAGCGAACAATCATTAATCAATTATAAAAAGTTTTTATTTTAGGTTTAAATTTTTTTAATTCACACTTTTAATTATTTTACAGTCCTGCTGGGGTCTAGTCACTAAACTCCGTTCCCGTGAGAATACGAAAAGTGAAGGAGCATCCAGCTTGGCCAGGGGGCCAGTTTGGGAGGGTGAACACCTCTCTCGGCTAGACTGCTGGGGCCATGTACATGTAAAATCCGTCATGGCTCCAATGTCCTCCATGTTCGAATGATACCTCTTGGGCTGCCGATTTCAAGTAGTGGTTGGTCTCTCATCTGGAAGTGGTTTAAAATTAGGGACCAACAAGCTGAAGTCCAACCCCCAGGGGGCAATGGCACCATTTCTATGGATAGTGCAGTTGTCTATCCATGGACACGAGAACAACAACAACAAATATTTCACTAAAATTAAATCAAGACTAGGAAAATATTCATTGGACTTGTTTGATTTTTTACATTTTTTTTTTTTCAGCAACTAAGAAAGTAACATAAGCATTTGAATGTAACTATAAATTTTATATTTCTGTAAATTATTTTCTTAACGTATAAAATTAAGCTTCATATAAAAATATCTTTCCTTTTCTTATTTCTCTCTGTAATAAGTTGTTAAATTAATTCTAAGCTTGAGTGAAACACTCATCTGAAGTTTGCCAAGCAAAGTTCCTGTGGGATCCAGCATTACAGCTGGATCGATAAATCTAAAATTCTGCGAAACCAAAAACAATGAGGGATTGAATTCTCAAATCATCAGCCCCTTGAAAAAAGGGGGATGAAAATGAAGAAAAGGTGATGAAAATGAAGAATAAGAACTAGTGATCATGGGCACCCATACCTATCAGCAGGGAGGGTCCATAGTCCTCCCTCCAATATTGCTATGATTTACGTACTGCTATAACGCACAAGTGCTTCAACAGTAATTATTGTATTTTTCTAGGGCAAGACCCTTGACTTCTCCTCTACCCAACCACGCACAAACAATCATGCCAGTGATGTCTTTAAAAGGTTAACTTCAGTTAACCATGTAAAAATGTATGGCTCCCTCATGGTTTCAAGCAAAAAAAAATCATTTTTGTCAAGTGTTTTTGTATTCTCTGTCAAATTATATCAATACTAGGAAGACAACTGACTCTTTATGCTGTCTTTTTTACATTCTTCTTTTTTAGCACCTAAGAAATAGCTTAGTATATTATTCTGAATATCATGATTATAATTTTCATATTTCTGTAAGTTATTGTACTAAATATCTCATAAGATAAATTATTACAGTCGAACCTATCTATCTTGAATTTCACGAGAAAGGAAAAAAAATTCAAGATAAGAAGGTTTTGAGTTATGGGGGTTTTAAATGCTGTCAATTAAAAATGTTTTATTTGCTTTTGCTGTAGAAAAATATAGCGGTATGATTGCAGATTTATTTTACAATTATCCATAACACTTTTAAAAATATAAATGTACCTTTAACAATAAAAAAAGTCTTTCAATGACTTTTGATGTCTAATTTTCTTTGTTTCTGCTAGCTTTCTAAGGTTACCAAGAGCTGAGAATTCATTGTAGCAAAATTTACTTGAGACTTAAGAAAAGTTCAGAGTTATACGGCCTTCTCTGCTTCTTTTTTTCTTTTTGTCTCTTTAGACACATCGGTATGCAACTTTTGTTGAAGGAAGTTGCTCTTTAAGCACTGATTTTTGTAATTTACATCAACTGAAACATGAGATATAGAGGTTTTGAAGGAAATTTTTTGGAGATAAATATGGAAAATACATTGAATTTTGATTGTAAAAGTAGGGAATTTTAGAAATTTGGAGATATAGAGGTTTTCAAGATATACAGGTTCGAGATCGATAGGTTTGACTGTATTATTAAAGTTAAGGTTTGACTATATTATTAAAGTTAAACTAAAAATCTTTTCTATTTTTTTCTGTTGAAATGAATTCCTAGCTGAATGAAATGTCAATCCTACAAAATTGTGGAATCATGCAGGATCAATAAATCTCAATTCCAAAATCCTGCAAAATGTAAAAAAGGGCGGGATTATAAAGGAACTTTAAAGGTTATTTCCATCCTTTAAAGGACAAGTAAACCTTTATAAACGACTATATACTTATTATATAGTACTTGAAATGAATTAATGTTTTTAAACTGCATAGATTGTAACAAGATGGTAACACATTGTAATTCTTTTTGGTTATCCTGTTAAAAAAAAAAAAAAAAAAAAAAAGCTATAAATGATACATAAACTGTTTTTGATGGAGGGTCTCTTTGAAATTCTTAACATCATATATCAATTTTATTTTGCATGAGTTAGATCATAGGTTCCCAACCTTTTTTGAACTGGTGCCCCTTTTCTAGTGAAAATTTCAATACCGCCCCCCCCCCACTCCAGAGAAACACGAGCGTACATAATGCATGCTGAAAACAAGAATTAAATTTTTTTTTAAAAACCAATAGATAGAATATTGTTTGAATTGAAACGCTACTGAATTTCTTCTTCATTTAAAAAAGAGGAATAAAAGTTTTAGCTTAACTGTTATAAGGACAGGCAAGGGTTTTGATGATACGAAGTAATAGAAAATAAACTATTGCTTTCTAAATAAATAAACTGGCAGTTTCAGAGAACAATCAAAGCGCATACTTAATTATATTAAACAGTATTTTTATTAACATTTATTTTTATTAAAATATTATCAGCGTAATTTTTAAGTCTTTTTTAGACTATATTTGGTTAATCTTCCCACGTCCCTCCACACCATATCAACGCCCCCTAATTTTCTCTGGGTCTTTTACCGCCCCCCTGAAAGCCTCAAACGCCCACAAGGGGGCGTTATCGCCCACGTTGGGAACCTATGAGTTAGATGGATATCACTAAAATATTCTTTAAAAAATGACTCCCCAGAGAGAATGATATATTTGAATTCTTTTTGGTAAAACAACTATAACTGTAAAACAACTGTAAGTGTACTATATACACTATTTCCAATGCTATAATATTGTTATAAATTTTTAGATGTCTGCAAAATTTCAAGTTAAATAGATGCCTGGAAGTAGGTGAAGTAACTTTAAGTTTTCTAAAAGAGTTAGTCACACATAGATAAAATTTTTAAATGCTTTATGGTTTAAACTGTACTGCTAAAGAGTTTGTGATTGAAAAATATTTTCAAATTCTCCCAGCCTTGATCAATGTGCTATTAAAATGACCTATGCCCTTTTCATACATAATCCGCCATGAAATCTGTACAGAGTTTGACTACTTAAGTTAAAAATACCATTAAAATTTACCATTAACAGTTAATACCATTAACAGTTAATATACCATTAAAAATCTAGTTTAAAAGCAGTTTTGGACAGAAAGCGCCTTTTCAGTCACCTATTGTGACCATAGACATTGCCAGAGAGCTCTCTGTTCTGTTTGCTGTTGTTGCCGATTTCTCGTTCCTGATGCAGGTTCATGTGGTGCCATATTTTGTCTATATACACATGAGTTACATAATTAACAGCTTCGGGGGTTTAGGTTATTACTATTTTTGCCACATGAACCTGGCAAGGAATGGGACATCAGCAACGATGGCAAGCAGAACAGAGAGTAGTCTGGAAATGACTATGGTCACAATAGATGACAGAAAAGGTGTTTCTCCCAGAACTTCCTTTAATCTAGGTTTTTTTTAATGGTATATATTTTTAACTTAAGTATTTTAGAGCCTAAAGCTTTTATTATTTTTGAGTTTGACTATTTGATGAAAAAATTATTTATAAATAAAAAATTTCATTGATTATTTGGCACATCCTAAGCATATAAAAGCTCATTTTACAGAAAGTTTAAACTAAGTAGTTTAAAAAAAAAAAAAGTATAAATCATGCTTTAAACCAAATAACTCTGACTTAGATTGAAAATTAATAATTTTGGAGATTTGCCAAACAAGCAGATTTAAGAAAAGTCTTGTTTTGAGGTTACCTTCATTCTCCATTATATAAAGGGCAGACAAATGAAAACAGAACTGATGGAAAAAAAGTAAATAAACTATTATGTATTTCAGAAGTAATCACTTTAACTGTTAATACATTTATCCAAAAGTGAAACAAAACAGTCAATGTCTTCATGGGGAAATGTTTGATATTTTCTATGGAACCATAATTGTGTACCCAGGTGTGTACCTCTTCATCCAAATTAAATATTCACCATGTTCAAATGGTCAGGAATATAAACAGACGGCCAGCATTCTGTTTCACAATAACGCCTGCTTCAAAAGCTTATCGACTGAAGATACTGCCTAAATTTTGCTGGAAAGCCCTTATATAGTCAAAATCTCTCGCTGATTTCCATAAAGCCCCCAAGACATTTGTCTATTTGACATTTGTTCTCAAGACATTTGTCTATCTGAAGGATGCACGATTGAGTAAAATTATGGTTCTGAAGAAAACCGTAAACATTTTTCCATGAAGACACCGTCTTGTTTTTTAGTAAGATAAACGTACTAACAGTTACAGCAATTATTTTTGAAATAATTAATAGTTTATTTACTTTTCCCATCAGTCTTGCTTTTACATTTCACATTTCCTTATATTTACTGAATTTCAACTCGAGGACTTTTAAAGTTTAGTGTGTAAAATGCCTGATCAATCTCTGTGTTACATAAAATTATTGAATAGTAATAATAAAATAAACCAAAAAATTAATCAATAATTCAAGCTAACTTACACTGAATAAACTGTGGTGTTTCTTTCATGTAATGATAATTTACATTTTCGTTACTTTTAATTTCTTCCAGAGGCTCTGAACCTAGAGTTGACGAAGAAAAAAGCAATAAGATGAAACTAATAAAATAAAAAACACAAACTTTTTTTTTAATATACAGAGGTAAATAACTGCTCTGAAATATGACTGAACACATCCAGTTTCAAATTACAGTTTAGCTTTCGAATACAATATTATGGCATTCACTAAAACGATTACTACTGTATGTATACATCAAGTGTTACACTAGCTTCTTATTTCTAGATATTTCAGGGACTCACAAAATTCCATTAGAGGTCTCTTGCTGAAGTTTCAGAATCCTTTTACAACATTAGAAAATAGTGAAAACACTTACAAATTTAATGTGGTGAGGGGTATCACAGCTATTTGTGCTATAATGTCTCAATATTTGTTTTAGTGTCTGTTCCATACTGGATAATTAGAGGTATACGTAAATTTCTTGCTATTAGTGAACACTTCAAGACTAACAAAATACAAAATGCAGAGATAAATGCATGGTTTCTCAAATATGTCTAGGTTTTGAAAAAGTAGGTCTCAGGGATCCAGTCATGTGAAAGAAATGGGATCTTTTAAGAAAAAAATGGATAAAACATGCACTATAACAGGGATGCACAACATATGGCCCATGGGGAGGGTTGTTATGATTTTGCTTAATAAAAAAAAAAAAAAAAAAAAAAACAGGTGGTCCTTTTTTGAAAAAGCCCACTTGAAAAAACCCAACCAGTTTTTTTTTTTTTTTTTTTTTTTTTCAAGATTTCAACTTTAAGTACTACATAGTTAAAGCATGTCTTAGTATCAGTATACCACTCATAAATTTTTTTATCACCAGTACCCTAGGGAAAAAAAAAAAAACAGAATGACTTTTCCTTAAGAAAATTTTTAAACCTATCATCTTATATGATAAAATCTGAGAGTAAACAAAGTTTGTAGCTGGCTGGCTGGCTATGTATGTATGTATGTTTGTGACCTCCGATCTTATGTGTGCCTTTTGATCGAATAGCATCTGCATTCTCCTTCACACATTCTGATATTATCTTTCATTAGAAGCAGCTAAGTGAAAGGGTACTAAATTTACATAATACATCAAGCAAAAAACAAAAATACTAATCTACAAGACGAGAGGTTGCAGACCTACCAAATTTTATATACGGCTTTACTAAGACACTCAAGTCGCACACAAACATTACCGTAAAAACCAGGAGAAGGACCACAGCTCATACAAAAAAAAGGTAAAATTTTTTAGGGTGCGGCTCATCTGCCGATGCAGCCGATCTGATGTTATTTATCGGATAAAAGGACTGAAATCATCCATTCAGAAACCGTCCGAAACCTAAACCGCAAATACTCCGACCAAAATAAGTTTCGATTGCCGCGCCATCTGGTGGCTCAGAAATTTGAGCTTATCAGCGTAAGAATGAACATACGGCAATTTGCTGGGAGTATAGATAAACGGTATTGTAAACCGGTTATCTTTCTCCCCGATTGTGCGGCAAGTCAAGCGTCCTCTAATAGGCTTGTAGCTTCTGACGTCACTGGTTCTGGTTTCATCCGGCTGCCGCATGAACATCCACTTTACGTTCATTGGCCGTAAAAGTCTTCTGTCACTACTGAATCATTTGCAAACGATAGGTTCCCGGTTGCATGTAGTGTTTAAAATGCGCATCCGGTTATGCATGGAAAAGTTAATCTGATCATACCTGAATATGCTGTACTAGTAGTGTTGATAGCTTTGGACTAACTCCTTCCAGTTGCAACCAAATTTCTGGCCGCTTCACAGGCTTTTGACAGACTGGCGCTCTCTTAATACGCAGTTCACATGTAGTGTGATTGTTTCATTAAGGTTTTGTTTTATATCATTTAGCCTGTTTAGTGAAAGTTTATTTTGTTAGTTTTTTTATCAAGTTTGTTTATTTAATTTTTTAAATAATACGTTAATATGCCTCCAAAACGCCTGAAAAGCTATACTGCGGGTTTCAAACTCAAAGTAGTTGAAAGAGCCGAGGAAATTGGCAATCGGGCTGCTGCAAGAGAGTATGAAATCGATGAAAAATGCATCAGACTCTGGATTAAAGATAAAAATTAATTAATTTTATGCCGAAGGAAAAACGAGCGAATCGTACTGGTACTGTATTGTATCCGAAATTAGAAGAAGAACTTTGTATTTGGCTGAAAGCACAGCGGGATTCAGGATTGCCAGTATCCACTGTGAAAATTCGCTTCAAAGCGAAAACAATAGCGTCACAAATGAAATTGGAAAAATTTACCGGGAACCAATCGTGGTGCTGCAGATTTCTCAGACGCTATGGACTTTCCGTTAGAAGTAAAACTACGGTTGGTCAATCCTTACCATCTGACTGGGAAGAAAAGAAGTCTGTCTTTTTACAATACGTAAGAAAGGTTATCGACGAAAAGAAATTTGATTTGGGACAAATTATTAACATGGACGAAGTGCCGTTGACATTTGACTGTCCCCCAAACAGAACAGTGCACACGAAGGGCGAAAAAACTGTTAGCATAAATACCACTGGGCATGAAAAAACATCTTTTACAAGTGTTTTAGCATGTACTGCTAGTGGCGAAAAATTAAAACCGCTACTTATTTTTAAGCGAAAAACAATCCCCAAAGAAAACTTCTCGAACAACGTTGTTGTTCGAGTGAATGATAAAGGCTGGATGTGTAGCAGCATCATGATCGATTGGCTGGAAGAAGTGTGGCGGAAAAGGCGTGGGGCTTTTTTTAAACCTCACGGTTTGCTCATTTTTGACTCTATGCGAGCACATCTCATGGATAGTGTTAAAAATGCTTGCAAAAAGACATCAGCCACATTAGCCGTAATTCCAGGTGGGTTAACCAAGAAATTGCAGCCACTAGATCTTATGGTGAATAAATCGTTTAAAGCCGAGATGCGCTTAAATTGGGAAAATTGGATGATGAGTGGTCTTCATGAATACACCAAAAGTGGCAATATGAAACGTGCGAGCTACAGCGAAGTGTGTAAGTGGGTTGAAACTGTGTGGAATGCTGTGAAACCAGAGACGATTGTATCCGGTTTTAGGAAAGCTGGAATTGTTCCTGATGGTAGCAATTTGATGGATTCCGCCGATATGGCAGACAGTGATGATGCAGATCCGAACAAGGATTTCCCGACGAGTTTATGACTTTATTTAACTCTGATAGTGAGGATTCAGAATTTGACGGATTTGATGTTTAATTTTCATTTCAATAATTCAGAAATGTATATTATTCAAGTATAAATATTTAGCTACGTTCTTTTTTATGCTCCGATTTTATGTGTCTATTATCACTTCATATTTGCATTAGTTTTTAAGAATTTACGATGGTGCGGCCCATACGCTGGTGCGGCTCTTCTGTAAGTACATTTTTCATTTTTAAAATTTTTTATTGATGCGACTCTTCTGCCGGTGCGGCCTTTCTCCTGGTTTTTATGGTAAATAAATGGCGAAATACTATATTTTTTCCCTGTTCTTCTGACTAACTTTCATCAAATTAACATTTCCCCAAAGCGCAGTATAAACATTAAAATGTCCACCACTTTTCACGATAAAAATACATTGATTATTGTCCTTAATATTACCTTTTCTTAATGTAATTTTTGCTTTTTTTTCTATTAGCATTTTTTCTACTATTTTAGCATTTTTTTAATGTAATTTTTAAATTGGCTTTTTTAAGAATCACAATTTTGAATTAACGCTATAATTAAACTCTATGTTACATTTTTAGCTTATTAGTAAACAAATTATTAACATGGAGTAAATATTTTTCTCGGTAAAGGAGAAAATATTAATTGATCCATTAAGGAGCATAATAATACTATGCATATATAAATATCTATTCCCAATAATAATTTATTTAATAAGCTAAAAAAAAATAACGATTAATAGGTGCATTTATTTATTGATAATGAGTTTAAAAAGATGTTTAATCGCTGACCATAGGAATTGTTACAACTTCACCTTACTTTCCTTGTCTGGGCAGAACCCACAACATCCGGCCTTGAGGACTACTGCTCTAACCACTAGACCACTTTTTAATGGCCTGTAAGTGACTAAAGATTGAAAAGGTAGAGGATTTTCTGAATGAGACTAAGAAATTATTTTCAAGATAACTTTCAAGTAATATGAAGCACTTCGTGATACAGTTTTTATATCTACGAAAGTAAAATTGGAAGTATTACATTGAAACGAATGTCTTTTATTGCAAAATCAAAAAATATATTGATTAGAATTATATAATTAATTAGGTATTTCAGGATACAACAAAAAAATTATAAAATAAATGTTTCAGCCAGCGTGCAGAGTAAAAATTTACACTCAGTTCAGAAAAGAATGCAACAGAATCAAGATTTTTCACACCCCTTCCCCACTTGTTTTTAAGAGGTGTGCATTGTAGAGTCCCTTTATTAAGCTGTTGGAATTTTCAGGAGTAATGTGGACAGAGCGGATTATCAAAGAATCTGTAAATCTTCTTTCCCTATGAATAACAGGTTATTCACAAAACAGAAATACCTGACCAGATGTGCCTGTTTTAAAAGTAAGGCAATTTGGACAGCTGGCTTTTTGTGCGAATCATTTAGTAAGGAAGATGTTGTCACTTTATAATTTTTAGCTTCTAAAATTTTGTTCAGAGAAATTGGATTTTTCTGGAATAATTTTTCTCCACATTAATTTATAATTTAAAAAATGGTAACTCAATATTTATTTCAATATAAAAATCAGAATTTCAAAAATAAAATTTGCCTTATTAATTGCAAAATGTAAGATTTATGAAATAGACAGATTTTATATGTTTTCAATTCCATATTCATTTTGTAAAATTGAAGAGAAAAAATGTTTAACATATTTCCTTAAAAATATTTTGTCGTATATATATCATTAACTAAGAAATCATATGAGTTAAAAAATTAGACCTTTCAAAAAGCAATGTAATTTTTTACAACTAGCACAAAATTTTACTTTTTTAAAATTTTGAGTATTTTAACAGCATTACGTAAGACAATATTTTAATAAATAGTATAGGGTTAAATTTAGAAATAAAATTGTTAATTTGACTTAATCATTACGGTTATAATAATAAAAAAAATCACAAGCCGCAGACTACCTTTAAAATAACATCAAAATACCTAGCTTTTCATATATTTTTTAAATAAAATTTTGTCTAATTAACATTTTTCCGAAGCGCATTTTAAACAAAACACATTTAAACAAAACACAAATTAACGTTTACCAAATGGCATTTTAAACATTAAACTATACTCCAAAGTGCATTTTAAAAGTAAAATGTCTTACATCAAATTAACGTTTCCTATTTGCGCATTTTAAATGTTTATTTTGCATTAAATATGCGGATTTAAACCGTTGGCAATTTCTGACCTTAATAGGAAAATCTAAACTTTTTTAAATGGAAAAAAAATGCTTTGTCCGGAGCACCATAAATTAACATTATTTAACACTAGAACCGCGGTGTTTCAGATATACCTAAAACTGCGGGCTGGGTCAAATTGACCCAACTTGCAGAATTCACGTAGCAATGCAACAATAATGTTACATTTCAACGGTAATGATGTTAGTTCAATCTTAACATTTGTATTAATATTACATTAAATGTACAAAAATATTGCTGCTATAATTCTTATTAGAACCGAATTGCTTGAGATAGGTATACCTAAAACTGCGGTACGGGTCAAATTGACCAGACTTGTAAAATTCACATTGCAATGAAAATGACATAATGGTATGCTATTATACCATTTATTATGTCATTACCATTCATTTTATGAATAATAATGACATTTATTTAATTTGAACTTCGGATTCCAGACTCGTGGGAAGTTTTGGGTCAAAATGACCCATTCCGCGATATCAGGTATACATATTAAAAACAAAAAATCTGATGTGTCCAACACATGACTTCCTTGCACGTCCATTAGATCAAAAATATTTTCGACGCACTTCCTCTAAATTTATTTGTTTGAAAGAGATAAAATATCAATAATAGTAAGGTTTAGCGATTTCTAGCCAAATATTTCGATATCGCCAAGCTGAGTTCAATTTGAAAGATTTCCTTCTAACACTTTATTTGGCGATATTTCACCAAAAGCCGACAAACTTGAGATAGTCAGCGAGATTTTGGGGATAGCCAAAGTAGTCATTGACCCCAGACTTTCAATGAATTGAATGCATCTATACACCTCAATGTATTTAAAGTCATTTGGCTCACCATGTAAATAAATTCTCAGTCGATTGCTGTCAAAAAAGATATTGAAAACAGTTAGATATTACAATAGTTCTAAATACAAAGTTAAAAAATCTATTGGTTAAAGTTTTAGAGTTATACAAAATAGGAAATAATTTTTGGCGCCAAATTTGGCGATATTTCGGCGAAACTCGTCAATGTCGACGACATTTGGCGAGATTTTAAGCATAAACCAAACAATGACAGATTATCGCCAAATTTGGCGATATTTCGCCAAAACTCGCCAAGAACGATGACAAATGGCGATACTTTGGGCATGGACCAAATGACTGACTATCGCCAAATTTGGCGATATTTCGCCAAAACTCGCCAAGGTCGAGGACAGACGGCGAGATTTTGGGTATGTACCAAACAATGACTGTCTACAGTTGTATTATAATGAAGATGTCCATAGACATTAAGGTACTGAAATTCTTTTCGGTGGTCCTGTAAATAAACTCTCCAGTAGATTGGAACCAAAAATCGAGATGCACAACTAGATGTTACAACATTCTTATATATGAAATTTCATAATAGTTTTTGAGATTTGAGAGTTAAATATGCACACACGTACACCAAAAGTCGCCAAGCTTGGCGACTTTTGGCATAGTTCTTGAGGGAGGCACGTGACCGTGGTCGGACCATTACCTAACTTATGTGGTAGGACGGTATTATGCTTGAAATGGATGAATGCCCCTAAAATTGCTATTGACCGTAATGTATTGGAAATCTTTTGAGTGTTCCTGTAGCAGAACTATAAATGATAAAGACAGTTTTTTTAATGGAGAAATTCATTTTCCAACTCTTTACAGCATATATCACTTCTGAGTCGTTTGAAATAGCCCAATACCTCTAAAAAACGCTTTGATGAATTTCGGCCCATAGAGCGTAATGTATTTCGAATCTTTTGGGCGGTCCTGTAGATAAACTATTCAGTCGAATCGAACCAAAAGGGGAGGTGCACAACTAGATGTTACAACAATCCTAAATATAAAGTTTCAACATTCAACGCCTAACAGTTTTTGAGATATGCGAGTTTAATGAATTTCGGCCCATTGAGTGTAATGTATTTCGAATGTTTTGGGCAGTCCTGTAGATAAACTATCCAGTGGAATGGAACCAAAAGGGGAGGTGCACAACTAGATGTTACAACTATCCAAAATATGAAGTTTCGACATTCTACGCCTAATAGCTTTTGAGTTAGGCGAGTTTAATGAATTTCGGCCCATAGAGCGTAATGTATTTCGAATCTTTTGGGCGGTCCTGTACATAAACTATCCATTCGATTGCCACCAAAAGGGGAGGTGCACAACTAGATCATAGAACAATCCTAAATATCAAATCTCAACATTCTACGACCAATAGTTTTTGAGATATGCGAGTTACATACATACGTACGTACGTACAGACGGCATGGAAAAACTGGCCACAGTAGACTCGCCACTGGTCAAAATGAGTTGCAGACGCGTTAATATGATCGTGCATGCTAGCCTACGATGAGATGCATCGAAAAAAGTTTTTAAATTAAATTTAGAGGTAGTCAAAATCGGTTTTTATGTCGAAATTTGTCCCCCAAAATTTTTCGGGATCACATTACTTCCTTATACTACGTACAAGGAAGTAAAAACAGATAAAAGTTATGAGCTTAATTTTTCACAGCCCAGCAAACACAGCCGTATCGGGTAAGGGATGGGCCGACATCGGCAGTACCGTTTAGATGTCGGCATTGGCAAGATAGTAATTGGAGCGGTGTCGGTTCTGTGTCGGCAAAATGCGTTGGCGTAGGCAAAAGAAAGGTGATTTCGGGCGTGCAACGGTCCGATTGCGGCAAGTCTTTTAGGGTTAACATGCGATTTCGGCTATGTACTGCATAACCGACATCGGTCCAGAAGTGTAATTTCTAAACTGAACGGTATAGAACCAGCAAGCAGCACATATATGTTGTTAAAGTAATACTTTTTAATTTATGGTTTCGATACTTACATGTTTTGAGCCCGTAGGATTGAAGTGCCCCCTTCACAGACATATAAAGAAAAAAATCATTCTATCTGGTTAATTTACCGACTTTGCTTTTTATAATTTAGTATTGAAGGGGTTTCTAACGCCGCCCCCCCCCCCCTCAACCCTCAAAGGGGGCAGTTTCTGTCTAGTTATTCATATTTCTAACTAAAATCATATGACTATAAATTTCATTTTATACAAAGTAATAGTTGTTCTTAAGTACTTCCAATAAAAAAAAGTTAAAAACTAAATAAATAAAAATAAAATACCTGCAAAGCAGAACATAAAACATTGCATTTTAGAGGTTCACAAATGGTTCCCACCATGGCCGAGAGGATAAGACACCGAACATGGTTGAAGTGTGAAGGTCCAAGGTTCTGGTCTACCGCGTATCTGTCAATCTACAGTTTAAATTTTGGGTGATTTCCCCCAAATGAATGCGAATTTGCGTTCGATAAGGTAACCAGATTTTTGAACATATAATTGAGGATAAATCATCGTTGTATCCCCAATTCTAGAACATAAATTGGGGGAATTTGATATTTTTTTTATACATTCAAAACATTATCTAATATTCATAAAATGAAGGAAATGTGATTGATTTTCATAAAATTAGGGAATAAATCATTATAACTAATGTTCAACCCCAATTTTACTGTTTATTAATTGTTTTATATTTAGGAATAAACGTTAGAGCCCTTTAAGAATTCCTCCGCTCAGGACACCGACATCCTAGTCTGACTTACACAACAGAACTTTCTGAAATTAAATTGGATTAAAATTGTAGGAAAAAGATAGTTTCATTTGTATTGCCATAAAAAATTAAAAATATCAGCACAATTTATAGTTAAGGAACTTTTCTATATAATAGATAGTTGCTGGCAGAAATGAAGCCTCCCGATTAAATGAAGGTTCATAAATCAGGATTATTAGAACCTGTGCTTTTTGTGGTGTCTGTGCTGTAGGGTAGCTGCCCCCCCCCCAAAAAAAAAAGATCTACTACATAATATTGATCACTCAAAAACTATTTTTTTCTGCTTCAAAACGGGGGTGCAACTATTACACGTGTAAACACGGTAATAAAAGGCGCATGTGTAGTTCTTTAAAATACGCAAATTAATGTACACTAATAAATAATATGTGTTAATCAAATTTTCCTCGGTCAGTCAGATATATAGCCATATTTCACTTTCAAATTTTTACTCAGATTTAAGGAATATCTCAGATTAACAAAAACTCGAATTCATTCACTTGTCATTAATAGCCAAATATGAGATCACTTCAAATATTTCACGCCAAATACTTAGACGTCAGCAAGGGATAAAATAAGCGGAGTGATACAATTTTCTCTCATCTCAATAGCCACCAGTGTTATTTCTATGTCCATAGCCCCTGCCTGCCCCTGAGCCTGAGGGGGAGGGGGTTGTAGGTGTAGTAATGCCTTTACTACACCCCCCCCCCTCAAGGAGAAACAGAAAAAGTTGAAAGCATCTCCCTCTCGCCCTTGAAATGACCTGCGGAACCAGTCCTGCCTTGTGACCATTTGTTTTCACGGAAGCACGGACTCGGAAGGAAGCGCAATTCGTTCTTTCAGCTCGTGCGAAAAGACGAAATATAATGTATATATATATTTTAAATATTAGAAATATGATTTACTCTAGCAACAATCTAGGCCATTTGCTCCTGTTCGTTGGCAAACCGATCAACAAAGTTCTCTAGGATAGGATGAGATTTTTAACAATATCTCGGTTAAAAGACTTTGCAGAGATATTGTTAAAAGCTACTTTGGCTTTGCTACTTTGTAAGGATAAGTAAAAAATGCCTTCTTGAAGTCAACTTAAAAAAAAAATTCTCTAGTCTCTGTACGAGGAAGACACTTAGACAAGATGCGTCCCCAAAATGGTTTTGTGGTACTTTATTATCCCGTCCGTCATTCCCACCCAGGGTTGGATAAAAACCCGTTAAAATAAAAATAAAAAATGGTTTTTTGGTTTAAATCGGTTTTTTTGTTGTTTTAAACCAGTTTTGTTTTAAAATCCTTTTATAATTACATGCTACATATTTATAAATAGTAGTTGTAAGAAGTATAATAGTTGTAAGATGTTCAAATAAAAATTAATATTTTTTCTGAAAAGAATTAAAACAAAGTAAATAAACAATTGTTGCCATACTTATGTGGACATCGAAATAATTCAATTTTAATATTTTATTTAGAGATACTATTTTTTTATATTTAGTATCTCCTTATATAATACGTTAATGTATGCGGTACCAAAATTGACAATATTTTTATGCTGGGAGCGGAAACAACTAGATGTAACCATTAGCGTAATAACAATAACACGCGCGCAAAAATCCAAATTAACTGCTTAATGACGTCAAGTGAAGCAGGCATATTCGTTACTGGTTACGTATGTCACGCAGTAGCTAGATTGCAAAATAACAATGCATACGCGAAAAAGCAAAATCTTTCGGACCTTTTTACTTCACGTATATCGCACATTTAAAAAAAAAAAAAAAATGCTTTGGAGTGGGCTGAAGCATATTTTAGCCATTTCCTGTTTCCATACACGAAAAAGCAAAATGTTTCTGTTTGGTTTAATTATGGCAATGCTACACTAGGACGATCTGCCAAGTATCGGGGGGTGTCTTAGTAAGAAGACTTTCTCAGGGCTTCTAATGCGTATTCACGTTACATCTGGAGAAAACCTACCAAAACTCCAGACTGTAGATCGACAGCCACGAGATGGGCCCGAACCTTGGACTTTCAGCCGTCTATCATGTTCAGTGTCTTATCTACTCGGCTAAGATTAAATCCCAATGGGATTTTTAAGCGAAATCCCCAATGGGATTATCAAGATTTAAAAACTTTTTAAAAAACATTTAATTTCTTCAAAAGGGCTTTTTATTTCAACATTTTAATTTTTTCAAATCACCTTTTCTGTCTATTTTTCAAAATTGGAAGAAGGGTAAAATTTATCCTTGGGGTGGGGATTTTTTCAAGTAGTACCGTCCCTTAACGCACCTCCTGGCTACGAGCCCGGACGTTGGTAGCATAGGGCAAGGTGGAACTTGACCCTCTATGCCTTTTTGTATGACGTTTGTCTTCCTTCTTTTTTATTCTTTCCAACATGATAATCGTCCGCGCAGCGGCCGAGCGCATAGCACTCTGAACTGGGAGATGGAAGATGCCTGTTCAAAACCAGGTTATTTCCATGACCTAACCGTTCGGAGTTTCCCGTGGTTTCCTCCAAAACTTAGCGTAAGTAAGGGTTAGGACACCTTAGAAAGACTTCCACGGTGGGCATCCCCCCTACCGGTGGCCGTATTCTTCCAAACAAACAAATCAATATGATAATTGGCGTGTATGTTGCCCCCACCCAAAAGAAAATAATAGCTAAGGCCTCTGTCTTTCTGAATGCTCTTAACTGCTTTTGATCAAATTAGTTAAACATTTTCAAAATTATTTTTCATTACAATTCTTCAAGCAGATTCCGCACAGCCAAAAAGTAAATGTACTGGATTTTTTGCTATCGCTGAGATTAATGACCAATACGGTATTGGAAAATACTCGTGCACAACAGGAACGAAGGTATGGTTAGCATAAACAGTCGAGTTAAAATATTTTTTTTTTTCTAGTGACGCACTTGACCATCAGTCATTCGGCGCTACAAAGGCTCGATATACTGGTCACTTTATTATAGAGACACCTAATAGGTAGACCGTTGAGCGAAACAAACGACACCGGAAAACTAGGCCACGGTCTAGGACACCCAGAATTTTAGGGGCGACAAGAATACTCTATCAAAATTATTTTTGGTAGCATAGGTCATCAATTAAAAAATATCAAGGTATAAAAACCGGAAAGATAAATCACATCGAATTCATTGAGCATGCTGCCCTCTTCCAAATCTGAACTAGGCCCTACCCTTAACTTCATAGTTTTTCTTGAATATTAATGCGCAAGTATATATTTCGAGAGTCTACATCCCATCCCCCCCCCCTCAACACACACACACACGCACAAAACTTGAAAGATAATACATTTGATTAAAAACAATTTTTTTTACTATAAATAGAGTAATAAATTTTATTTTATAATAAAGATAATGTGTTTGGATTTTAAAGTATTTATGAACTTAAAAATAAAAAAGATAATAAAACTACTCTTTTTTTTTTAGATTAGTTTTTATCCCCGGTCAGTTTTTAATGTCTTAAATCACCTTTCGCAAATTGTGTCACATTCATGTTTTATTCATTTTCACAGTAACAAGACAAATTAAAAAATTTTGATTAAAAAAATCTAATCTTTTAAATGCATTTTTACTTTTTCTGAAAGGTACTTCGGCTTAGCTGTAAAATTAAATCTAAAAATTATTTTATTTTTAGCGATGTGTATCACTTTAAATGTTTTTAAAATATCTTAACCATTCCATTTCATTTATTTGACAGCCTTTTAAGTGCTTCCAGATAAATCACCATACTTTTTATCCGTTTTTGCAAGACCCCCCCCCCCCCCCACACACACACACACATACAAATAAATAAATAAATAAAGTTAAAAAAACTCTTCTGAACTATAGTTTTGTTATAATTACTTCTATTTGTATCAAAATATAACGGAATTTTACAGTGTAAAATGATTCATGCCTATAATATATGTTCTGTTGTAGATTTAGGCATCAACATAATTTCTTTTTCATTTTTAAACAAACAAGCACTTCACCTTGAAAATAATCAATTAAAGAAATACTTAAACTTGTTAACTTAATTCATTAAAGTCTTTATAATTTGCCAATTATTTTATTTGTTTGCTGTGTTGAACAAGAACCAGAATTGATGATCTAGAATCGGCCCAACAGATTTAACGGGCACATTGATCTTGTGTACATGTTTTTCTTAGATCCATAGTCCAATTCCCTATCAATGTCCTGTATTTACCTCAATTTAATATTAAGTAAAGTCTGTTTTTATTAGTTACCAACCAAATGCCATAATCGAAATAAATAAAATAAAAAGTTTTTTTTTTGTTTGTTTATTTGTCAGTTTGTATGCATGCTCATTCGCTATGGGCGCCAAGACTGTTTGTCGGTTCTGGACTAAATTTGGCGCACTGGACAATTGATTTCTAACCAACTACGGCTTATTATTACTGGTTTATTTTTATAAGTGCAAGATTTTATTCTGATTCATAGCAATTTATCTTGTTATCTTTTAGGTCTTAAATAATAATTATTAGAATAATGAATAATTTATAAGTATACAGTGGTGGCCAAAATTGTGGACATTTCTAGAAGCTTTTTTTTTTCTAAGTTCGTATGCGTATAAAAAAATGTTATGTTCCACAAAATGCTAACTCTTTTAGATCACTTTAGAGATAATTTAATAGCGATTTCAATTCAAAAAACCAAAATTAAAATATTTGTAGTACAAAGGAAGTTAAACAGAGATAATTATCGAGATGCATTAGATATTGAAGATTGCAGTGAGTTATCAGCAGTTCGTAGGGTAGTCTTAATTTTTTATTACAGCTTCGCATCGATGTTTTATTGAGCTGACGAGAGATTATTCAAGCTCAGAAAAGTAACAGTGATTGACTTGGAAAGTTAGAAATTACAATTCACTTCATCACTGTATTTGTTTTTCAGATTAAAGTAACTATAACTTTTACTCTAGTGAACATATTTAAATTTAGTTTTGTGCATTGAAATTAGTTATAAATTCTCTTTAAAATGCTGTATGAATTTGATTTTGCGAAACTTAACACATCCTATTAGCATACAAATTTAAAAACCTAAAAATTTCCTAAAGTGTCCACAATTTTGGTCACGACTTTATATTTATATATAAATATTTTTGTTTTTGAAAATATTCATTTTAAACATTAGTGCTGTTATTTTGAAGATGCTTTTTTTAAAAATTAAATTATGCTACGAATGAGGCATTAAAAAAACCTCTAAATTAAATGCTAGTGTAATTGTAATGTTTTTAAACAAATTTTCATTTCTAATTCTCATGAAAATTTTATTCGATACCATAAAGTGACATTGTAATTTATTCTAAATGTCTATGATCAATATTTAAAGAAGAAAACCGTAGGTCAGGGTTTTTGGACACGCTCAGACAGTAATAGGGATTGGAAGTGATTATGATTTTTATTTAATATTAAAAATATTAAACTTTTTACTTTCACTGTAAATTGTCACGAAAATTATTTAGGTTTTGTTGTTAAGACAGATCTACACGAGAGCTGTCTGCTTACTTAAGGCATGCCTTTGGCGGAGGACTTTGTAAGGGGTTTTAACCCAAATTCACGTTACATCTGGAGAAAACAGCCGCGCGGTAGGCCGGAACCCTAGAAATTCACACTTTAGTCGTTATCAACTGTCATGAAATTTGAAAAAGTCATTTATACTATAATGTAAAAGTTACTTGATTAATTTTTTTACAGTTTTATAAGATAAATTTATATCTTATAAAGCTCCTTTTCCCTTCTTTATAAGGCATATAACTTATTAAACTTTTAAGATAAAAAAAAAAAAAAAAAAAAAACATGCTGAAATACGCAAGAATGACGATATATAAATAATTAGAAGGATAACTTATCAAATATTGAACCTCATATATGAATAAAATAAAGCAATATATATATATATAATACTCTCATTTATATATATATATATATATATATATATATGGGGGAAAGTACTATTTACTTTTTTTCAACAAATACTTTTTTTGCATAAAATATTTTGTATTGCATTAAAAATAAAAATAAATAAATAAACGTTTTAAATAAATAATATAAGCCCTAAAATATCCAGAAAGCATTTAAAAAGAGTACAGCCGACTGGAATCGTGGTGGACAGGTTTTTCTTTTTGGCCCAGCATGGGGAAAAGCACAGAGATTTTGTGACCCCACGACCCTACCCCCTTACGCTATGCGTGTGAAACCGTGAAACACGGGGTTACAAGAAATCAACAAAGTACATTCTCGCCAATACCTAAGTTTGGCATGCTATGGAAGCTTTACTTATAATTTTTTTTCACACTGAATTTCTAAATTCTTTTAATTATTTCACTCAAATAACCCGAACATGAAATATAAACTTTATTTCAGACCTTAACAGTTGAAAAGTATCTTAGTTTCTTTCCCCAAGCTAATCATACGATACGAACTATTTAACAGCTGCGGATAGCAATGCTGATAGCGCTTACTGTCAGTGTTGTTTTGTTAGTTGTTTATTATGTTTGGATATGATGAGATGAGAGTATTGAGAGTTTGAGGTAAAGGAAGACTTCCAGTTTCCTGGCTTTCGTGTTCGAATTGAAAAGTAAAGAGACAAGAAAAAATATTTTTCACTAAGACTAATTGGATTAAGACGATTGTTAAATGAATAATTAAGTTCTTTAACATTGTTTTAATCTTTTTGGTTAGCCCTATATAACTTGGTAACAACGGTAAGCTCCAACAACAGTAAGTGAAATATTTATCTAACTATTGCATTAAAAATTATTTTGTTTTTCTTTATAAGGTACATGGGGTTAAACAATTTCTTTATTTATTTATTTATTGTACATTGTGCTAGCTCCAATTTTCAACGTTTATTGTATTACATTTTTTAGTTATAGATAGTTTCTTGTATCTGTTTTTAAGGATCTTTATTTTCAGATTTTTTTTTAAATTTTAAAATTTATTTAGATCATAAAAATAAGGAATAAAACAGTGCTGTTTATACTGACATTAATCTCACTTAAGAAAAGACTCAAATTGTATCTGCATTCAATATATGTGCATTTTAATCGGAAAATATCTGCATAAAAAATATCAAGCTTTTTGACTTAGAAAAAATAGGAGGTTTTTCAATTTTGGAAACTTAGCAAGTCTGTATTCAACAGGGGAAAAATTGTTACAAAAAGCTATTTTCTTCTTTAGAAAGAAGATTATACAATGAAATATAAAAGTACATAAATATGAAAATAGATCTTTGCTTGAAGTTTATATTTCTTAACAAATAGTGTACATTTTTTTTTTTCGTGGGTAAGAGGAACTGCTCATAAAATAAAAGTTCAGTAATATAAAATAAAATATTTACACGAAATAAGTGATTTTCTCATAATAAACATGGGTTTATTAATAATTAATTCTATAATTAGTTCTCTACTGCAACAATCAACGCATTAAAAGTAATGATTATTATTATTATTATTATATGAATGACTACACCACTGGGACTAATTTTGTTAAAAATACTTAGCAGAATCAAAAAATATTTGTATGCTTTCAGGAAAATGGATGATGAAATTAAAAAGGAAAGCTTTTTGTGAAATTAACCGAAATTAGTTGGTGATTCAACAAATATTGGTTAATTCTTCAAATAATACCCTTAGTTTCAGAAAAAGCTTTTAATTTAATCAAACATTTTTAAAAAACAAATAATTTTATTGATTTAGCTAAGTATTTTTAACAAAATTACTCCCAGTGGTGGAAAATTATTTATATATTAATAATAATTATTATTACTGTAATGGGCTGTTACTGTCCTAGAGAACTAATTATGAAACTAATTGCGGTATTTTGTAAATATGTAAGGTGCTGGCCGGTTTTCGATATTTTGTCGTTGCCGATACCGCACCAAAAACGTTATGGCTTTGGTTCAAAGATGGCATAGGGCTGGGCCGACACCGTTGTCATTTTTGCCGACACCTATCCAAAACCACCCCATACTTTCGGCCCGACACACGCCCAGGCGGACGTAAATTTGTCGTTTTCGGCACCGCCTGAGCGATATCGCCCCGGCACATTCTGCGTCGGCATGCCGATGTCGGCCCAAAACTTATCCGATAGGGCTGTGTTTGCTGGGAGATAATTAATAACATAAAGTTACGAAAAGTGACTATTTTTTAAAAATTTCAGTTTGTTTCAGTTGAAAAAAACAGAATCAAATCTGGTTTTGGGTCAAAATGACCCATCCCATAGTTCTAGTGTTGAATGATCGATGTTACCCGGGCAGGCCCTAACACACCTTGAAGCAATTTTCTTCAAAATTCAAATAAAAAAAATTTTATTTAATGTTTTATGCGATTTTTGGCATTTTTTCTCACATAATATATAATAACAATGGTAATTACACTCACAGTTAAAACAATGTTTGCATCATCATATAGAGGAGAAAATTTTCTTTTGAAAACAGATTGTTCTAACTATGTAACATAATTTGCAGATTTTCAAGAATTTTTTAAAATAAAGATAATTTTTTACTTTTTTAAAGATCACTCAAAGTTTTTGCAAAATAATTTTAAAACTGTTGCATAACTTTTGGATATTTTGACAAATGACGGAACATTCATTTTGCCTTGTTTTAAAAAAGAAAAACGGGGGGAAATATAAATTAGGAGATTTTTTATGAATTTTTAAATAAAGAAGGACTTTGAATTGAACAGCTGCTAATTTAAGATTTCATTTAACCTTAGCTTTGCGATTTTTGCTGTCATGGCAACGAAAACTTAATAGCTGCCAGTTGAAATAAATAAATAAAACTACTTTCAAATGAGAAGTTGACTTTCGCAAGTGAAATCTATGTCATTTTGAGGTAATGAGTTTAAAACCTCCTTTGAAACTCAATCAGAATAACAGACTCTCAAGCAAAACATACGACATGCATGAAATAATTCCGCAGATTCTCATATCTCTGATTACCTGAGGCGTAGCTATTGATTAAAATTTAAGGTTACATCATATCATTTACAAATTTTCCTGATCGCTTCCTGAAATATATTAGAAGATACTTTTCAGAAATTTTACAGTAAAACAACATTTTGAATTTAATTAGCTGACTTGTTAAGTTTTTAGCGTCATTACAAAAATGTTTTTGTTTGTGCTTTTTTAACAATGAAAGGATTGAATAGTTCTGCAGAAAAAAAGCATAAATTTATTAAAGAACAAGCATCGTATTAGAAGCTAAAAGTTTGTTGCATCTGCTATGAGTAAGAGCATAGTAATCATGGACAGATTTGAGTAAATTGAAAAGTTTGTTGCCAGACATACGAAGGAAGAACTGCAAAATAGCTTCAGTAGCATTAAGAATCAGAGAATTTTTAACACATGTAAAATAATGTCTATTTGTTTCATAATATGTATTTTCCTAAACTAAAAATTAGCTTAGTTTTCATTTCAATATTGAATCTGGCAGCTTAAGTGACAATAATGGACAGGGCCATACTCAGGAAAATAATTCAGAAGCTCATACCCTCCAACTGCTACGGATTATCCGTAGTTTATACGGATAAGTAGCATGAACTACGGAGCTACGGATGGTATGAAAAAACTACGGAATTGAGCAAATGTTTACATTTTTATAGGACATTATGCCTGCACGGAGGTGCGGTTTGCAACCCTAGCTGCTTTGTTGTGAGTCAACACTCCTGTGTGTCGGCGCCGATCGTGAAAGAAGGAAATTCAACATTCTCCCTCGGCGTTGGCAGCCGTGAGCGAACTTGTGTCGGCGAAAGTGTGGTGTGCGTGGGAGGGGGGGGGGATGCCGTTAGCTGCTCCTTCTCTTGTTACGTCACGTCTCCTCTTGCATTTCCCGCCACCCTATCTTGCTCCGTCCTGTGTTTGGATGTAAGCTTAGCTCTTTTGTGGAAGGAAAGTGCAGCGCACGTTGTTTTCTTTGTTCACATGGATCGTTTTTTAAAACGTGATAGTACTACTGATATTTTAAAAAACATCTAATAATGATGTTGCAGGGTGTCTACCGCTCTTGAAAGTCTGGTAAAAGCCGGGAAATCGGAAAATGGGTCCGGAAAATTCACCAAAAGAATCAATTTTTTTCATGTCTTTGTTTTTTCTACACTTTCTCTCTAATTGTCAGACTGGAAACCGAAAGCAACTGCGACACATTTTTCGGACCGCGAAAGCATCAAGCGATGTGTTTGTATAAAGAGGAGAAAATGGGGGACTCATGCTGTTGTTGCCATGACTCATCAATCGTGACGTGAGGGTAAAAGACAAATTAGCTTACTTGGTAACTTATATATTAGGACTGTATTTCCAAGAACAGTTAGTTAATTCTATCAGAAAGTGCAACTACTTCTGTTTCTCAATTGATGAAAGCTTAATCCTGTATACTTTAGGCAAAATTAATTTAAAGAAGTTGTACAAAATATGCAAATATAAAGACAAGCATTGTGCAATTTCCCTAAGTAAAATGCATTGGTCAGGAGTTTTTTTCCCGGGACCTCCCAAAAGTCAGGAAATTGACTTTCAGAAATTTGGTAGACACCCTGTGTTGAGAAAACCTCTAAAAAGCGGGGGGGGGGGGGGTGTTATGACTACTTCAACTCATATATATGTATAGGTGTTTGTGACAAGGGAGTGAAGAATATACATTTTGTATGGCAAAAAATTCGTCATGGGGGGGGGGGGGGTTATGACTCCCCTAACACCCACCCCCCACCCCCCCAGGCGATATCGCGTAAGTGCTACTGATGAGGTGAAGGCCAATGTTGGAGGGTATGGAAGCTGTCCAAATGGTGAAAAGGCAGAATTTTTCACAAAGAAAAACTTTATTTTGTTAACAAAAATTGAAATTTTAGGAAGGGGAGGAAGACCAGTACCCCTTAAATATGTCCTTGGTAATGGATTCTTTTACTATGGTAACAATTAAAATAACTATGAAATTAATTTTTTATTTTAAATTCTAATTGCAAATGAATTTGAATTTATTTTGATGTCACAGATTTCAAATTGCATCATACTGTAAAATACCGTTGATCCACCCCTCTTGACCAAATGCCCCCTCCATTTTATAAGCAAATTAGAATTTCGAAAAATCCCGAGAACGTGCCCCCTCGCCCAAATAACCCTGTTCTGCAAATCTCTGAACAGGCATTTCCGTTGTGGCGAAAAATGATGTAGGGCTCACTCCCAACTGCCATCATCTTCGAAAGTAGAATTTCTGAATAAGAGTCGAGACGGCTTTCTCCCTAAAGTTTCACAATTACCAGAGGTGCAACAACTGCGCAAGTAAAAACGCTTCTTTCCTTTCGGTCGGTAGTGGCACCATCTTTTGAGACAATTATCACTAAACGAATTTTACGATTTTTTGTTGAAGATCGGCTAAAAAAAATGTAAAATACTGTAAACGCCGCACTTACTATTTTTTAACTTTTATACTCATAAACATCGCGGCGTTTCTTCCATAAATTACATACTTCGTTAGTTATATTTTAGAGCAATAATTTTGCGGCTGTCTCTTTTTTCTGCTGAGATATGTAGGAAAATGGGGAAAAAACATTTAAGAACGTTTTGGCCCTTCACATCCATTTGGGTGCGAATTCTAAAAAATCCTGCAAATAACCTTTAAGTATATGTATTAGTTACATATTAAAGCAAGAATTTTATAGCTATCTCTTTTTCCCCCTGAGGCATGAAGGGAAACGTGTAAAGAACATTTTGGGCCGCCACCCCCATCTGGGTATGAATTTTTTTAAATTGCTTCTTAAATGACGCCTTGGGCACAAAAGCTATAAGCTCCTAAAATTTCATGTCCGTACCTCCTGTAGATTTGGCTGGGCTATGATCATCAGTTAGTCAGTCAGGACATATTCCTTTATATACAGAGATTATTCATTCTTTTACGCAGTTAAACAACACATAAACGAATTAATAATCAAGCACAGTTTTGAATAGTAGGTACACAAATGAAAAAATAGTTTGTATATGCTGTACAGTAATGTTAAAGGAGAGGGAGTGGAAAGGAGGCAAAATCTTAAATGTCCCAGCATGGCCAAGTAGATAAAAAGACACTGAACATAGTAGACAGCTGAAGTGTGGAGGTTCTGGGTTCGGGTCCATCATGCAGCTGTTGATCTAATGGGCTGCAGTTTTGGTCGGTTTTCTCCAGATGTAACGTGAATATGTGTTAGAACCCCAAAGAAAGTCCTCCAACCAAGGCAACCCCCATCCTAGACAAATAGCCAAAGCATAGCTTTGCAATAACAACACAAACAATAAACAAAATTTTAAAAGATGGTCAATCCAGGGCTATGTTATATTATTAACTAGCAGTCCCGCACGGCGCTGCCCGTGAACCCCTTAAATTATGCGACATCCAATTAAGCAAATTATCTTGTAAAATCCACAATTTTCGATTTAAATTTCTTAAAATTAGGTAATGTTAGGTCATTAAACATATTAAATACCATAAAAAGTACCATAAAAAATTTCATGAAAAGGTCCCATTAGGAAAGGTGTTCCCTCACACAGCATCCCAGTAAACCTAAAGGGGAGAATACAATGCAAGGGAAGAAGAACCATTAAAATGATTGATTGCCTCCGTACGGTACCGAAATCTAGAAGAATTTCAGACCTGAACCTTAGATATGGTCCCTTATTACGTACCCAGTCAATTCTCACGTCCGGGGTTTGTGAAAGGGGGGAAACACAAAAGCAAGTCCTTGGCCGGACAAAGACATGTTTTTGGGAAGCTGTTTGGAGTATTCAAGGCTTTTAATGACCAGTCGGGATTCGCCAATCTAAAACGACGTATAAATGAAATATTAATAAACAACTTTTATTATTACATGTTTAACAACGCTGCTAATGCAAATTTATGTAAATATAATAATTGTATGTTTTTTAAGGTAATAGTAAATTTGTTCATGTTAGATATTGTGTTTTCGGGTAAAAACTAAGTTAAAAAATAAAGTAAAATAAAAAATTCTCTTGAAAGTGAAACAAATCCTACATTTATTGGGCAATACCTAATACTGCATACATTTAAGATTCATGTAATATAAATTGAATACCATGATGTAATTTTTGTTTGCACAGACATTGAATTTAATGAACTATCCATAGTCGCTCGATTTGCTGATTGTCATTAATTATTAGTTACAGCATTACGGATTGAATTAAATTCATGAAAAGTCTTTTCCCAACGTTTTCTGATAGGCAAAGTGAGTTGTAAACATTTTTAAAAAGTCAACTGCGTCTTTACAAGAAGGTTGTTAAATGTACGACTCTCCACAATTTCTCCCTAAAGAGTAACATAAACACAGAGACAAAAATTTCGAAACTAAGGAAAATTTAAAACTGTGTATAACCGATATTGTGTGTCGTATACACGAAGCATTTTTGCATTAAAATAAATAGGAATGAATCGGGACTTCATGAAAATGACGTATAAATGAGAAAAAAATAAACGGTGCCTTACTCTGTATATGTATATATATATATATATATATATTAATCTGTCCTAAGAGCCCAATTTATGACAATTATTATATTTGTCACTGCAAAAGAGTTAAAATGCTATAAAAAATAGTCTGCGAAGAGCATTCTTTTATACGACTCAAATACTACATTAAATATTTTAAACAGGAACAAATATTTTTTCCATGGTTAAACTATATAGAGGCCTAGGACCCCCGTTATTCTTAATTAGACTTAGGTCAGCACCATAGTTTTGATGAATATTAAGTTCATATGCATATTTCGAGTGTTACCCCCCCCCACCAAACACACACACACACAAAATGCATGCTTGCAAAATTATTGTATTATTTAGATGAGTTTCAACAATATCAGATTTATATCTAATTCAACTTTAGTGATTTTACTCGTTTAACATTCATTTGACCCCCATACTTAAGATTTGGACAGAAGATCGAATACATGCTCCATAAACATAGCAAATGTGTTCGTTAGAAATGTAGGGCCGTATATTTGTTTGGTTGTCTGATAGATTCAAGATGGTACTACAGCTACAAACTCTCTCTTGACAACTTTCGTTCTTAAAACGATTTGTTGAATACTACAGAACTATTTCAAGAATGCAAAACAGTAATACAACTAATAGAATGCAGCTCATTCACTTACATTTATATCAGCTTCTTTGCAGCTGTTCAAAATGGGGAGGGGGAGTACGAACTTTCCAAAAAAACGGGAATTTCTTAAAATGCCTTATGCAAAAGGGGTTCTATGTTTAGGTATTTTCATGATCTTTTAGCTTTCGGTTCAACGTATAAAAAATTCGCGAAAATAAGATGCTTTTACAGTGCGAAAATAAGTGCTTTTACAGTGTATGGCCTACGGTAAATTCAAATTGCACTAGCTGTAAAGTGTTTAAAAATTTCTTCTGGATAAATTTTTTTTGAGAGGCGGGGGGGTCTCCCTTCGCAAATGGCTGCCCTGGGGCCCGAAAATCCTGTCGGCCTGATATCATGTCTTATTTATGTGAATATTTTGCCATGTTAAATTATGTTGCATTTTGATGACAAAATAAATAACGATAAAATAAATAGTTAGTATTTAGGGGTGAGGGGCCAAATATATATTAAAAAAAGAGTATGGTAATTATTATTTAAGAGCATTTAAAATTTGCAAATTAGTTAAATAAAACGCATGAAAAACTTACAAGTGCAAGGAATTTCAAATGATACATGAGGAAAAATTTTTTCAAATCTAATTCATTTGAGGCTTCAACGTACATATAATGATGCAAGATGATCTCGATCCCTGTCGATAGACTGAATATTTTTATAGCATACTCAATTTCTTTGTACTAAAATAGTATTTGAAATCAAATCTGGAGATGAGCAACCCCCCCCCCTTGCCCCCAAATGGTATGGGTGTCCATGATTTTAGGAAGTATTAATGAGAAAACGTAAAACTAATGAAAAACTTTGTAAAAAAAATTAAACGTTAATTATGCCAAAGAAATACAAAACTCACTAAGACATATATAAAACCGAGCCGTACCCCACTCTGCTTTGACTAAGCCCCAGTTTAATACAGATTTTATTTCTTCATGTAATCTGTTAAAGGAAAAAACTGCTACAAAACGAATTTACTCAGTTATTTCATTGAATGACCTTATCGTCTTTCACAAAACAAAAGAAATTTATTTCTAGCGTTTTCTCTTAGGTAGCGTTTGTTCATATGTGCATTAGTTTTTGCTTGTTTACAATCTTATGACTGCTTGAAAAGGATGCTGTAAACATTTTCTTTTTAGAAATAAATGTTTCTAATGCAAAATTGTTGATGGGCTTATCTTAAATTTTGCATAAAAAATAAAGCCTTGAAGCAAAATTACTCAATTATACATGGTGGCACTACATCAATTCGGTGGACTGAAGAAAGCGTAAAAAAACCCGCATAATATTGAAGGGGTTTAATTTTTTGGATGAGTGTGTGTGAGGGGGGGCACTTGAAATAAAAAATGTAAGAAAGGAGTGGACATCCGAAAGTGCGCTTTTTGGTGGAGTGGATTTTTTTTTAAGTATTTGAATTCTTTTTTTCTTTTTTAGTAGCATTTTTACACTAACATGCTTCACACTCTGAGTGCCCCCCTTATAGAAACACTTGTATTTTCACTTAGCCTTCAGTTAAATACTGGGTTCAAATTTGTAGAAGAGGGAGGTGAAGGCATTCACTTGACTACTGGGCTCAAATTTGTTTTGCAGTAAAAGTGCAGATGTGTAGTAATTTCTTTTCTATGTAAAAATAAAAATAAAAAAACTTTATCAAAAGCTAAAGGGCGTTGAGGCGTTTCGGACGGCCATGGGGCTACTGGAAAAGTTATCTGAATGGCAATTTTCAATAGAGATGAATACAAAATACACTAATGTATCTCTCTTTACGCCCTTTTGGACGCCCACTTGTTTCTCACATTTTTTCATTTCACGCCCCAAAAATGAAACCATTCAAATTATGCGCTTTTTTCTGGTGCGTATATTTAATCAAAGTTGGTGAAGGGGAATAATCTTTGCAATACTAATAATAGTAAAAATATAATTACTAAAACTATTACAACAAAACTAATTAAAAATTAATTTTAAATACAGTTATATATAGCCGATATTTTACATTTTAAGAAATGAGTTTCAAATAATTTTTAGCCAGTTTCCTTTAAAAAAGGTTTTTTTTAGCATTTAGAAATGAAAATTTGTTTAAAAACATTACATTTATACTAACATTTGATATAAAAAGTTATTTTAAGGAAGTTTTTTTAAACTGACTTTAATACCGTAATTTAATTCTGAAAAAAAAAATGCATGTCTAAAATAAAAGAAGTAATATTTAAATTAAATACTTTCAAAAATAAAAATAGTTATATGTAAATATATATTATACTTATAAATCATTCATTCTAAGAATTATTATTTAAAACCAAAGAGTTAACAAGATAAATTACCATGAGTCAGAATAAATTCCTGCACTTATGAAAAGAAAACCAGTAATAACAAGCCATAACTGATTACAAATCAGAGTGAATATGATACTACAGAGAACATGCATGTTAAATCTGTGGAGTCTTAGATTCTTTTTTTAGGGTTGCCTGTTAGGTGAGAGAAGGTATTTAAAATTTTGGAACTGCTATAATTTGTTACTGAATGACTAGTTTTGGACTTTGTCCTAAGAATGCAAATAAAGGGAACTATTGGGAGGTGTAGGAGGGTCATTCAGATTATGGAAAAATTTAGTACACTACTGATACAAAAAATTCACAATATTAAAAAAAATCATAAAACGGTAAAGGGCAATAAGGTTTTATGGCGGCCATGGGCTACTCTGCATACTGTATACTTAAAAATCATGCCACTGTTCTCGGGAAAGGTGTTTGAATAGTAATTTTCAATAGAGATAATTACAAAATACACTAATGTACCTTTGTTTACGCTTTTTTGGACGCGCACTTGTCTCTCACATTTTTTTTTTTTAAATTCATACCCCCCCGCCCCTTGTCTTATCTTCTAAAAATACAAACCCATTCAATATTCTGCGCTTTTTTCCGTAATTCCATAAAATCACATGACGCACAAACCGTTTTCAGTGCCTTGCTGAATTGATTGTCTGACATGCAAAGTAGGGTGTATCACGAGAGAGAGAGAGAGAGAGAGAGAAAGAGAAGAGAGAGAGAGATTCAAGCTGATAAACTAATGTCACTATAACCACATATTTAAAAAAAAAAAAATGTTGAAATTGAAAAATATTTAGGTCTCCCGGAATGAGCCTGTTGTTAACAGTTTTTTAGTCAAAACGATGATTTTAAACTTTTCTTTTTTCCCCTAAATTATGCGTAAAGCAAAAATATGTATTAAATTGAAAAAATGGACAGTTTCAGATGAAATCTATCAATGAAAAATGTATTGCATCTGAAATTTGACACATATTAGTCACCTGGAATGGTAATGGAAACTTCACTTTTGTCAGCTAGTCACATAACATGTAGAACAAGGCATAGAAGAAAAAAAATTAGAATATCAGCAGAGCCTATATTTTATTTATATTATATTATTCACAGCGCAATGAACGTGAAGTTTTCACATATGTGTCACCACACAGTACAGAATTTATATCTACTAAAATACTCATTTGGAAGCAGCTGCCCTAAATGCATTGCACCTATACGAGTAATACAAACCAATAGGAGTAACAAAAGGAGAAATACATTTATAAAGGCAACAAGTTCCAATAAGAAATGTAAGCTTGAAAAGCCGGCATCTGCTTTTCTCGGAATATTTTGCTGAAAAGAACGTGAAAAACGCTAACAAAAAAGTAACAACTTTGAGACTCTGTGACCACCCAGGTTTACATACCACTGGGAGACAGTATGAATGCAATTGTACCATTTTAATCACGGATTTTTTCTTGTCCGCTCTTCGACAATGCTTCGAGTTCAATGAGTATTAATTGATCCCTGGGCGCCGTTCTAGGAATACATGCTGACATACCAAACAAACAAAACTAATAAACAGACAAAAGAGCTTAGGGGTCAAAATGCCCCCTACCGCCGTTCTAGTGTTAAATAGATTATGTTTGTTAAAGACGCATCCACTCAAAGCGTATCCTATTACGCTTGGCATTCATAGAATCATTCTTTTATTTGAAACTAGCTGAAGTACCCGTCCTTGACGGGTTAGTGAATGCAAATTTCCAAAAAGCAAGAACTTTTGTCAGCATTGTAGGAGTACACAGAATGGATATAGTATGTTGCCAAAGTAAAGAAAGCGAAGTTATAATTTTTATGTATTGTTAAAATATTACAGGTTAGAGAGTAACTAAGTAATATCATTTCATTTGCTTTGGTCGTAATTATGTGATGCGCGAACGAATATTGACGCATATTGAAATAATTTTCGCAAAATCGCAAAATCTAATCAACATTTTTGAAAAATTTTGAAGGCTAGAATTTAAGTTGAGTGACAACCTATCCTGTCACCCAATTTCGTTCCATTCCCTGCAGTCTTTATTCCGTGATGCTGGAACAAAATTTCAGCATTTTAAAACGATTTTCACAAAATCTCAAAATGTAATCAATATATTTTAAAATTTCAATGCCTATAAATTAAGATTAGCAACTACCTATCCTATCACTAAATTTCGTGTCATTCGTATTAGTCGTTATTACGTGATGTTTGAAGAAATATAAGCGTATTTTGAGAGAATTTTCACAAAATCTCAAAATCTAATAAAAATGTTTAAAAAATTGGACACCTATAGTTTATGTTGAGCAACCATCTATCATGTGACCAAATTTCATATCATTCGCTTTAGTCATTATTACTTAATGCGGGAACAAAGATTCACTCAGTTTTAAACGATTTTCGCAAAATCTCGAAATCTGATCAATTTTTTTAATTAGATGCTTATAGTTTAAGGTGAGTGACCACCTATCATTTCACCAAATATCATTTTTTCACCTTTGCAGTTATTACGTGATGTGCGAACACAAATTTACGCAGTTTGAAATGATTTTCGCAAAATCTCAAAATCTAATCAAGATTTTTTTTTTAATTCAACGCCTATGTTTTAAGTTGAGTGAGCACCTATCATGACACCCAATTTCATATCATTCGCTTCAGTCGTTTTTACGTGATGCTCGAACACAAATTTATGCAGCTTGAAAGGATTTTCGCAAAATCTCAAAATCCAATCACGATTTTTTAAAAATTCGATGCCTATGTTTTAAATTGAGTGACTACCTATCATGACACCCAATTTCATATCATTCGCTTCAGTCGTTTTTAAGTGATGCTTGAACACAAATTTACGCAGTTTGAAAGGATTTTCGCAAAATCTCAAAATCTAATCAAGATTTTTTAAAAATTCGACGCCTATGTTTTAAGTTGAGTGACCACCTATCATGACACCAAATTTCATATCATTTGCTTCAGTCGTTTTTACGTGATGCTTAAACAAAAAAAGCGTCACGGACAGAATGACAGACAGACAAACTTTTTTTTGAGGGTCGCATCGGATTATGGGGTGCTTGAAACGGATAGAAATCGCAAAATTTTTTAATTCCAAGAAATGTACAGACAAAAGTCTAATTTTATTTATATAGATAAGCATAGCAAAAGTGGTCAGTAGACATTTGACGATTAGCATCGTTCGGATAAACGTTTTTCGACACGAAATCATGTCAAACAAAATTTTGGAAACCAATTTAGAAGGATTAAATGATGTTAAATGCTACATACATAAAGGATTTTTGTTTAAATTAAAATACAGAAAACCCAACAGAAGCTATTGGCTCTGCAAAAACGCTTCCTGCAAAAGTACGCTTTCCTTGGATAAAGAGAACCAGGTAATTTCTTGTAAGGAAGTTCACTCTCATGAGCCGCAATTTTCCGAGATTGAAGCCATTAGATGAATATCAAAAATGAAGACGAGAGCTATGAACGAACCTACAATGCCAATACCTCAAATCTACCGGTAAGTGATATTTGAAGCCCCTTGTTTTCTATATTTAAAATTTGTGTATTATTTTATTTTTATTTATTAATTTGAAAATAAGTTTTTTATAAGATTTTCCCGTACTTATATTTTCAAGACCGTAATACTGTAATGTTTTTTATTTTAATATTTTTATAACGTAGTTTTTAAATCTTCGATAAATTTTTGTGAAATTATTTACACAGTTTATAAGATTTTCCCGTACTTATATTTTCAAGACTGTAATACTGTAATGTTTTTTATTTTAATATTTTTATAACGTAGTTTTTAAATCTTCGATAAATTTTTGTGAAATTATTTACACAGTTTTCACATATAACCTTTTAAATATTTAAAAATTGATTGAAAACAGTAACTTAAGAATTACTTATTACTTGTATTTTTTTTACATGCGGTTTTAAAATGTGTATTTCACTTTCACGTATTTACTTTAAAATACGCAAATTTACTTATAAAATATTATTAAGTTATCCTTTTATGTTTCTTTTTGAGAGGTTGTTCTTAAAGAGTGACACATTTTCGCTTTCTGATATATGTGTAAATGGATGTAAAAGCCTAAAATATTTTTTAAAAGAGGACTATAAAGATTTAATTTAAATTGCTCTTTTAAATATAAAGCACATTTTAAATCTAAAAGTCACTTACAAGTCGAGTGGAAACTCTAAAATTGTTATTGTTTGTCTATAAAATATTTAAAATAATAATAATTATTTTAAAAATGTAACTACCGTTTTTGCTCGTGTATAACGCCCATTTTTTTTCTCCAAAAATTGAAGGCGAAAAATCTGAGTCATATGCGGAATAATTCTTTACTTCTGCATGAAATCCACGATATACGTGTTCATCAAGAAATTTATTCAGAGTAGATAATAAAACTAGAAAAACCTTCCTCAACTTTCAACATTTTTATTTCACTAGTTATACTTTATTTTATACGAAACCGCTATAGTAACATTATTTTTCAACACTATTTAGCAATTCTCTTATGCCGCTACTAGTGTTAGGAAAAAATGCCGCCGGAAAAAACGCCACCGGTAAAAACGGCGCTGGAAAAAACGCCACCGGATAAAACGCCACCTGGAAAAAACGCCGCCGGAAAAAACGCCACCTGAAAAGATATTTGTGTAATAATTTAATTAAATACTTGAAATAAATTTCCTTTGTTTTTCAGAAAATGGGGGGTGGGGGTGGAATGGGGTATTCAGTTGAATTATGAGGTTTAATGTACTTTGTTTTCCAGAAGTGGGGGAAAGCACATGTCTAATTCAATAAGTCAATTTGGGCATAATTCGGTAGGCGCTAAGGAGGGGTGGGGGAAGACTTTACTAGAAAGCTTTTGGTTTCCGTTAAAAAAAAAAAAAAAAAAAAAAAAAAGATTGCCAATTACTTAATAGTAAATGAAGCTTTCAGGGGGCTATGGCCCAAAAACTGCATGCAGGTTCTCTGATGACATGGAAGTGTTAAGATATCAAAGAAAATAAAATCCCTAACTGAGATTTTAAATAACACATAGATGTGTTTGTGTGTGTGTGTGGGGGGGGGGGGGGAAGGGGGAGATAAGGATTTATTTTTTTCATGTTTTAATGGTAATTTTGTTAATTAAAAATGATAGTAAGATAATGATTATGAAATGATAATTATGATTTTAATTTTTTAAACATATGTTTTTAACAATTATCTCTCTTTACACGCTTTTATTTAACTCACACATGATGTCCTGGTCAAATCTTGTAATCAATTTTTTGCTAATCCCAAATCTCCGATTCATCTGAAGTTTAGCATATTAACTTCAGATTTGCCTTAACTGGCAAAACAAAAATCGAATACAAAAAGTTTTAGTTTCACGTTTTATTTTTTTACGCGCTTTTATTTAACCCATACTGTATGTCTGGACATAATATTACTGCCAGTTTTTTTGATAACTTCAAAATTTCCAGTAGATATGAAGTATAGACTATGGATCTCGTACATTTTCATTTTTAGGTTTTAATGCTCCCTGTTTGTTTATAGTTCATTTTTAAATAACTGAGAGTTAGTGTTTTACTTATTTTTTCATAATGTTTCTATTCACTCTTAAATGCTCCGTCCTTCTATCATCAAACTCGCAGACTTTTATTTACCTTTTGTTTTTTAATATCCTGTTTCTTATTTTTTTTTTTTTTTTGTACTTTAGTAATAATAACATTCATAATATTTCTTTAATTTGCATAGATTTTTCTTTGCATTTATTAGTGTTCGAAAATAAAAAAGGAATTTAATATCTCGCGAAATGTGCATAAAGTAATTACAAGATAATAAATATAGCAGGCGTAGTACAAAATAATTATTATTTAACTTTTTTATTGTTATACTTTTAGTAAAATGCTTTTGTCTTTACTGTTTAATTTTAACTGTTGGGTGCTTAACTTAAACGTGGTTATTTTTATTTGAAATTTTACTGAAACAAAAGTGTTTTGAGTATTTAGATTAACATTTGACCGTATGTTTTTCGCTGCTAATATACGAAACGTTAATTGTAAAACTTGTCGATAATTTTTTGTGTAGTCCTCTGAAATATGTCTCTCTGTGTTAATTTAACATTTGGTACCCCGTATACATTACAAGTATGCCATTTTTTATAATTTTCATAAATATTTATTTTTATACATATATGAATCTGTAAAATTCAATAAAATTGTGCCTGTCATTAAGATAAGGATTTATTTTTTTCATGTTTTAATGTTTTTTTTTTTTTTTTTTTTTTTTTTTTTTTTCGGCATATCAAAGACAGGCAAGAGCTTTATAAGATACAAATTTATCTTATAAAGCTTAAAAATTTATTTTTAACCTTTTGCATTATAATATAAATACTTTCTACTAATTTCGTGACGATTTGGTAAAGGGCTGAGGTGTGTAGGTCTAGTGTTATGGCCTACGGCGCGACTGTTTTCTCCAGTTGTAACCTGAATAAGCGTTAGAGCCCCTCAAAAAGTTATCCGCCCAAGGCATGCCTTAATTAAGCAGACAGCCCTCGTGTATATCTTCCTAAATTTAAGGACCTTAAACACAAAATCATTATAACTTATTTCATCATAACTTACACTGAAAGTAAAAAGTTTTATATTTTTAATATTAAACAGAAACAGTGGCGGCTCGTGATGAAAAAAATAGGTGAAGAGCTTGATACCAAAACATTATGAAAAACACCTGATACAGCTATTATGCATGGTAATTAGGCAGGAGCATAGCCTTTCTGAGGAAAAAATTTAATCTTTCAGCGATCCTATAAAATGTCGACCGACCAGTGGCCTATCGCATAGCGCTTTGAAGACGGAAGGTGCCTGGTTCGAAACCAGGTCACGTCCGCCGACCTAATCGTTCGGAGTTTTCCGTGGTTTCCTCCGAAACTTAGCGTAAATACGGGTTAGGACCCGTAGAAAGACCCCCCACGAAGGGCATCCCGCTAGTAGGTCTAGATCTCCTGTGTACATAATTGGCCTTAATCCCACAACAACAACAACTTTTTAAATGTCCTTTGGAAATTATCTGCACCCCCTCTCTCCATAATGTTCAAGATCGCGTTACATTTAAAATGTCTGAAAATCTGTCTTTGCTCCATACAGAATGCTTATTACTAAAGAGTAAGCAAGGCCAATAAAATAACTTTTGTAAAATATAGGAGAACTGCACAGCAAAACCAGCTATGTTTGAAACGAACAGTCAGGGGCGTAGCGTCATAAGCACCCCCCCCCATGAGAAATTTTTGCCATACAAAATGCATATTTTTCACTACATTATCACACACACGTATATATATATATATATGAGTTGTAGCAGTCGTAACTCCCCCATTCAAAATTTCTGGCTACGCCCCTGCGAACAGTGTAAGATTTACCACTCTTTTCGAGGTATGTCTTTTGAAGAGGCATTAATTCCTAATGCCTCCATTGGTCGACCACGAGAAAGAAAACATCTTTTATCTATCTTCATCATTCCTCCGAATAAACGGTATTTGTAATATATTACAGACTATACCATTTACAGCAAACATAATGAAGGTGAATAAACAGAAAAGAAACTAACTATTATTATCATTAAAATTAACACAACAAGAAATTCTAAAATTTTCAAAAGCCAGCAGTAAATATCTCGTGTCAAAATCTCAAAGAAATAACGTGGTTTCCTTTTCCTACACAAATTTGTTCTTGGAAATCCACTCTGCTGCGTTTTTCACACTTGAAGAGACGGACCATTTTCTGAGGGATCTCTTCACCTGATCATCAAGGAAAGCTATAAACCTGAATAAAGCGTCTGCGGTTACCATGGCAACCCAACTATCAACTGCAGTGGAAGAGAAAATTTTTCATTAGCACTACACAACTCACTTTGACCAGACTGTTTGTCAAAACCCGCGTACCACGTGACTCTAACAATCGACCAATCGTGGCACAAGTCACTGAAACCCTCTCTTTGGCACTGACAAGGGAAGGGGGTTTGGCTTCACTGCTAGTAAGAACGTGTTTTAGCACATAGTCTTACGGCAATTGGGCTTTCATCGGAATTTTAAGTATATTCTAACAGAATAAATTTGAAAAAGGATCATTGCTTGCTTACGTTAAACAATTTTTTGTTACTTACAATACTTGGTGAAGAGGCACTTCACCTACTTCACCTGAAAAGCCGCCACTGAACAGAAATCATAATTCCTTCCAATTCCTATTAGAGAGGTTGTCTTAAAAGCACTGATCTACTGTTTTCTTCTTTAAATATTGATCTTAGACATATATAATTAATTACAAAGTTACTTTATGGTGTCGAATAAAATTTTCAGGAAATTAAATGTAAATAAATACAAACTTTTACTTTTTATACAGCCCTGATGCAGAAATTCCCAATAAGTAAAATTCCATTAATGAGGTGATGTAGAAAGTTTAAGATTTCTCATAAGAAGGCTTACAGTTCAAAGTCTGTGAGGGGCAATAAGCTTTTGAGTATCAAAAATAGTAATCATATAATTATTAAAACTATTCTAACAATAATTAACTATTAATTTTAATCACAGTTATACATAGCCAATACTTACATTTTGAGAAATGAGTTTTAAATCATTTTAAACCAGTTTCCTTTAAAAAGTTATTGTTTTTTTTCAGCATTTAAAAATTTGTTTAAAAACATTACAATTAGACTAACATTTAATTTGAAGAAGATTTTTTAAAACTTGTTTTTGACTTATTAATAGAATAATATAATTTTTAAAAAGACATCTTTAAAATAAAAGTACCAATGTTCAAATTGACTATTTTCAAAAATAGAAATATTTAATATCAATATATATACTTAAAAATCTTCCTTATTCTAAAACTTATTATTTAAAAACAAAGAGCCAACAAGATAAATTACCATGAATCAGAATAAACTCTTGCACTTATAAAAAGAAAACCAGTAATAATAAGCCATAGCTAAACTTTAGGTCTCCCCATAATCCGATAGGGGCGCAGTAGCTTAGCGATTCAGTAGGTTTTGGGGGGGGGGGGGGGGGTTCTATCATCCTCCAAAGGTGGCGTTTTTTCCGGGCGGCGTTTCTTCCGGTGGCGTTATTTCCGGCGGCGTTTTTTCCACTCACCGCACGCTGTACACGAGTAAATATGGTAATTTTGTTAATTAAAAATGATAGTAAGATAATGATTATGAAATGATAATTATGATTTTAATTTTTTAAACATATGTTTTTAACAATTATCTCTCTTTACACGCTTTTATTTAACTCACACATGATGTCCTGGTCAAATCTTGTAATCAATTTTTTGCTAATCCCAAATCTCCGATTCATCTGAAGTGAAGTTTAGCATATTAACTTCAGATTTGCCTTAACTGGCAAAACAAAAATCGAATACAAAAAGTTTTAGTTTCACGTTTTATTTTTTTACGCGCTTTTATTTAACCCATACTGTATGTCTGGACATATTACTGCCAGTTTTTTTGCTAACTTCAAAATTTCCAGTAGATATGAAGTATAGACTATGGATCTCGTACATTTTCATTTTTAGGTCTTAATGCTCCCTGTTTGTTTATAGTTCATTTTTAAATAACTGAGAGTTAGTGTTTTACTTATTTTTTCATAATGTTTCTATTCACTCTTAAATGCTCCGTCCTTCTATCATCAAACTCGTAGACTTTTATTTACCTTTTTTTTTAATATCCTGTTTCTTTTTTTTTTTTTTTTTTTTTTTTTTTTTTTGTACTTTAGTAATGATAACATTCATAATATTTCTTTAATTTGCATAGATTTTCCTTTGCATTTATTAGTGTTCGAAAATAAAAAAGGAATTTAATATCTCGCGAAATGTGCATAAAGTAATTACAAGATAATAAATATAGCAGGCGTAGTACAAAATAATTATTATTTAACTTTTTTATTGTTATACTTTTAGTAAAATGCTTTTGTCTTTACTGTTTAATTTTAACTGTTGGGTGCTTAACTTAAACGTGGTTATTTTTATTTGAAATTTTACTGGAACAAAAGTGTTTTGAGTATTTAGATTAACATTTGACCGTATGTTTTTCGCTGCTAATATACGAAACATTAATTGTAAAACTTGTCGATAATTTTTTGTGTAGTCCTCTGAAATATGTCTCTCTGTGTTAATTTAACATTAGGTACCCCGTATACATTACAAGTATGCCATTTTTTATAATTTTCATAAATATTTATTTTTATACATATATGAATCTGTAAAATTCAATAAAATTGTGCCTGTCATTAAATAAGAGACACAATTTAATGTACGAGCATAAGGTATTAAATGAGTAAATGTATTTAAAAATGTACTAAAACGTATTAAAAACGAACAAAAATGTATCACAAATATGTACTAGATATTTAAAGAATTTTAAATAAGTTAAATTGTCACTCAAAAAGTCTTAAAAATACCTGAATTGTTTATTTTGATGAAACGGAAGATATTATGTTGTATAATAGCTAAAAGTTTGTTAATTTCAGACAGACATTTTTCATTAGAAGTAATTAAAAATTGTTACTGACAAATCTGAAATAAATCCCTTTTCAAATTTTCTAATTTAAAAAGGAATGCGATTTTTTATGATTTTAAAATATCTGGATGCATTTTTGCAATAGTGACTACTACCGTGTTTACTCGCGTAATAGTCACCCTCGCATAATAGTCGCACCCACGTTTTGAAGCAGAAAAAATGGTTACAATATTTTCCCAACATAAAAGTCGCGGCCACGTATTTGACCTTCATTTATGTCGATAAAAATATTACTATAAAAAGAAAAATGCCTCATCTTTTGTGTGCAACTGACGAAAAGCTTATTTATTATACGGCAGATAATCTGGAAACATTTGGTAACTTAGTAATTTTATTATAATACCAGTTATGTTTTAACATTAGAGTGTATAATATTGTATAGTAGATTTCCCCGCATAATAGTAGAACCTAGACTTTCACGATTAAAAATTGGCCATAAAAATGCGACGTCTATTACGCGAGTAAACATGATATTTCCTTTGAATTTTGGGGTCCCTTTGTCCCGTATTTTTCTCAAAAGCAATTAACTGTGCTATTTAGCATCTTTATTACAAAAGATATATATAAACGCACATACATTCAATTCTAGGGAAGAAGTGTCTAATCAGATTTATTCGAATGATGTGTATGAATGTTTACCGCCATACCAGAGCATCCAGGCAACATTATACAGAATGCGGGCATCAGTTTTACCACCTTTACCTCAATCAGTTCACGAATTAAAAATTGATGGAAAATGGGAAACATTTGATGGTAGAAAATTTTTGTTTGCAGACGATGGAGTTGGTGAAAATCGCATAATTGTAAGTATTTTTTAGTACATAATCAAAAAGATATTCATTTTTGGGTGGTATCATTTGTCAGTTCTTTAGATACGCCATTGGTTTGTGAAAATATTAAAGTCGCATCCTTTACAGTGTTCGAATTTTTAATTTTTTTTTAATTGCTTCCCGCACATAAGGGAGGACCTGGATCCCTCCCAGACGAGTTATTAGCATATTTTTTAATAAATCAGCGTATGATATTTCTGAATTGAATGGTTTTTTAATACGATAATTTTAATATTTTTTCTTAAAATAGAGTAAAATAATTTACAAAATGAGTATTCTGATTCTGACTTAAAAAGCAGGATAAGAAGGTGCTGTGGCGGATGTAAGTAAATTTCGCAGAAGACTTATCCAAGTTACTCGACAGTATAAAGGTCACTACTCAATTTGTAAATTATTTATTTCTATCTTAAGATTTTCCTTTGAATATGTTTATTTGTACAGTAAAATGTTCTTATGAAATTAAAATTTCTACTGCACAAATAAACCTATTCGAACTAAATTCTTAAAATAGAATATCGTACAGCAGTTACTGCACGTTCACATCCACAACGTAACTATGACTAAACTGTTGAAGAAGGATATAAAAAAGAAGTTTATAACTTAAAAGCTACACTTTTATTTGTGATTGTTTAATTGATAGAGTAACACAAACAGAAATAAATATATAGTTGATAAAAAAAAACTGATTTTTTTAACTGATTAATCCGCCGTATTAAATAATGTTTTATAAGTTTTTATTATATAGTTGATTTTTGAAATGTGTGGTTTATTTTAAAGCATTATTAATTAGGAGCGCTTGATTTCCTTCCTAACAGTTGTTACTTTTGTCACTACAAATCGATTTATGTATTTCTTCTTTTACAGATATTTGGAACCTTAGAAAACCTGGAGATTTTGAGTAAGAGTTCAAAAATATTTATGGATGGAACTTTTAAAGCTGTGCCAAATATTTTTTTACAGCTGTACACCATCCATGGTAAATATAAAGGGCAAATGTTCCCGCTTGTCTTTGCACTTTTGCAAAGCAAAAGGCAGCAGCATTACGAGAATTTGTTTGCGATGATTAAAGAGGTAGCCTCCAAGGAAGGACTAGAGTGTGATTTTGAAGTTGCTTTACTAGATTTTGAAGTGAGCTCAATAAACGCACTAAAAAGTGTTTTCCCTAATTGTTTAGTGAAGGGCTGCTATTTTCATTTCACGCAGTCGCTATGGAGAAAGGTAAATTTAATTTTTTGTACATTTTAACGCACTTACGTTTTGAAATTATTACAATTACTACTGTATTTTTCTTTTCTTGTAGGTTCAAGCACTGGGGCTGGTTTGCAGCTACAAAAATGATAGTGAAGTAAGACGTTTAGTTCGAAAAATAGCCGTCTTACCACTTGTGCCACCAAGAATGATAGACGAAACATTCATAAGCATCCATGCAGAAGCTCCTGCAGCTAATCCCCAAATAGAGGCCTTCCTAGACTACGTCGTTGACACCTACGTGAACGATGAGACTAGTACGTTTGAAATGTAAGAAAAAAGACATAGGACCTCACTTGTCAATGTTACTTTCCGCATCAATTAATTAAAGGGATAAAAAAATGAAAACGATATTTGAAAAATAATGGGTTGTTTATGACCTATGAAGTTGAGTATAACTTAGGCAAATTAATTTTAATATTCAGTTTCAATACAAAATCGGAATTATGTGTAAAAATTTCTGTATTTGAGAAGAAATAATAATTTAGTTCCAAAGAAAAGGAAAAACTAAGCAGAGATGGTATATGCACGTAACATTGTATACAATATACAGGGTGTCCAGTGCTAACGGTGCCCAATGGCTATTTCCTAAACTGTTTGTCAGAGACACATAGTTCCAGTTGCAAAAATGCTTTAAATTGCATAATGTATTATACCAGAAACAATCGAAGTCAATAAATCAATTCCTATAAAAAATACGAAATTTACATTTTATACGGTCCCCCGGTCCTATCATTTATACTTAGAAAATTTTTCTTTATACATTTTCATGAACAATTAAAAAAAAATCGTCCTTTTACGAAAAAAATTCACCGTGTTACAGCTGTTTAAAGTTAGAGCACTTTTCGAGATGCGAAATAGGGGGTATACAAAATGAATTTGAGAAAAATTAATGTACATGGTTTTGAGCCTTGTAATATTTATTAGGAATTTCATCAACTATTTTACGATTTTAGATTGCGATAAAGAAGATTAACGTTTAACTATGTGTATCTAATAAATTAACATTAAAATATAGCTTATACTGAAAATAGAATTTTTTGTAAGAGATTTTTAATGAACTGGTGTTAACTAACTTAAAATACAAAATCTAGAGAGTAAAACACTGTATTAAACATTAAATTATAAAATGAAACATTTTAAAATACGAATATATGCATTTTAGAAACTCTAAAAGTAATTTTACAAATCCTGTTGGCGTAACATTTGTTCAAAATATAGCTTCCTTCGACTGCAATGCAAATATGCACCCGTGTAGAAAACTCTTCCTGTACTTTGCGTAGCATTCTAGGTGTTACACATCTGCATCCTACGCATATATGCGATTTAGTAAGTCTGAACGCGGATAGATTTTTGTAGAGCCTGACTTTAACTCTTTGCTTAAAGATTAGTATTCTAAAATTAATTTTGGTTCTTTCCCCACATTACGCCAGAAAATGAAATTAAAACCTATAATTTAAAATTTCAATGTTTATATGGTCCCTTAACGGTTTACCGTAACGGGACATTTTTAATCGTTGAAAAGTGACTTTAAGTCAAAATGTTTGCTGTTCAATAACTGGGTGAATTTTGGTAGTAGGAGGGCCGTAATTTTTTTATTGTGCATGAAATGAAGAAAATTGTTCTAAATAAAACTGATAGGACCGGGGACCGTATAAAAATTTACGTTTCGTAATTTTTATAGGAATTGCTTTATTGACTTCAATTGTTTCTGATTATGCAATTTAGAGCACTTTTGAAAATAGAACTATGTGTTTCTGACTAACGGTTTAGGAAATAGCCATTGGGCACCGTTAGCACTGGACACCCTGTATAATTAAATGTATTTTGATTTGTATATAGTTTTTTTATTGGTATATTATATCAAATAAAATTCTAAATTTGCTCCCCCCCCCCCGCAAAAAAATAGAAATTTAGGAATTGGGTATGAGTTTCTAAAATTCTGTATTCTCTTTCCAATTAAGATGGCTGGGATGCATGAACAAAGTATTGTAGCCAGGTTACAAACCAAATTGTTGGTAACGATCTTTCTTCTTCTTCTTTTTTTTTTTTTTTTTCGTTAAATCCCAATTAAAATTTAATCCCACTGTCACTTAGTTATGTGTATATAAATTTATAATATTAAGAAATATGCTAAGTATTGAAAAAAAATCTTAATTCACTTACTCAGTGGCATAGCCAAGGGGGGGATAGGGGGTCACAACCCTCCATGAAGAATTTTTTGCCATACAAAATGTGTATTCTTCACTCCCTTATCATATATGTCTTTTGCAGTAAACGTAACGCCCCCCCATGAAAAATTTCTGGCTACGCCATTGCACTTACCCAACAAAACAAATACAACTTGTGCCAGACTTGCCCAGCCCGAGGATAAAACCTTGTGCCTGTGATATAGGAGTCTCGCTACACCACTGATCTTTCGTAGCATTTGTCAATGCAATACCAATCAAAACTCCATGCTTTATTATTCAATCATGTATTTGACAATTTCAAATTTAAAAATTCCTTAACAAATGTTAAATTAACCAAAAATAAGAAGAATCAAGAAAGATTAGCGATGCCAAATGCACGGATTTTAAAGCACTTTCCAACACAGATTTATCACTTACACTAATGCTTAACGAAGCCCAACACGTTGGGCCACATCAGGAGCTTTCAAAGACCGGGAAGCAATGATGGATACAGAAGGAGAATCGTTGCATTAGCGTTTTTGCAACAATGGGAAGCGAATAGGTTTAAGACAAAAATATTTGTTTATGAATAATATCCTTAGGATATAAGTATGAATTTAGCTCGTCCCTCTAAAATATCCATAAATACTACAAACACCTAATTTGAATGAAGAGTATTCATTTATAAATCTACTTAATTGACATGTTCCCGCAGTGGCTCAGTCGGTAAGCTCGGTTAACATTAGAGTACCCGAAAATGAAGCAGCACCGACTCCGGTCAGTGCTTGGGATGGTGAACGCCTCTCATGTACTGCTTTTGGGACGGTGTACACTAATGGGAGCTTGTGCAAGTTAAATCCGTCGTGGCTCACAAGTCCTCCATTTTCCCTTTCCATTATATCTTTGAGGGTACCAATGCCCCTGTTGCTCTCTCATCCGGTATGGACTCAAAATTAGGAGAACCAGTAAGGGGCATATTAGGCGCCCCATGACAAAAGTGAAAAAAATCCCGGCCTTGTAGTGGATCACGCCGTAGGGCAAACTCTGAGTCTACCATTTAAATAGGGGGAGGGGGGGGGGATTACATAGAAGAACGCCTCCGAAATGAAATTTAAACGATTACTGCCCATAGATATACATTGTTTTGAAAATCTTGCTCCGGTGAATGTAATAAATGCCTTTTGTTTTCTTCAAAGTATACCTTTTGAATTTATTAATATAATACAATTTAAAATACATGGGAGCATTTCTATGCACAGTTTTTGCAAAATGATATTTAAAAAATTTCAACGATTTGAAGACAATGACCTGACGACTCACTCTGATTCTTATAGTTTTCCTTTTTTTCATTGTATTACATTATACTGTGTGTTATTGCAATAGTATATTTTACATACTATAATAAAGTATAGTTTAATGACCACACCTCGTCAGTTACATTATAACGCATAAATATAGTAAAATGCTTCTTTTTTTTATAAAGAAAAACATGTGTTTTTTTATAAAGAAAAATGTTTTTTTTTATAAAAAAAAAAAAAGAAATAGTTCATGACGCACGTTTGTCACAAACGGTCCATCTTCTACTAGATGCAAAAATACCAAGATACTGCTTATCGGTTGGTTCTTTTGCAGCTGAAGAAGAAGACGGGTGGACCCTTTGTACCACCCACAATGTGCACTATTTCTTTACTTGTGTTTTCACAGAATATTTTACTGTATTTATACCTTAACATCATTTTAATTGATATTATAATGCAATTTAGAACGATGAATAGAACTCTTGTACTTGAAAACACTTCTGATTTCTGAAGCAATTTGGTTTTTATGACATTGTATATTTTACTCTTGAGATACAGATATGTAGATTATCAGTGCCGTGTACCTCACATTTCAAATCTCATTTTTTCCCTTGCTATCAAGTGCCGTCAGCATTTAACAATACAAATAATGTATCATGAAATTAAAAAGCAAAATTTAGAATTAAGTTTCCTTATTCTGCAAATTTTATGTTTTTCAGATCACTGTGGAATCATTTTGATAACGAAGAAGAAAGGACCACAAATCATGTCGAAGGATGGCATAATAAACTAAATAAACGAATAAAAAGTCATCCAAATATTTATACATTTATTGAAGGTCTCAAAGAAGAGCAGAAGGAAAACGATGCATTAATGAGGATGTTAGATGCAGGACACCCGCCAAAGCGCAAAATGACGAAATACGTCAAAGTTGAAGAAAAGTTAATTTTCTTAAAGAAAGAACTCGAAAATAACAGAATTCTGTTAGACACGTATTTGTTAGAAGCTTCAAAATTAATTCGCTTAGACTAATAATAAAATAATAATAAATGTTGACTGTTTGTTTTAATACATATATCTGCAATTTTACAAGTGAATGACAGAAGTTATAAAAATCATTGATATTTTCTGTAGCAAACAATGAAAAGTTTATAATTTTGACACTGAATTACTTGAATTGATCGGTATCTTCGAAAATATATAGTCCAGTGAAAGTAGCTGTGATTTCAAGGGAAGGTTTTAACCTCAAATCAGGATGTCAAGCATTTTAGTATGTACATGATACTAAAATAACCCACAAATTTCATAGTGACAGTGGCTTGGGTCGGAGTGAGTATATAACGCCTCTTCTATACCCCTCATGGCCAAGCATGCCTTTGTTTTTAAGATAATGCGTGTTAATTAAAATGTTTAATTTCTATTAGCCACCCTTTCTTTAAAAAATTAGGAAATCCTGAAAGATGACAGTGCTTTAAGGTGGTACTTGTAAGAAACCATGCAACTTTTCATTCGTTTTTAGATAGCGTGTCAATGATTTACATCAGCAGAATTAAATCAGTGATTTTAATCATGTATTTAAATCATTTGATTTAAATCAGGGCACAACCTCTGCCCTACAGGCTATTACTAGCTCATGACACCCTTTTCCATTCATCTGCCAATCTAGTTGCATGCTGAAAAACACAACAGAATCCATCAATTCAATTTTTACGATAAGGAATTAATTGTGAAAATGTAATTCTTTCAGATTTGTTTTTAATGGCCTAATGGCCATAAGCAGCAGAAAATTTCAGTTATATTTAATCGACTTTTATGAATATGTGCCATCATCAAGAATTTTTATTTGCTAGTTGTGACATTCCACAGTATTGTCATGCCCACAATAAATTCTTTCGGCTCATAACTACGAAAAAAATGAGTTCGGTAAGCAATTTTTCTTTTTTTGTAAACAATGTAGCATTCCTACTGTTAAAAAAATCATTCATCTAATCTGAATGCTTAATTTAGTTATCATCAACCGAGCTTGTTGCGGACCTGACACAAACAATCACAGTACTGTGGGATTACAAAATTGCCTTGCCTATGTGTGCTACCATATTTTCAAGAACTTAATTTGCAAAATTAAGAGAAAATTTGGAATTGTGTCATTACATCCATCAAGTAGTCTTTAATATTTTGTTTTTAAAACTATATTAGTTAAAAGAGCGCACTACTTGACCTTTGATACATAACATTTGAATTTCTACGGCCCACAAGCTGAAAGAAGTTGTGCAAAAAAAAACAATTATTGTTATTGCATGTGAATAAGATATCTATACAGCATTATTCCTAAAAGCAACTTCACAATGCTTCCAAAATCATTCATTCGGGACAAAATTATTTTATTTGCATACAAAAGGTTTATACTACTAACTATATACGGTGTCCAAAATTCTGTAATTCGACTTGAAGTGCATGTGTATTTAGCGAGTGCCCCCCCCCCCATTTTTACACACACACACACTAAGCTCCCCATCGTTGCAAAGCACGGGTGCAGCAATTTTCCTCCTGTGTCCATCATTGTTTACCGTCATCATTACTCTTACTATTCCAGGGGCTCTACTGAGGTCCACCGCTGACGCGTGATATAAGAAAAACCTGCACACGCGAAGAATGTGCACGTTAAATTTGTAGGGCCGTTTCTGGATTACCAATTCTGTGTGTTGTTCAACAGAACAACCAAATTAAATAATTGGCAAATTATAATGAATTAAGTAATTTAAAGAGTTTAATTATCTCTTTAATTAATTGTTTACAAGAAGTGCTTGTTTATGTAAAAATCAAAAAGAAATTCTGTTAATTCTTAATCTACAACAGGAATGTATTATTTGAATGAATTTTTTACACTGTAATATTCTGCTGTATTTTGATGTCAGTAGAAATAATTATAACAAAAGTATAGTTCAGAAGAGGTTTTTTTTAAAAAAAACTCTATTAATTTGTAATTTGTAACTTTTTTTTTTTGCGCACGTGTGCGTGCGTGCGTGTGTGTGTGTGTGAAGGGAGTTATGCAAAAAAAAAAAAAACGGATAAAAAATATAATGATGACTTATCTGAAAGCATTTAAAATATATTAAAATGAATAAAATAAAATGCATAAAATATTTAAAAATCGTTTAGTGATACACATCACTAAAAATAAAATAATTTTCAAATTTACTTTTTAGCTAAGCCGAAATAATATTAGACAAAATAAAAATACATTTAAAGATTAGTTTTTTTTAATCAAAAATTTATTTTTACATGTCATGTTACTGTGAAAGTTAATAAAGCGAGAATGTATTATATATTAATTATGTATTATATATTTATTAATTATATATGAGGTGATTTAAGTCATTAAAAATTGACCGGGGATAAAACTAAACTAAATTAGTTTTATTGTCGTTGTTTACTTTTTAAAGTTCATACTGTAAAATTAGCCTATGGAGTTCGATTTTTTTTTCAAGCCTACAAGTACTATCACAACAAAATATTAATATAGAGGACCATTGTTTATAAACTATAATGTTTTTCAAGAGACCGTTACTAAAAACATTTTAAAAATTGCGTGTTTTTTTTTTCTTTTTTGACGATTCTGAAATGTACTAAAGTTATAATGTATAATAAAAGCTCAAGCCTGTCTAAAGCGGATCCTTAACTACGCGGAAACTTGTTCTTTTATCAAATATTTCTTGGTCATCTGAATACTTACTCTAGGATATAACCAGTTGAGGATTCAGGAATTTTTTTAGAAGGGGCTAATTTAAAGAAAAAGAAAAAAAAACTTTTGCGACCTAAACACGATATGCAATAAAACAAAATATCACTCTAAAGAATTGTATTTTGTTTTGGGAGGGGTGAATATAGAATAAAAGGTTATTTTCCCTATGCAAAATGCACATTAAAGTAAAATGCTACCCTTTAGAAATGTCTTTGGAAAGGGGGAGGAGGGCACTCAAGCCTCTTAGCCCTTTCCCTGTATGCAACACTGGATATAACTTTTGTTTAATGGAAAACTGCGTCAATGGAAGAACATTTATTTCAAGACAAAATTTTACTATTATACAGTAAAACCTAATAAATTTCAACCGAACCCATTTCACTAATTCGATTAATATTATTTTAAAATACAAGTTAGATTAATTTATTTGAGTAATTACTCCGAGAAAAACATGTAAATGAATTTTCTTACGAAAATAATTTTATATCATTACAACATTATGGAATGGAATGAGTGAAAGAAAGAAAGATTATCTATATCAGGGTTTTATTTTTTTAAGTCTTATGAATGTTTGATAAACTAATATTTATTTGACTTCGACGAAAAGCTCTATTTGTAGCAAACAGCAAACGGAATCTCATTTTGAAACAAATTGGAATCTCCAAAAATAGAAGGAAAAGAAATGGGAAATTTTCTTGGGAAAGCAAACACGTGCAAAGCAGACAATGAGTCTCTTTTCCACGGAAACGAAACTAACTGCTTGCGGTCAACTGTCACCTGCTGACTGACTGAATAGGGGTTTTTTATTGGAGCACCTTATGCGTAGCACGGCACTTTTCTCCAGAGTGTGATTGTAAGCGTCCCAGAATTGACCCTCACTTCCCTTCCTTGCCCCCCTTCCTCCTCCAGCATGAGGGACCATCTATAAAGGTTTTTTTTTTTGTCCAAGCAGCTTTCTGCGAAGGGTCGGAGAATTGCATTGGGAGGTGGGGAAACGGTATTTGACAGTTTGGCGCATTTGGCGGAATGCTGTGTGAGGTATAACCTTAGGAAAAATGCGCCAAATGACAGAAAAATCGTCAAACTTGGCGAGTTTTGGCGAAATATCGCCAAAATTGGCGCCAAAAATAAGTCCCAAAAAATTTGGTTTTCAAAGACCTACGACCCATAGAACCCAAGATTTCCAGAACATTAGATATCAATGCAACAAAAAGCAAAATTTAACTATTTAACGCATAGAATACGAATTTTAAACTACTTTAAACCCCAGAAGAGCGGGTTGCTCCCAAAATTCGTAACACAGGGTAAGAAAATTTCCGTTTTAGAACGGTTTTTAATTAATAAATAAAAAAAGTAATTAAAATTTTAAAATTCTGATTCTCAGGTGCACATTATCGGCATTCATGGGCTTATATATTCAAATTTTCAGAATTCTGTGTGCAGTAGATTTGTCTGGAGACCGCACACAGACAGATTTACAAACATTCATTTTTATTATTATAGAGATAGATAGATTTCGCGTAAACCTGATGAAATTTTCGTGCCATTTCATGCTTCTCAAATGCAAACGATTTGTTTTATAGTAGCATTCGGGCGAAACTCGCCAAGCATGGCAACGTAAAAAACGGTTCTTTACTTTTGCGGTTACCACTCACTTCAAGCATAAATCTTTTCATGAGGCCAAAGTTCGCCAAACATGACGATCTAAAATCGGTTTCTAATTAATAATTTAAAAAGTAATTAAGATTTCAAAATTCTGAGCCTCAGGTGTACATTACCGAAGGAATGGGCTCATATGTTCGAATATTCAGAGTTCTGCGTCCAGTAGTTTTTTCTGGACATCCCACGCATGCAGATTTTCAGACATTCATTTTTATTGATATAGATTGGCACAAAACTGACTAAATTTCCATGCCATTTCATGTTTTCCAATGCATGCGATTTTGTTTCACAGTATCATGCTGGCGAAACTCGCCGAGCATGGCATCCTGAAAACGGTTTTTAATTAATAATTAAAAAAGTAATTAAAATTTTAAAATTCTGATTCTCAGGTGCATATTATCGGACTCATGGGCTTATATATTCAAATTTTCAGAGTTCTGCATGCAGTAGGTTTGTCTGGAGACCGCACACATACAGACAGACAGATTTACAAACATTCATTTTTATTATTATAGATAAGACAAAGTACTTGAAGGCTATCTGCTTTAGGGGGTGTACCTTGGGCAGAAGACTTTTTAAGGGGTTCTAACATGCATTTACATTACATCTGGAGAAAAATGTCCAAAACTCCAGACAGTTTGAAAGCCACACAATATGCATTGCTCTAACCTGGAGCCTGTACACTTCAGCCATCTATCATGTTCAATGTCTTTATTCACTTGTTCATGGTGGGGCCTTAAAGACTATGATCAGGGTAAATGTTGCATGCATAGAATGGTCTTTCATTTTACTTCCTCTCAATTTTTTTCACAAGAATCAGACTGTATTAATCGGTCCAGCTTTAAATTTAACCTGATTGAACAATGTTAAATGAAGAATCCAAGATGGTGTTTGAGGCCCTCTCAGTGTTTTCCTGGATAAACTTTATTAACATGTGAAAATTAAAAAGAAAAAAAAGGGGGGCCCTGCATTTTTATTGTTTGTTTGCACGGAATTATCTTCAGAACTCTACGGCAGTCTTCAGTGCATCATTTTGCAATTGGTTGCTGACCATTCAATTTGTATGAGCTTATTTTGTACGTTGACTTGTGCCAGTGTTTCTGTCATGGAGCTCTTCACCTCTTCAGTGATGTTCCTTTTTAAGAAAGATAGGGAGGAGAAACGCCTTGTGAAATGCACTTACCAGCTGCTGAGAATTGTGTAGCTGGCTCATTTTGCAATTGCCAACGAGCAAAGTGTTCCTTGAAAACTAGGTTTTGGAGCAGATTCAGGGCAAAATAAAGAAAAACACATGTTTCGGACAAATAGAAGCAAGTAGCAAGTACTATGCAATGGAGCAGACTAGAGCAGAATTAGCACCCTTACTAATACGGTGGTGTAAAAATTTGGGAATTATACTCTAAAAAGTGTCAGAGGTATGAAGATAAATATGCTGACTTAAACCACTTTTCAATGGTCTTAAGGGGGAAAAATTGCATAGGATGATTGCATTTCAGGGGCTTAACAGAAATTAAGAACAGAAATCCCAATTCACACAAACTCTGTGGTATGCATTGAATACATGGAGATTGGTAACCAGACAAAAATTGTGAAGGGAAAAGTAGATTGATTGCTTTGCACAAGCAATCTTGGCTCAAAAGTTAAGGGTTACTTTTAAGTCCAAATTGTATCTAATAAGTTGAATTTCACCATGAAATCTGTTTTTTCTTCCATTTCCCTGACCTTTCTTCATTTTTCTTGATTTTCCCAGACTTTTTTTTCACTTTCCAGGTCTGTAAGAACTCTGTAGTAGTCTTGGAACATGCTGCTGTAACCATGCCAATTATGGTTATCAAGCCAAAATTATCATGCCTCAGTGTGGTCCAATATATTGGAATCAACTGTTGTTTTTTTTTTTTTTTTTTTTTTTTTTTTTTTTTCCCGTAGTAAACAGAAAAACAACTTAAGAAATTTTACTAGAGGATGTTCAGAAATACAAAAATTACCTGCATATGCTACTACATTAACAGAAAACTTTCTTTTAAGAAGAGATAATGAATGATATTGCATGCGAGGACTCCTTCCAAAATCTCCCAACACTATTACACAAACTTGTTTCTTACATTGATCCATTTCACTTTTAACTGGAATCTCTAAAGGAGAGAGAGAAAAATTAATAATTATTATTAAATCACAAGGCTCACTACTCATCGTGAATCTTAGAGAAGTATATTATTAAATTTTGGGGATCCTTTGGCAAATTTTGCTCAATATTAAACACAATATTATTATTATTTTTTAATAAGTAAATCTACGTGCCAGGTCTATAGCCAGACAATTTGACAGGGGGGACAATGGCGCCAGGATGGCTATGCATTTTCAACTGTTTTCTTCTCCCCCCAGACATTCATTGTTAAAGTGTTACTGAAGTTATATTTAGCTATTTTATTCTTTTTACTAATTGCTTGTGTCAATAAAATTACAATAGTGGCAAAAAGTCCCGAATCCATTCAATTTTTGCAGAATGTTTGTGGCTGATTTAAATTTTTGTTAAGAAAGTATCGTAATATCTTAACTAAGAAAGTATCGCAATATCTTAACTAAGAGAATGATTCTAATGTGTTTTAACAATTTCAAACAAGGCTAAAATGTGTTTAGGATTTCGGCTATTCTAACTGTCCATCTGTTCATCCATGATCTAACTGCCATAAATAAGCATCAGTTACTACAAAATCTATATATGTTATTCCTATATACTGTACCATATGTCCTATTTAAAAGAATGTGTAGAATTTATAGCTCCTTTATAGGAGCACCCAAAAGAATTCAATACATTATGCTCTATGGACAGTCTTTTTTAAGTGTATTTTAGACATTCGGTAATTTCAAATAAAATAAAATTGGTATACATTATTTAAGGATTACAAAGAAAACTTTCCATTGAAAATAATGTCTCTGCCATTTATAGTTCTTTTACAGGAGAACCCAAATGCACAGTAACTCCGGAAAATTGTGAAAGAGGAATAGAAATCAATACAACTGGAAATTTAAAAAAAAGCCTCTCTATTTAGGAAATCACAGTGTAGACTTACTGACCAGAAAAAGAGCTATCTGATTGAACATTTATAAAAATGTATATTTTAAACATCAATTATATGGCTTCAAAATTTACTAAAAATGTGTAAACACATACTGTATTTATGGCAGTTACAGCACGGATGGACAGACAGACAAACCAAACACTTTTATCACACGCTACTACTATATACAAAATCATAAACACCTTCTAACAACAGCTTTGTTGAAAGGAGCAAGAATCTGAGAGAGTGGCACATCTGTGATTCATGCAATCTCACATTTTTATCAAAAAATCACCAATTCGTATTTATCTAATTAAAGTACCAAATCAAGATTTTGTTCCAAAGTTGAGTTGATCATTTTTTATGGCTGCCACAAAAAGGCTTTACAGAATGCTTGAGTCTTCAAGTTGCCATAACAAAAGTTGTCCTTTGAAAGACATGTATTATTAGCATCCTACTTAGTTGAGGCAAGTTGAATGAGCTTTTAGTTTTAAGACCCCATATTCTCAATAGAAGATTACCTGAGAGTTGTCCCTGGATAGGGCCTAAAGCACAGGCTGGCAAAAAATCGTTATTAGCAATAACTAGGGCCCTATGCAAAAATGTGGAATTTTGCATAATTTGCAATTCTCCGCATAAACTAGAACTTTCTTTTGCATAACACCGCATTCTTTGGAAACTTTTTTAATTTCTTAAATTTTTCACAACATATTTTTTTCTAAAACCTCTTGAATGTTTATTATTGTCCAGAAAAGGACCTCTCCAAAAGGCCAGAACTTAATTTTTCATAACCTGGTTTGAAATTCATGAAAGCCACTCAAGTGTCTGACCCAGACCAATTGTCCGACATGTATGTTGATCATGAAGAAACAGGGGCGTAGCCAAGGGGGGGTTAGGGGGGTCATAACCCCCCCCCCCATGAGGAATTATTTGCCATACAAAATGTATATTCTTCACTCCCTTATCACACACATGTATGCATATATGTGAGTTGCAATAGTCATAACCCCCCCCATGAAAAATTTCTGGCTACGCCCCTGTGAAGAAATCTTCAACAATATTACAAGAGTATGCCAAGGAATGTTCAGCTGAAAACTTAGTGATTTTGGAATTCGGAGTTTGTTTCACAGAGGTTTCCAAAACTAACACGCAAAGCAAAGTTAGTACTCTCAGTTTTACCTAATTCTGTAGACAATATATGGACAACCTATGGCCCACGAAACATATCAAAACACCATATAAACCATTGAAAATCTCATATAAATCCCTATTACATGGCCTGCGACTTCGTTAACACCCTAAAGTTTGCCCTGTTACTTTTCAAAGGTTGCCCACCTGCTGTAGACTGTGGAAGAGCAGTTTCATGTTACGGCCAAATTTTTACAAAACAAAGGTAGAGTTTGAAGGAATCATCGGTTGCAGGAATAACATCTCTTTATTTTAATAAACTTTAGAGAAAAAGTGAGACTCACTTATTTGTCTTTTAATGTAAATAATAATATTGCTTTTCTTTTTAACATAGTTATTTCCCTACTCATACACATTACTTCAATACATTTCCATAAATGCTGCATAATTTCAGATAACTACCTCATCGATGCCGCATAATTCCAAAAATTTTCCCGCATATTTTGTAGGGCCCTAGCAATAACTAATTGTCCATCAATGTTCCTTCATTCAACTTGCAAACAGATCGACACAATTTTTCCTAATAACTATATTCTAATTCTTGAATATTGTTTATTAGGAAAAATTATAATCTAAGAATCCTAATTATTTTCAACTGCTAAATGAAACTTTTGTGCTTATTCAAATTTTTAATTAAAATCTTATCAATTAATGAACTGATTCACATTTTTCTTAACAAGCATATAAAACACACAAGTTTTTCATAGATATAAGTGCCGAATTTTGTTTAACCTTTGTCCTGTGATAAATTAGCTTTTATTGTCAAAAACCAGATAGCAAATTCCCAAACTATATTTATGAACCCAGTAATAAAAATTATCCATAAGGTAGGAAGCACTTTTTTGATTAGTTTCTAACTTGAAATGATTGATCCTTTGCATTAATAAAGTGCTCAAAATCATGAAAAAATATTGAATCCAGTTTTAACCTGTTCAACTATTTACTGGTGCAGCATTAAAATTTCATAGAAGAAAAAATCACTGGATACAAAGGAATTATTTCTTAATATTTTTTAAACAAGGGATGTAAATGAGTTAAACCTGGTTTCAAGAAGGAATAGAAGGGTTGGGGGCCGGTTAAACCCTTGCATATGTGTAGGGCTCAGCTCCCTGTATTGCACAAAAATTCTACGTAGTTTCATTTTAAATTTTGCATTTAAAATTTCAGTGAAATTTCTTATGTTTACTTAAAGATCATTTAGTTTTCATTTAACTTTGAAAAATTATAGCATTAAAAAAATGCTATTGGAAAGATTTAAGTTTAAGAAAGAAATAAAAATAAAATGCAAAATGACCGATCAACAAAGAAAGACTAATTACTAACCATCTGACACCGCAGTACAACCAGTGGTGGGAAAAACTGCTTTTTTTTTTTTTTTTTTTTTTTTTGTAGCGAACTACAACTACTTTTCAAAAAATGTAGTTAGCTAAAACTACTTTTTGACAAATGTAGTTAGCTACACTACTTTTGAAATGTAGTCGCTACTTCGCTACTTTTAGGAGACAAATTTTGTTAAAAGATTCAGTTTGCATTACATTCATATTTAAGGATATTGATATCCTAATTAGAGAAAACTATTGCTCTAATAAACAACTACCAGGGGAGCATTTGAAGGGGGCTGTGGGCCCCCCCTGCAAAACTGTAAAGCAATTATTAAAAAGGAGCTATTTTGAAGCATTTCTTTCAACTTTAGAACAATAAAGTTTAAAATATACCAAATCATCTCCCTTTCCCGAAATGGAAGCCTATATATACACACTACTGACAACAACTGCTATTTATTGAAGTATTGCTGAAACTAATTAAGTTTTAAATCCTCTGTGATAAAAAATAAATTGGGGAAGTGAGCTCTGAAAGCATGAGAAAAACCATGAGAGTCAAAAACGATTAAAAAAAAAAAAATCTTGGATGTCTGAACGGGAAATAAAAAAACCCATTTTGGGAGCCCTTTCATGCTGTATACACATTCTAGTTTCTTGAGCACAAATCAAAATTAATGAGTATAAAGGCCTTTTTTCATGACTTACCAAATTAGTGATTTAGGACGAATGACCCGTGTGAACCATGTAACATTGTATATTTTAATTGAAAACATCATAGATGATATGCATATAATAAAATAATGGAAACAATTACTAATTCAAATCATGATACATATCTATTTAAAACATTACATTAAAAAATCCCCTATATATGTTAAAGAAATTTTCAAAGTTATAATCATCAACACAAATTTTTCTTCTTTGTTTCAGGCATAAAAGAGTTTTATAGAATTATATTGTTATTTTAAGGGTAAGAGAGAGATAAGTCTCTAAGGATTTTACAAACTATTAATTATTAATAGAAATTCTCATATTTTCATATTAAATTCTGAAAATTATTACAGAACAGACATAATAATTTAAATATATAGACACTTTAAAATTTTGATGAAAGAAAGCAGATTTCAACATATTCATGGAAACTGTCATGCCTCTAGCAGTCATTGAGTTATTTTCTGTTCTTCTAAGTCTCAAAGCCTTTTTATTTTTACACAATTATAATATAGATATTATAAAGGAAATTTAGCTTAACAAAAATTATTATTGCAGTATATATAAATTTAATAGAATAAATCGAGAGATTTGGGAGGCCCTTATTTTTCAGGGGGCGCTGGGCTATTGCCCGTGTGATAATCAGACTCTGAAAATGTTAAAATGCTTGGTATGGTATAGTAAAGGGGGTCCCGAAGTAACCCAGGGCCCCAACTAAATATGATGAGCTCTGGACCTCTCTTTCCTTCTTCTTTTTCTTTTCTCTTTCTGGCAGAGTGGTGATTCTAAAAATAATACTGAGAATGATAAAAAGGATGTCGAAGGTCAGGCAAAGCAACCCCCCCTTCTCTTGCCCTCTTCCCTGACTTGTGTGCGTGTGGTGTGTTCCGCCTGGGGGGTGGGGAGGGACTGGATGTTCCTTCAAGCATCAATTCCAGTTCTGGGCTTGGAGTAAGAAGAAAGAACAATTCACCACATGATCAATCGCCAGAAGTGAGGACGCAGCAAAAGTAGCTTAAAAAGTAGTTTCCAAAACTCGCTACAAACTACTGATTTTTTGTAGAGCACTACATACTACACTACTTTTTAAAAAAAGTAGCATGCTACACCACAAACTATGAAAAAAAGTAGCGACTACTGTAGTTTCACTACTTGTAGCGCACTACTACCCAGCCCTAGGTACAACAGTTGTACCAAAAAATAAATGTGACTGAAGAACGGTACTGGTAGAAGTGTCTTACCCAAGACTTCTTTTCCCTCTTTCGACGGGAAATCCATTCACCCTTCATGGAAGATGGACATGGAATTTCTAGAGGTGGGCAGGACGGGATTATCCATTAGGCTGAGTGGGCTGCAGCCTATGGGCCCCGCAATAATGAATCAAATGAATTTTTAATAGAGTTGTAATCGAATTTTTCAATTTATTTTCAGATAATATAAAATGTATGAATCTATAAAGAGCTAATTGCAGAGTACAACCCTTTTCAAAGCTCTCATTTAGCGAAATATAGAAATCAAGGTCAAAGAAGAAAAACATATTTATCATCTACAGTTTGTTATGAACTGATAGAAATAATGGGGGGAGGGGAAAGTACTGAGTATCATTGGAGTGCAAAACAAGAAAGCTAAGTAGTTTTCACTGTCGATTCTACACCGGATGTGCCACACACTGACCAACTCTTACGTTAATGCGTCAGGTGGTGAAGTTCCTGAACTTTTCCTTTTGTTTATAACTATAGAAAATCATGCTGGAAAAGCGTCTACTAGTACTGTGTTAGCTTAGAAAACTATGATACTATTGATATAAAATATATCTGAGGTCAATCTTATGACAATGCAACAAACAAGTCAGGATGCTGCAATGGCCTTCAATCGCATAGTTGCAAAATAAACCCTCTTGCACATTATGTACTTTGCACACTCTTTGAATTTAGTGGGTGTTTGTACTGTGGAAAGTTGCACCAGTGCAAATCATTCTTTGGATTTATTCAGACATTATACAATTTCTCTGGCTCAAATTGCCGTTGGGCAGAGATGTTAAAATGCCTTGAAGAGAGAAAATTTAAAAGGGGATCTTCATTAATTCTGAAAAGGGTTCATGATACAAGGTGGGATGCTAGAGCTGATGATATCAAGGCTTTATCTGAAGGCTAGAGCAGCTTTAAAAATTCATTGCATGTAATTTGTAATGAATGAAATCAAAAGCCACAGACTATTTATGAAATGAAGCTAATTGCCTACTAAATGAAAGGATGAAAAAAGAATGTGATTATGGCGTAGTCGGGGGTGGGTGGGGGGATATCGGGATGTATACCCCCCCGAAATTTTTGGATTAGTGATGAAATTCCGTCTATTTATACACATATAAGTTCATTTCCTCCCCCCCCCCCCAAAAAATTTTCCTGGCTACACACCTGGCTCTGATTGAACTGACACGGCATAAATTCATTCTTTGTTTGGGGGTTCCTAGTAGAATTTTCAATGAAGATACATACTGAGATTATGAAAGCTGTAAAAATTTTCAAGGGACTTATCAGGGGGATATTGAGTTGGAGTTTCCTAATGAAATAATTTATTTTAAGCACTTTATTACACTGATAAAAGAACTTCAAAAAACATTTGTAGCATCGCAATCTTAAAAATTCATCTGTGAAAACATGATTCAATCAACGTTTCTAAATGTTTTGAATGATCTAAAAATGTATAGGTGTTTAATGATAACAAATGCCACTGGTGAACAAACTTTACAAAGTGGTTAAAAAATTGTCATTGATTCCCTATGACCCAAGATCGTCTAAACTCACTTGCAATCACATCTACTGAATATGGTATATTGCTAACTGTAGACTTTCAAGACATTCTAAAAGATTTTACTGCAAGAAAATTGAGAAAAGTAATTGTTTAAAATCCTGATGATAGTAAAATTTCAAAATAGTTTCTTACAATGAATGATGCTGCATTAATTATTCTTTCTATGTACACTCATGTCCATAAATTAAGGATAATGAATTCAGGCAAAGAAAGAGAAAGAAGCAAAACAAATTTGACTTATTTGTAAAGTCTATTTATTAAACAAAAAGTAAAGAGCAAAAAAGATGCTATATATTTGTCATAATTAATAAAAATTGTAAGTTTTACTCCCTTGACCAAATTTCAAAAAAGAACCTATTTACAAAAAGCAGTATAACATGGTTAGTAGGATGGTTAATACGGAGTATGTCTCCCGGACGATGCAATACAAGCCTGACAACGCCTAGGCATGCTGAGTATCAAATGATCAATCTGATCTTGGGGAATATTACACCACTCATCAAGCAATGCACTCCGAAGTTCCCGTAGACAGGTGGGAGGGGGTTGACGGGCTGCAATTCGTCAGCCAAGCATATCCCACACATGCTCTATTGGATTCAAGTCAGGTGAGTATGCTGGCCAATGCATACGGGTGATATCCTCCGATTTAAGGCATTCGTCTACAATGTTTGCACGGTGAGGACGGGCGTTGTCATCCATAAACACAAATTCAGCACCCATGAAGCCCCGAAACAAACGTACATGTTGTTCCAGAATGACATCCCGATAGATGTGGCCTGTCATCGTTACACTCTGAACATGCAGGTCAGTTCTGGAACCAAGAATAATTCCTCCCCAAACGAGCCATCCTGCACCACCGTAACGGTGTCTTTCAATCAGGGTTGGACGGTATTTACCGTCTGATGATATTTACCGGTTTTTACTACGGTTTTTACCGTCTTTGGAAAAACATGTTTTTACCAGGGAGTGTGACTTTACCAGAAAACATGTTTTTACCAGAGAAACTTAATAATTTGACTATTTTTTGTCACTTTTTTGAAGATTTATCTCTCCATCAATGGCTGAGAGGTTCTGCTATCGAAACTGGATGGTGGGAGGTGCCAGGTCCATACCCTGGTCGTGCCTGTTGATCTAGCTGTTCGGAGTTTTCCGTGGATTTTTTTTTCAGAAATCGCACATAAATACTGGCTAGGATCAATTAGGAATAGGAAGGTATTCCCCAATAGGATTAGGATCCTAGTGCAGTCAATCGGCCTTAATCCACAAGCAACCAATGAAGATTTATCTGCTATTTTTTCATTTTCTCAGGGATAAAAGTTCAGGACATTTAATATCACTATTTCCATTTCTATATAACAATATTCACCTAATTCAGTGTCTGATTTGGTAAGTAAAAGAATGCTATACGAAAATAGTTCATTTTAAGGAATATAATAAACACAGAAAACTTTCATCCATATTTTCATCTTACAAGAAATTCAAATTTATAGATAATGTACATTTATCATTATGAAACTTATTAAAACTATTATTATGAGAAGGCACATTACACTATTTATTACAATTATGCAATACAGGCTAGTTTAATAATTTTTACTTAAAGGAAAATTTTAAATATACTTTTACTACACTCAACTTTTCTTAATCATTTTAATGAAAACTAAACGCTTACAAATATTATTTGTTACATAATGTAGTTTGCACAATCACATAATGTAGTTTGCATCATCATGATGTCCTGATGATGATATATCCACATCAATTACATGAGAATACAGTTTCATAAATAGCATTAATATACAGTTAATGACTCAGTGAGTTTATTGTATCATTAGGTTTTTACCCCTTTTTCCCAGGTTTTTACCAGTAAAAACCTACTTTTTACCATGCCCTGGTAAAAACCAGTTTTTACTGGTAAAAAGCCAACCCTGCTTTCAATGGTGTTCTCTTGGTGGTAACGGGTACCTGGCGCTCTCCAGATGAATGTCCGGCGAGAATCAGACTCCAAACTAAACCTGGACTCATCGGAAAACATCACACAAGACCACTGTTGCGGTGTCCACAATGCATGCTCTCTACTCCAGGTTAATCGCAGGCGACAGTGAGTTGCGGTAAGTGGAACACATCTGACAGGCCTATGAGCATATAGATCAATGTGCCCTAAGCGTCTGTACACGGTCTGCCTTGAAACTGTCGTACCGGTAGCTGAAGAGAGCTGACGAGACAGGTCTGATGCTGTACTCCGTCTGTTTCTTTTGGCAGTAACTGCCAAATAGCGGTCCTCATTGGGCGTTGTAATTCGGGGGCGACCTGTGCTGTAACGTCTACTCACATTACCATCATCTTGGAATCGTTGCCAAAGCCTGGAGATGACACTCTGGGCGATTCCAAGTTCCTCGGATACTTCCAGCTGGATACGTCCACATTCCAGTCGTCCGATAATTCTGCCACGTAAAACATCATCCAAGTGCCTCCTTTGTGCCATAACTATGCGGTTTTTGCACTGAAAGGCTTTCACAGCGCTTGTGAACAATTTTACTTCTTTGCCACCATTCCTTATATACCCCTCTCTTACACTCTCGTCATTGTGACGTACCATCCACGCCATCTGGTGGTTTCCTGTAATTTGCATATTCTTCTTCAAGATGTGTGTGATCATTCCACAGGTGAAATTTTTATTTTAGAGATCAATTTCTGTGTGATTCTGAATTATCCTTAATTTATGGACATGAGTGTAGATGCTTCAGTACAAATCGACAAACTTCACACATATAAATACCAGGGTTAGACGGTATTTACCGTCTGATGGTATTTACCGGTTTTTACCGTCTTTGGAAAAACATGTTTTTACCAGGGTTTTTACAACCTTTGAGAAAAACTTAATAATTTGACTATTTTTTGTCACTTTTTTGAATATTTATCTCTCCATCAATGGCTGAGAGGTTCTGCTATCGAAACTAGATGGTGGGAGGTGCCAGGTTCATACCCTGGTCGTGCCTGTTGATCTAGCTGTTCGGAGTTTTCCGTGGATTTTTTTTTCAGAAATCGCACATAAATACTGGCTAGGATCCCTTAGGAATAGGAAGGTATTCCCCAATAGGATTAGAATCCTAGTGCAGTCAATCGGCCTTAATCCACAAGCAACCAATGAAGATTTATCTGCTATTTTTTCATTTTCTCTGGGATAAAAGTTCAGGACATTTAATATCACTATTTCCATTTCTATATAACAATATTCACCTAATTCAGTGTCTGATTTGGTAAGTAAAAGAATGCTATACGAAAATAGTTCATTTTAAGGAATATAATAAACACAGAAAACTTTCATCCATGTTTTCATCTTACAAGAAATACAAATTTATAGATAATGTACATTTATCATTATTAAACTTATTAAAACTATTATTATGAGAAGGCACATTACAATATTTATTACAATTATGTAATGCAGGCTAGTTTAATAATTTTTACTTAAAGGAAAATTGCAAATATACTTTTACTACACTTAACTTATCTTAATCATTTTAATGAAAACTAAATGCTTACAAATATTATTTGTTACAGAATGTAGTTTGCACAATCACATAATGTAGTTTGCATCATCATGATGTCCTGATGATGATATATCCACATCAATTACATGAGAATACAGTTTTATAAATAGCATTAATATACAATTTATGACTTGGGGAGTTTAATGTATCATTAGGTTTTTACCCCTTTTTCCCAGGTTTTTACCGGTAAAAACCTAGTTTTTACCATGCCCTGGTAAAAACCAGTTTTTACCAGTAAAAAGCCAACCCTGATAAATACAGTTAAAAACACATATAAATGAAAATAGATGATTATGCACATTTCGGATGGTGCAAAGAGTTCACCCTTTTTCAGCTGCAAAAGTATACACAGGCAGACAGAGAAGAAAAACCAAATGCACTGTATTTATTTTCCATTCAGTGAATAATGCATCTTATACTAAAGGAGAGTATTTGTTTTCACTTCTCTGCCTGACTTGTCTATCTGCATGTCGGTTGTCACTTTTGCAGCTGAAAAAGAATGTATCTTTTGTCCTACCCGAAACGTGCGTAGTGATCTACTTTTATTTATGTGTACTTTAAAAACAGTTTTAATTATATTTTGTTCTCAACACGGACTACATTCCGTATACTGTGCTGTTTACATTTTGAGGTTTTGTTTACAAATTTGATTTGCCGTTGGCTCTGGCGCCGTCATGGGCGATGTTCAGCTGGAGTGAGTACCGTGCCGACGGTTGTTTAGACTGGCAACCATAAAAAAATCTGTACATCGTCGGGAATTTGAAATTGTTTCAGTTATGGATGGAAGGGAGTGAAATGTGTTATGTTATTGTATGAAAAGAAAGTGTGTGTGTGTTTGTTAGAAATAGGATGTGAATAAAAAGCTAAATAAAAGAAAGCATGTTGGTTTTACGTTATCGGACGGTGTGTGTGTTTGTTAGAAATGCAGTGTCAATATCAAAGTAAATAAAAGAAAGCATGCTGGTGTTACGTTATAAGCAGGTGGGTGTTAGGGACATTTCTGAGCGGCTATTTAAAAAAAAATAAAGGTAAGTGCTCTTTTTTAACGAATCTTTGCAATGTTTAAGGTTTTTAATGTGAATTTTAATTTGATATTTGGTTTGTTTATGTTTTCGTAAATGCTATTTACATGCTATTCTAATCATACTGACTTTATATGAGGTGTACAACTAGGTTGTTTAATCCACCGAAATTTTTTTTTTTTTTTGAGTTGAAAATGGGCCAGTGTTTGCCCAGTTTACATAGCTGTACAACCAATGGTGGCTCCAGACTGAATTCTCGGTGGGGGCCATCGAACTTTTTACTTAGGTCTATAAATTGTTCAAAATGCAAATTGAACGTGTGAAATCGTGAAGTATGCGAATCTAAAGTTGTAAAACTAAATTTTGGAGGGGGCCATGGCCCCTATGGCCCCCTCACTGGAGCCGCCCTTGTGTACAACTAGGTTGCTGATTCCACTGAGGTTTTTTTAGTTAAAAACGGTCCACTGGTTGCCTAGTTTACATAACTGTACAAGTAGGTTGCTGAATCCACTGAGGTTTTTTTAGTTAAAAACGGGCCACTGGTTGCGTAGTTTAGATAGCTGTACAGCTAGGTTGCTGAATCCACTGAGGTTTTTTTAGTTAAAAACGGGCCACTGGTTGCCTAGTTTAGATAGCTGTAAAGCTAGGTTGCTGAATCCATTGAGGTTTTTTTAGTTAGAAACGGTCCACTGGTTGCTCATTTTTAGTGGAATATATATGCAATTTTAATGTGTTAATGTGCTGATCGTGGAAAATGGTTGGCGACAGTTGCTGGAGCTTGGCGGCGAAACTGTCGCCATGTTTACATGGGGTGCGCACTGGCTTGTATGATTTTACCCTTAACACTAGCTTTTTTGAATGTTTTTAATATTGAAGTATTGGGCCGTGGTTAAGTTGTTAAGTTTATATACTACTTTATAATTAGAGTAATTTGATAGATATATCAGAGTAAAGGGTCGTGGTTGCCCAGTGGTTAAGGCGTTGGACTCATAACCGGAAGGTTGCTGGTTCGATATCAGTACCACTAAGGACCACCGTGTACATGCGGTGTACGTGCACGTTAAATCCGTGGTTCCGAAAGTCCTCTCAGCGGTCGCTAGCAGTTTCCGAGGGGTGCCAATATTTAGAAGTCCCCTCACCTTCTGATGAGGCTCCAAATTGAGACGGGAAATTCCGGGAAGGACGTACATGTAGCTCAAAGCGACACATTCAGTGATGCGAGCTGTCCTCTCCTGGCAAATAAATAAATATTGAAGTATTTGTCATATTTTCGAGCATCGTTTGAGGAAAATTAATAAATATTTCACAATCATTGCTCAATTAATTTATAATTTATGTTTTAGAATTCCGACTTTCATTTAATACAACCTTCGAATTTCTCTTTTAATACAATATACTCTTTTTTAATACATTCGGTTGTCAAACAGTCAAACCCATTGTTTACAAAACGCACTTAAGGAATTTGACTAGTAGCTGAATACTTTATTTTGAGTGATTATTAATGATGCACAAGATGCTAGCGATTCCACATTACTAAGTTATTCAGATACGTCTAGGTGTATGTGCTCTTCCTAGAAGTAAATGGTAAATATGTAAATCTGATGCTGAGAAAGTCAGTATACATCTATACGAAAGGCTGGAATTTGAATTCTCATCACGAAAGGCTTGAATTGCTATAAACTTTTGGAGTCCTAATACATAATGAATAGTCACGGGCCTCACCATGGCACAGTGGTTATGCCACTGGAAGACGGGCGATGTGTGAAGGTCCCGAGTTCGGGACCCATCGCGCGCCCGTCGACCTAACCGTTCGGAGTTTTCCGTGGTTTTCTCCGAAACTTAGCGTAAATACGTGTTAGGACCCCTTAGAAAGACCTCCACGGAGGGCACCCCACCCATCGGCCTAGAGCCCCCGCGTAGCTAATCGGCCGTAATCCCACAAACAAACAAAATAGTCACGATTACGATCTTGTCTTACTTCTGTTACGGCCAAGCAAGTTCAGTCAGTGGCCACTTTAATCCACAAGAACCATAAATAAATAAAATATATAAAGTACCTTTTGTTAAAAATAAACCGGTAATCAACAAGGTAAGAACAACTGTTACACTTAATACACTACATCAATTAAACTGCTTTGAACTTTGAATTTGGAATTGTTTATACCATGGTTAACTGGGATATTCCCCGGCTATCCAAATGGGTCTAAAAACCCGAATGCACGGTAGTTGGCATTCCTTCCGCCGTGGCGCTAGTATTATGCCCAGAACAGAGCGATTTAAATGGCCAGTACATACAATTAAAAAGGCATTAAAACTGTCAAAAATGCTTGATTTTTAAAAATTTTTTCAATTCTTTTATTTAAACAGAATGTATCTTTATCTATAAATATTTTGAAACGTTTCTTCATCCATGCACATATTGAAAAAAAATTTAAGAAATTGTTAGTTTGTGAATGCTTTTACGAGCTTCTTCTACATGTAATAAATTAATAATAAATAAATATATCAATTAATGTTTTATTTGAATCTTCAAAACACTGTAATACTTTTTAAAGACTTGTTTTTCGTAACTCCTACATATTTTAATATATTAATACAGTCTTCTCCCTATACGTAAAAAATACTCAAAATACTGGGGTTAAACGATAAAATAAATAAAGTCCGAGACGCAGGGGCGTAGATCCCCGATTCTGACTACAAAAATTTGGTCACCTTATCTTTGTCTGATGAAGACCGAAAGAAATTTTTGGTCTAAACGATCGTAACGTATTATAAGTTACATTTTATGTGTGTTTTTTTCACAAAGTTTTTATTTATTTTATTCTCCCTATACTTCCGTGTATACGTATGTTCGTGTCAGTGGCGTAGCCAAGGGGGGCATAAGGGGTCACCCCCCTCTGATGAGGATTTTTTTGCCATACAAAATGCATATTCCTCGCTCCCTTATCACACACTTATACACAAATGTGAGTTGCAGTAGTCGTAACCCCTCCCATGAAAAAAATTCTGGCTACGCCACTGGTTCGTATTAAAAGGTTTTGGTTTAGTATACCCATGGCAAGGGTAAATTTTAATATTTTTGTGTTTTAACGAATTATTCTAATAATCAAAGTAGGCGCCAGGAGGGGATCCAGTGGGGGGTGCATGTACCCCCTGTCAGGGAGCCAGTGACCCTCCCCTTTCGGGGACTCCTGATTCATTCGTCAGAGAATTTTTAAGATAATAAACAATCCAATTTTTAGGCCAATTTTCATTTTGAAATATTTAAAAAAAAAACTACTTCAGTAGTACTTTCGCTTTTCAAAGATTCGTGAAATGATGCATTTATATTTCAATCAGAAACAAAATGTTACGGGTGTCGGAAGTGGGGGATGTTCGCAGTGGCGTGGCGTAAGGGGGGGCGCGCGACCCGGGCAGAAAATTTCTAGAGGCGGTGTAACGCCTATGGTTAACTTATTTTTAAAAGATTAAAATGTCATGGAGTTATGGGCGGTTTTCTCCAGATGAAACATGAATATGCCTTAGAACCCCTTAAAATGTCCTCCGACTAAGCGCTCCACCCTTCTGCTTAGGTGTATTTGCTTAGGTGTATTATTAAAAAGAAAAGAGGAAAATTCTCTATGCAAATTATTCCGGAGCTAAATTAAATTGTTTAAAATTACTCCAACAGATTAAAAAAAATAATAATAATTAAAAATATGAAATTTTTCTGCAGGATGGGCTCAGTTATCTAAACAAATTATACTGCAATAAATAAATAAATAAGTAAATAAGACACTGAACATGGTAGATTGTGGAAGCGTTACGGTCCCACGTTCGGGCCTACCGCGCGGCTGTCGATCTAACGGTCTGTACTTTTGTTCGGTTTCCTACATATATATATAAAGATGAAAAAATGTCATTTTAATCTCTTTATAATAAATATTTTTATAAATTTTACCACATACTTTCTAACTGCTCTCAAAATCGAACTTGACGAAATCTTTGGTGAAACCCCACACCGTAATTTGATCGCTTTCCTTCGACGTAGCAATATTTTCTATTCCGTGTGAAGTGCCCACCTTTGTGTGACTGGTATCTGGATGGGAGCCCCCATCCAGATGTCCTTGAGTTAATTTTATCTACTTTGCACCTTTCTACAGTTTGCTTTTATCATTTTTAGGCTTAATCGTTTTTAGCTTTTCTTGCTTTATACAATTTCCTTTTACCTGAAAACATCATTTACTATCTATGTACTTGGTCTGGCACACTATGTTCTGCTTGGACCTTGTGCCATTAAACACATCCAACCAACCTAAAATAAATAAGTCAACGATAGGGGTTTTGCCGTTTGCAAAAATTTTCTGCACGGGGCGAGCGCCCCATCCGCCCCACCTATGCTACGCCACTGCGAACATCCCGTATGAATAACGTGTATTCAAATTCTATCTCTAGGAAATTGAACAAAACTTCAGACCGTTAGATCGACAGCCGCGCAGTAGACCCGAACGTGGGACCGTAACACAAAATAAATAAGTCACGATAGGGGTTTTGCCGCCCGCAAAAATTTTCTGCACGGGGCTAGCGCCCCAACCGCCCCACCTACGCTACGCCACTGCGAACATCCCGTATGAATAACGTGCATTCAAATATCAAATTCTATCTGTAGGAAACCGAACAAAACTACAGACCGTTAGATCGACAGCCGCGTGGTAGGCCCGAACGTGGGACCGCAACGCTTCCACAATCTACCATGTTCAGTGTCTTATTTATTTACTTATTTATTTATTGCAGTATAATTTGTTTAGATAACTGAGCCCATCCTCCAGAAAAATTTCATATTTTTAACAGAGCCTGATTATGACCAACAGGGCCCCGGGCATTGCTGAATTTGGGGCCCCCATCTATGAAATTTATTTTATTTTTCATAAAAATATGATATAAAAAGAATATTTCAGAACATTTGATATTGGGGCCCCTCGGCAAAGTCCCAATTTGCCCATGCGATAAGAAGGCTCTGATTTTTAATTAATATTATTTTTTGTTGGAGTAATTTTAAACAATATAACTTAGCTCCAGAATAATTTGCATAGAGAAATTTCCTCTTTTCTTTTTAATAATACACCTAAGCAGAAGGGTGGAGCGCTTGGTCGGAGGACATTTTAAGGGGTTCTATTCATGTTTCATCTGGAGAAAACCGCCCAAAACTCCATGGCATTTTAATCTTTTTAAAATAAGTAAACTATAGGCGTTACACCGCCTCTAGAAATTTTTTGCCCGGGTCGGGCGCTTCCCCCCTTACGCCACGCCACTGCGAACATCCCCTACTTCCGACACCCCTAACATTTTGTTTCTGATTGAAATGTAAACGCATCATTTAACGAATCTTTGAAAAGCGAAAGTACTACTAAAGTAGTTTTTCTTTTAAATATTTCAAAATGAAAATTGGCCTAAAAATTGGATTGTTTCTTATCTTAAAAATTCTCCGACGAATGAACCAGGAGTCCCCGAAAGGGGAGGATCACTGGCTCCCTGACAGGGGACACGTGCACTCCCCCCCCCCCCTGGATCCCCTGTTGGTGCCTACTTTGATTATTAGAATAATTCGTTAAAACACAAAAATATTAAAATTTACCCTTGCCATGGGTATACTTAAGGTGACCATACGTCCTGTTTTGAACGGGACAGTCCCGTTTTTAGGTGGCTTGTCCCGTTGTCCCCAAGCACAGCTTCGGGACACCGTAATGTCCCGTTTTTAGAAAATGTCCCCTGCAGTGCCCCGTTTTCAGAAAGAAAGCAATCCACGGTAACGATTTCAATAAAGGCCGCTCAAAACCTAAAATCATCCAACGGCAGTGCCTTGGGAAAAAAAAAAAAACTGCCTCCCTACCCTCTTGAGACACAAAGAAAACACCGGGGGATGTATTGTTTTTGAGTTTGTTCTTTTAATGTTTTTTTTGTCAACTATTTCAATTTATTTAATTTTTCTTTCTTTTAAGTCATGTTCCTCTCTTTTGCTTATCTTCCCCCTGATCTCCACTTTATTTTCCCTTTTTCACTCTGGTTTTCTAAGAATTTTTTCCTTCCAAATGACACCTTCCTTTTTTCTGTGTGTCCTTTTGTTTATATTTCTCACTTCCCTGCCTTGTGTCGGTTGGTGTTTTCGAGGTCGAAGAAAGACCTACCCCTTGTACCACCCGAAACGTACGTCCTGCACTATTTTTTTTTCATAATATGTGTGTTTTTGCAAAGTTTTTTTTTAAATTTTATTTTGATATTAACATTAACACAAGTTTTTTTACGCGTTTTCTTATCAACTAAGATACCCAGACCTGTTAATTCAGTCTCCCTACACTATTACCTTAAAAATAGTAAATGTCCCGTTTTGAGGAAGAAAATAAATACATTATTGCCAAAAAAGTAGTGAATGTCCCGTTTTGAAGGAAAAAAATAAATGGTCACGTTAGGTATACTAAACCAAAACCTATTAATACGAACCAGTGGCGTAGCCAGAATTTTTTTCATGGGGGGGGGGGAGGTTTATGACTACTGCAACTCACATTTCTGTATAAGTGTGTGTGATAAGGGAGCGAGGAATATGCATTTTGTATGGCAAAAAATTCCTCTTCCGAGAGAGAGGGTGACCCCTTATGCCCCCCTTGGCTACGTCACTGACACGAACATACGTATACACGGAAGTATAGGGAGAATGAAATAAATAAAAACTTTGTGAAAAAAACACACATAAAATGTAACTTATAATACGTTACCATCGTTTCGACCAAAAAATTCTTTCGGTCTTCATCAGACAAAAACCTTTGTCTTGCGCAGTGGCGTAGCGAGGATTTTATTTCGGGGTGGGCTGGGTATCAAATTTAAAGCTAAAGTTCTAAATATCAAATTGTAAGCTAAGTAAAGGGTCCCATTTCGGGGAGCAGCTGCCCCCCCTCTGGCTACGCCTCTGCGTCTCGGACTTTGTCTGATGAAGACCGAAAGAATATTTTGGTCGAAACGATCGTAACTATTATAAGTTACATTTCATGAGTGTTTTTTTCACAAAGTTTTTACTTCCTTGTACGTAGTATAAGGAAGTAATGTGATCCCGAAAAATTTTGGGGGCCAAATTTCGACATAAAAACCGATTTTGACTACCTCTAAATTGAATTTTAAAAATTTTTTCGATGCATCTCATCGTAGGCTAGCATGCACGATCATATTAACGCGTCTGCAACTCATTTTGACCAGTGGCGAGTCTACTGTGGCCAGTTTTTCCATGCCGTCTGTACGTACGTACGTATGTACGTACGTACGTACGTATGTATGTAACTCGCATATCTCAAAAACTATTGGTCGTAGAATGTTGAGATTTCATATTTAGGATTGTTCTATGATCTAGTTGTGCACCTCCCCTTTTGGTGGCAATCGAATGGATAGTTTATGTACAGGACCGCCCAAAAGATTCGAAATACTTTACGCTCTATGGGCCGAAATTCATTAAACTCGCCTAACTCAAAAGCTATTAGGCGTAGAATGTCGAAACTTCATATTTTGGATAGTTGTAACATCTAGTTGTGCACCTCCCCTTTTGGTTCCATTCGACTGGATAGTTTATCTACAGGACTGCCCAAAACATTCGAAATACATTATACTCAATGGGCCGAAATTCATTAAACTGGCATATCTCAAAAACTGTTAGGCGTTGAATGTTGAAACTTTATATTTAAGATTGTTGTAACATCTAGTTGTGCACCTCCCCTTTCGGTTCCATTCGACTGAATAGTTTATCTACAGGACCGCCCAAAAGATTCGAAATACATTACGCTCTATGGGCCGAAATTCATCAAAGCGTTTTTTAGAGGTATTGGGCTATTTCAAACGACTCAGAAGTGATATATGCTGTAAAGAGTTAGAAAATGAATTTCTCTATTAAAAAAAGTGTCTTTATCATTTATAGTTCTGCTACAGGAACACTCAAAAGATTTCCAATACATTACGGTCAATAGCAATTTTAGGGGCATTCATCCATTTCAAGCACAATACCGTCCTACCACATAAGTTAGGTAATGGTCCGACCACGGTCACGTGCCTCCCTCAAGAACTATGCCAAAAGTCGCCAAGCTTGGCGACTTTTGGTGTACGTGTGTGCATATTTAACTCTCAAATCTCAAAAACTATTATGAAATTTTATATATAAGAATGTTGTAACATCTAGTTGTGCATCTCGATTTTTGGTTCCAATCTACTGGAGAGTTTATTTACAGGACCACCGAAAAGAATTTCAGTACCTTAATGTCTATCGACATCTTCATTATAACACAACTGTAGACAGTCATTGTTTGGTAGATGCCCAAAATCTCGCCGTCTGTCCTCGACCTTGGCGAGTTTTGGCGAAATATCGCCAAATTTGGCGATAGTCAGTCATTTCGTCCATGCCCAAAGTATCGCCATTTGTCATCGTTCTTGGCGAGTTTTGGCGAAATATCGCCAAATTTGGCGATAATCTGTCATTGTTTGGTTTATGCTTAAAATCTCGCCAAATGTCGTAGACATTGACGATTTTCGCCGAAATATCGCCAAATTTGACGCCAAATATTATTTCCTATTTTGTATAACTCTAAAACTTTAACCCGTAGATTTTTTTAACTTTGTATTTAGAACTATTGTAATATCTAACTGTTTTCAATATCTTTTTTGACAGCAATCGACTGAGAATTTATTTACATGGTGAGCCAAATGACTTTGAATACATTGAGGTGTATAGATGCATTCAATTCATTGAAGGTCTGTGCTCACTGACTACTTTGGCTATCCCCAAAATCTCGCTGACTATCTCAAGTTTGTCGGCTTTTGGTGAAATATCGCCAAATAAAGTGTCAGAAGGAAATCTTTCAAATTGAACTCAGCTTGGCGATATCGAAATATTTGGCTAGAAATTGCTAAACCTTACTATTATTGATATTTTATCTCTTTCAAACAAATAAATTTAGAGGAAGTGCGTCGAAAATATTTTTGATCTAATGGACGTGCAAGGAAGTCATGTGTTGGACACATCAGATTTTTATTTATTAGCACTTGAGAGTGCTATTTCTTTCAATCACAAGTTTTTACTTCCTTGTACGTAGTATAAGGAAGTAGTGTGATCCCGAAAAATTTTGGGGGCCAAATTTCGACATAAAAACCGATTTTGACTACCTCTAAATTTAATTTAAAAAAATTTTTCGATGCATCTCATCGTAGGCTAGCATGCACGTTCATATTAACGCGTCTGCAACTCATTTTGACCAGTGGCGAGTCTACTGTGGCCAGTTTTTCCATGCCGTCTGTACGTACGTACGTATGTATGTAACTCGCATATCTCAAAAACTATGGGTCGTAGAATGTTGAGATTTGATATTTAGGATTGTTCTATGATCTAGTTGTGCACCTCCCCTTTTGGTGGCAATCGAATGGATAGTTTATGTACAGGACCGCCCAAAAGATTCGAAATGCATTACGCTCTATGGGCCGAAATTCATTAAACTCGCCTAACTCAAAAGCTATTAGGCGTAGAATGTCGAAACTTCATATTTTGGATAGTTGTAACATCTAGTTGTGCACCTCCCCTTTTGGTTCCATTCGACTGGATAGTTTATCTACAGGACTGCCCAAAACATTCGAAATACATTACTCTCAATGGGCCGAAATTCATTAAACTCGCATATCTCAAAATCTGTTAGGCGTTAAATGTTGAAACTTTATATTTAGGAATGTTGTAACATCTAGTTGTGCACCTCCCCTTTCGGTTCCATTCGACTGAATAGTTTATCTACAGGACCGCCCAAAACATTCGAAATACATTACGCTCTATGGGCCGAAATTCATCAAAGCGTTTTTTAGAGGTATTGGGCTATTTCAGACGACTCAGAAGTGATATATGCTGGAAAGAGTTAGAAAATGAATTTCTCCATTAAAAAAAGTGTCTTTATCATCTATAGTTCTGCTACAGGAACACTCAAAAGTTTTCCAATACATTACGGTCAATAGCAATTTTAGGGGCATTCATCCATTTCAAGCACAATACCGTCCTACCACATAAGTTAGGTAATGGTCCGACCACGGTCACGTGCCTCCCTCAAGAACTGTGCCAAAAGTCGCCAAGCTTGGCGACTTTTGGTGTACGTATGTGCATATTTAACTCTCAAATTTCAAAAATTATTATGAAATTTCATATATAAGAATGTTGTAACATCTAGTTGTGCATCTCGATTTTTGGTTCCAATCTACTGGAGAGTTTATTTACAGGACCACCGGAAAGAATTTCAGTACCTTAATGTCTATGGACATCTTCAATATAATACAACTGTAGACAGTCATTCTTTGGTACATGCCCAAAATCTCGCCGTCTGTCCTCGACCTTGGCGAGTTTTGGCGAAATATCGCCAAATTTGGCGATAATCTGTCATTGTTTGGTTTATGCTTAAAATCTCGCCAAATGTCGTCGACATTGACGAGTTTCGCCGAAATATCGCCAAATTTGGCGCCAAAAATTATTTCCTATTTTGTATAACTCTAAAACTTTAACCCGTAGATTTTTTAACTTTGTATTTAGAATATTGTAATATCTAACTGTTTTCAATATCTTTTTTGACAGCAATCGACTGAGAATTTATTTACATGGTGAGCCAAATGACTTTAAATACATTGAGGTGTATAGATGCATTCAATTCATTGAAAGTCTGTGGTCAATGACTACTTTGGCTATCCCCAAAATCTCGCTGACTATCTCAAGTTTGTCGGCTTTTGGTGAAATATCGCCAAATAAAGTGTCAGAAGGAAATCTTTCAAATTGAACTCAGCTTGGCGATATCAAAATATTTGGCTAGAAATCGCTAAACCTTACTATTATTGATATTTTATCTCTTTCAAACAAATAAATTTAGAGGAAGTGCGTCGAAAATATTTTTGATCTAATGGACGTGCAAGGAAGTCATGTGTTGGACACATCAGATTTTTTGTCTACGTGAGCTCGTCGAGTCACTTTTCAATTTTTCGTTGATTTTAGTGACTTGGGTAGGGTTTTCTTTAGTTTTCAATCTTTCTTGCATTTTGTGTGGTTTTAGTTGTGCACCTTCCCTTTTGGTCTCAATCGAATGGATAGTTTATGTACAGGACCGCCCAAAAGATTCGAAATACATTACGCTCTATGGGCCGAAATTCATTAAACTCGCATATATCTCAAAAACTATGAGGCTTAGAATGTTGAAACTATCTATTTAGGATTGTTGTAACATCTAGTTGTCCACCTCCCCTTTCGGTTCCATTCGACTGGATAGTTTATCTACAGGACCGCCCAAAACATTCGAAATACATTACGCTCAATGGGCCGAAATTCATTAAACTCGCATACCTCAAAAACTATTAGGCGTAGAATGTCGAAACTTTATATTTACGATAGTTGCAACATCTAGTTGTGCACCTACCTTTTCGGTTCCATTCGACTGGATAGTTTATCTACAGGACCACCCAAAATATTCGAAATACATTACGCTCTATGGGCTGAAATTCATCAAAGGGTTTTTTAGTTATTGGGCTATCTCAAACGACTCAGAAGTGATATATGCTGTAAACAGTTAGAAAATGAATTTCTCCATTAAAAAAAGTGTCTTTATCATTTGTAGTTCTGCTACAGGAACACTCAAAAGATTTCCAATACATTACGGTCAATGGTAATTTAAGGGGCATTTATCCATTTCAAGCACAATACCGTCCTACCATATAAATTAGGTAATGGTCCGACCACGGTCACGTGCCTCCCTCAAGAACTACGCCAAAAGTCGCCAAGCTTGGCGACTTTTGTTGTACGTGTGTATGTATTTAACTCTCAAATCTCAAAAAATTTTAGTCGTAGAATGTTAAAATTTCATACATAAGATTGTTGCAACATGTAGTTGTGCATCTGGATTTTTGGTTCCAATCTACTGGAGAGTTTATTTACAGGACCACCGAAAAAAATTTCAATACTTTAATGTCTATGGACATCTTCATGGACTATTTTTTGAGGATTTCAGTAATTCTATAAATTCATTTTACTTAACATTTTATAATTTCTAAAAGTAATGGAATGCAATTATGGGGGGAAATTTTCAAGGGAAAAAAAACGCATAAAAAATTTATTTTCTGGCCACTAGATGGCAATACTGAAAAAAAAGAAGAATATAGGCCGCATTCGTAAACGCCAAACGAGTTTCTATCTAAGGTGTTCGTAAAGGAAACTGAGTGCTTTCAGTTTAAAAACTAGAGCGTTCGTATACAAAACTGGGTGCAATCAGTTTCAAACGAAGTAAACTGAGAACGAATTAGGGTCGTTGAGTTTTCTGCGCGTTGTTTTTGTTTAGAAATGGCGTCCGTTGTTATGGAATAGTATGAGGTTATGAAAAGTATTTTACGTTTGCTGAAGCTGCAAATATTAGTTTTTCGAGGAGGAAATTGAGGCATACGTTAGAAACTGCTACGAAGGTACATAATTTTTCAAAGGTAATCATTTTCTTGTATTTTTCATTTTAGTAAATTCAAAAATGCATATTTTAGTGTCGAGATTGAAGTTGATTTAAACCGTTATTTGCGAAATTTGAATTTCTCTTGCTAAATACTTTTGAAAGAATGAAGTTTAAGTTGAAATTTCTAAATTTTAATCTGTGCACTTCAATGATGGCCATTCTTTCTTTTAAAAATCCTATTCATTTTATATTGAGTATGTGCTAAAAACTCTCCTCAGCAAAGTTAGCGTATTCCCGAATTGTAAACAAACACGTCTCCTAGGCGACGAAACTCAATAAACTGAAGTTGTTCGTAAAGGCAAAAGAAACTGATAACCACTGACAGCACTCAACACACGCATTCCAGCTTTCTTACGAAAACTCGTGCAACGAGTTTGTCCCCAGATAACACACTTGTCCATTTTATGTCTATTTCTGATCCAACTCATCCATAATACATCCATGTCTATACATACACATCCATAAGACATCTATTTATGGACATAATCTGGAAAATCCCGAATGTGTCCATGAATAGACCAAAACTAGAATTAGAATATCCAGAGTCCATAGAATAAGTCCATTTATGAACGTATTCCAGATGATCCACACTATGTCAGTGATACGACATAAAATGGATGTATGTGTAAGTCCAGAAATGGACAAAATATGGAAAAGTTACTTTTTTGTCATTGATTTTCATTTTACCCAATATTGTACTTACGACGCATGAATTTATTATACTTTATGTTTTTATTGATATTACATTTTACCTCAAAAAGTTTAAAACATTTTAAATTCTTGAGTCTTTTTTTTTGTCGGGGAACTTTTGAAATTTAAAATACTTTTTATGTATTATTATTGCATATAAAAGCGGTATTCTGTAAAAAGAAACTCCTATCCTCACACAAAAAAAAGAAAATTCTCTAGCGACTCAACATCCAAAAACGAATAGCTGCATATTTTTTTCCAAGTTCCCAGTCCGAAACTAAAAAATCTTTACTTCAACATTTGGACTTATAAAAAGCAAGTCCCGCTGCGTATAGTGGCTAGCACACTCTACTGTGAAGTCCATGATTAAGGGTCCGAATCTGAAGCGGGGCAAGTACTTAAAAGTTGGTTTAAAAAAATCTGATGTGTCCAACACATGACTTCCTTGCGCGTCCATTAGATCAAAAATATTTTCGACGCACTTCCTCTAAATTTATTTGTTTGAAAGAGATAAAATGTCAATAATAGTAAGGTTTAGCGATTTCTAGCCAAATATTTCGATATCGCCAAGCTGAGTTCAATTTGAAAGATTTCCTTCTGACACTTTATTAGGCGATATTTCACCAAAAGCCGACAAACCTGAGATAGTCCTGACCTGAGATATTACAATAGTTCTAAATACAAAGTTAAAAAATCTACGGGTTAAAGTTTTAGAGTTATAGAAAATAGGAAATAATTTTTGGCGCCAAATTTGTCGATATTTCGGCGAAACTCGTCAATGTCGACGACATTTGGCGAGATTTTAAGCATGAACCAAACAATGACAGATTATCGCCAAATTTGGCGATATTTCGCCAAAACTCGCCAAGAACGATGACAAATGGCGATACTTTGGGCATGGACCAAATGACTGACTATCGCCAAATTTGGCGATATTTCGCCAAAACTCGCCAAGGTCGAGGACAGACGGCGAGATTTTGGGCATGTACCAAAGAATGACTGTCTACAGTTGTATTATATTGAAGATGTCCATAGACATTAAGGTACTGAAATTCTTTTCGGTGGTCCTGTAAATAATCTCTCCAGTAGATTGGAACCAAAAATCGAGATGCACAACTAGATGTTACAACATTCTTATATATGAAATTTCATAATAATTTTTGAAATTTGAGAGTTAAATATGCACACACGTACACCAAAAGTCGCCAAGCTTGGCGACTTTTGGCATAGTTCTTGAGGGAGGCACGTGACCGTGGTCGGACCATTACCTAACTTATGTGTTAGGACGGTATTGTGCTTGAAATGGATGAATGCCCCTAAAATTGCTATTGACCGTAATGTATTGGAAATCTTTTGAGTGTTCCTGTAGCAGAACTATAAATGATAAAGACACTTTTTTTAATGGAGAAATTCATTTTCTAACTGTTTACAGCATATATCACTTCTGAGTCGTTTGAAATAGCCCAATACCTCTAAAAAACGCTTTGATGAATTTCGGCTCATAGAGCGTAATGTATTTCGAATCTTTCGGGCGGTCCTGTAGATAAACTATCCAGTCGAATGGAACCAAAAGGGGAGGTGCACAACTAGATGTTACAACTATCCAAAATATGAAGTTTCGACATTCTACGCCTAATAGCTTTTGAGTTAGGCGAGTTTAATGAATTTCGGCCCATAGAGCGTAATGTATTTCGAATCTTTTGGGCGGTCCTGTACATAAACTATCCATTCGATTGCCACCAAAAGGGGAGGTGCACAACTAGATCATAGAAAAATCCTAAATATCAAATTTCAACATTCTACGACCAATAGTTTTTGAGATATGCGAGTTACATACATAGGTACGTACGTACAGACGGCATGGAAAAACTGGCCACAGTAGACTCGCCACTGGTCAAAATAAGTTGCAGACGCGTTAATATGATCGTGCATGCTAGCCTACGATGAGATGCATCGAAAAATTTTTTTAAATTAAATTTAGAAGTAGTCAAAAGCGGTTTTTATGTAGAAATTTGGCCCCCAAATTTTTTCGGGATCACATTACTTCCTTATACTACGTACAAGGAAGTAAAAAAAAATCTGATGTGTCCAACACATGACTTCCTTGCACGTATATTAGATCAAAAATATTTTCGACGCACTTCCTCTAAATTTATTTGTTTGAAAGAGATAAAATATCAATAATAGTAAGGTTTAGCGATTTGCAGCCAAATATTTCGATATCGCCAAGCTGAGTTCAATTTGAAAGATTTCCTTCTGACACTTTATTTGGCGATATTTCACCAAAAGCCGACAAACTTGAGATAGTCAGCGAGATTTTGGGGATAGCCAAAGTGTCTGTTAGTCATTGACCACAGACTTTCAATGAATTGAATGCATACATACACCTCAATGTATTCAAAGTCATTTGGCTCACCCTGTAAATAAATTCTCAGTCGATTGCTGTCAAAAAAGATATTGAAAACAGTTAGATATTACAATAGTTCTAAATACAAAAGTTAAAAAATCTACGGGTTAGTTTTAGAGTTATACAAAATACGAAATGACTTTTGGCGCCAAATTTGGCGATATTTCGGCGAAACTCGTCAATGTCGACGACATTTGGCGATATTTCGGCGAAACTCGTCAATGTCGACGACATTTGGCGAGATTTTAAGCATGAACCAAACAATGATAGATTATCGCCAAATTTGGCGATATTTCGCCAAAACTCGCCAAGAACGATGACAAATGGCGATACTTTGGGCATGGACCAAATGACTGACTATCACCAAATTTGGCGATATTTCGCCAAAACTCGCCAAGGTCGAGGACAGACGGCGAGTTTTTGGGCATGTACCAAACAATGACTGTCTACAGTTGTATTATATTGAAGATGTCCATAGACATTAAAGTACTAAAATTCTTTTCGGTGGTCCTGTAAATAAACTCTCCAGTAGATTGGAACCAAAAATCGAGATACACAACAAGATGTTACAACATTCTTATATATGAAATTTCATAATAGTTTTTGAGATTTGAGAGTTAAATATGCAAACACGTACACCAAAAGTCGCCAAGCTTGGCGACTTTTGGCATAGTTCTTGAGGGAGGCACGTGACCGTGGTCGGACCATTACCTAACTTATGTGGTAGGACGGTATTGTGCTTGAAATGGATGAATGCCCCTAAAATTGCCATTGACCGTAATGTATTGGAAATCTTTTGAGTGTTCCTGTAGCAGAACTACAAATGATAAAGACACTTTTTTTAATGGAGAAATTCATTTTCTAACTCTTTACAGCATACATCACTTCTGAGTCGTTTGAAATAGCCCAATACCTCTAAAAAACGCTTTGATGAATTTCGGCCCATAGAGCGTAATGTATTTCGAATCTTTTGGGCGGTTCAGTAGATAAACTATCCAGTCGAATGGAATCGAAAGGGGAGGTGCACAACTAGATGTTACAGCAATCCTAAATATAAAGTTTCAACATTCTACGCCTAATAGTTTTTGAGATATGCGAGTTTAATGAGTTTCGGCCCATTGAGCGTAACGTATTTCGAATGTTTTGGGCAGTCCTGCAGATAAACTATCCAGTCGAATGGAACCAAAAGGGGAGGTGCACAACTAGATATTACAACTATCCAAAATATGAAGTTTCGACATTCTTCGCCTAATAGCTTTCGAGTTACGCGAGTTTAATGAATTTCGGCCCATAGAGCGTAATGTATTTCGAATCTTTTGGGCGGTCCTGTACATAAACTATCCATTCGATTGCCACCAAAAGGGGAGGTGCACAACTAGATCATAGAACAATCTTAAATATCAAATCTCAACATTCTACGACCAATAGTTTTTGAGATATGCGAGTTACATACATACGTACGTACGTACGTACAGACGGCATGGAAAAACTGGCCACAGCAGACTCGCCGCTGGTCAAAATGAGTTGCAGACGCGTTAATATGATCGTGCATGCTAGTCTACGATAGGATGCATCGAAAAAAAATTTTAAATTAAATTTAGAGGTAGTCAAAATCGGTTTTTTTGTCGAAATTTGGCCCCCAAAATTTTTCGGGATCACATTACTTCCTTATACTACGTACAAGGAAGTAAAAATAGGTACGAATACTTTTACAAAATTCCTTATTAAGATGTAACGATAAATTTAAATTAATCATTACATAAAATTAGCTAAAAATTATTAAATGGAACCAGAAACCAAAACCGGGTTGTTTACCGAAATAGTTCGGTACTACCTCGCTATGAAGCGAAGTGGCGCTAGTAGCGATGATTTCGGAGACCGAAATGTAACACTGAGTGCGCATGCTTATCGTATATGTGCTTTGATTCGACCGTAAAAGGTCTATAAATAGACGAACACGTCCATTATTACGTCTATATGCATGTCTATAAGACGTCATATGGGCGTCCTATAGTGGCATATTGACGTAAAATGGACGAGAATTGGACGAATCCTGAATGTTTAATGGACATGTCAGCTTGTCTATATGACGTCTTCTAGGCGTGTTCTGGACAAGTTTGTGCTATCTGGGTCGTTTACGAATGCAGCCATAATCTGATAAATGTTTAGGGAGCAAAAACGTTATCAAAAATTCTCTTTTTGTTAGTAGTTCAGATACCGTAAACTTTATACGGGCGCATGCGCTGTACTGTCCTATGACGTTTAACCACAGAGGAAAGTGGAGGGAACAATCGACGCACATACCGTTTTCAGAAAATTTCCGCCGCTGAACTACTTTCTTTTGATTGGAGACCAGAACATTAGCGGGAAGCCCTTGTTACTGTATGGTGGTAAAGCTTTGTTTTACTATGTTTTAAAATAGAGATGGTAGCCTGTTGTGTTATTAATTGTACTAACAGATCAAATGTAAAGAAGCCTGGTGTCACTTTTCACAGGTTAAATAACTATTTTTAATGCACTTTCATCAGGAGTAGCAATTTTTTTACATACAGTTGAACCTGTATGTCAAATGTAATGTTCATGTATTGGTATGTCAAAAAATTTGAACAGTTGTACACCCTCCAACAAAAGTATTCGAGCAAGAGAGAACTTTCCTATTTTAGATTTGCAAATAATACTTGAGTTTTTGAAAAACGCACAATTTGATAGAAATAGGGAAAGTCATATTTATACATAGCCGAATTCATATTCTATGATAAATAATTTTTAATATAAGAAACCAACGTAGGAAATTTCTCTCTTGCTCGAATACTTTTTTTGGAGGGTGTACATAAACAGTTGTAAAATTCTTTGATATTCATACATATTGTAAACATTGAAAAATGAAAAATCGGCTTTTTAAATTTATAAAGTATGGTTTGTTTAATTGTGTTTTCAGTTTGTTTGTATTGTTTTTGTACGAGGTTCCGAGTGTTTGGGTATGAGGGAGCGAGAAAAGAGGCAATTATATTACGAATCACACATCTTTATATAAACATAAATACACACGGTTTTCATTCTAGTTACATATTACCGCTCATCGTGGTTAGCTCACAAAACAGCGCGCGTTCCCAAGCGCTCCTCCTTGCCTCGCGGTTTACCGTTAAATCCATCTACATGGAGTTTGGGTTTTAAAGTGTAGGTGCAGACACCACATCTCCTCCCCTTTTATAGATCCAGCCTCTTGGGAGGCCTTTGTATTCTTGTAGAACGTCTAAGTACCGGACTCTGATCTGTAGGTACTGGTGGACCACTTGAATGAGTTGAAGGAGGTGGGGATGACAATGGGGAACTCAGATTCGGCACATCCACCGATGAGGCTACTGGCATAGATGGGACAGCTAGTTCACTGGCCGGGATCTCAGAACCAGGGCTTCCAGAATCGGTGGAGGTATCTTGTTTGATCCCTGTAGTAGTTGTTGGAAATCTGCGATATGCGTCGCGTGATGAGCCCCTTTCTTCCACGTTGTGTCCCACTGGGCGTATCTGATCCACGTGTCGTCGCATTATAGTACCCTTGAGGTCGACTGTATAATGGAGAGCACCATCCTTATTGACGACTCTCCCAAATTTCCACTTAGAGTTGGCTGTTCTGTAGTCTCTCACAGCAACAGGGTCACCGGCATCAAATTTCCTGTCTTTAAATTCAAAGACACCCTTCCGAATTCTATCCTGAATTCTCGATTGTAGTTCAGGCAGTTAGGCAATATAGTTTGTTGTGGCATTCGGTGCTTTCCTGTATTGAAGTAGGAAGGTGCTCAATTTCTGTTGGATGTTACCGTCATATTGTTGCATTGCTCTCAATGATTGCTTCAAAGTGTAGACATAGCGCTCGGCCTGACCATTGCTTGAAGGCTTAAATGGTGCGCTAGTTTTGTGCTTTATACCATTGCTTTGCATAAACATCTGGAATTCGTGTGAAGAGAATTGGGGCCCGTTGTCGCTAACGAGAACCAATGGCAGTCCAAATCTTGCAAAACAGTCTCTGAGGCACTCAACTGTTTTCTTAGTTGTAGTCACTTTCATCGGATATACTTCTAGCCACTTCGAGTGCGCATCAACAATTACTAGGAACATATATTCAAATATAGGCCCAGCAAAGTCGATGTGAATGCGTTCCCATGGTTTACTAGGATATTCCCAATAGTGGACTTTAGCTTTTGCTGGGTCGGCCTTGTGCCTGGCACAATCGGTACAATTTCTAACAGCTTCCTCGATATCTTTGTCGATATTATTCCAAAAGACAAACGATCTGGCTATTGCTTTCATTTTTACCATACCCAAGTGTCCTTGGTGAAGTTCTTCTAAAACTTTCTTTTGGTACTTCTTTGGAATGCAAACTCTGTGTCCATACATGATACATCCGTCTTCGATGGTATATTGGGCTTCTCTCCCTTGCAAATTCTGGCCTGTACGCAAGGCTTCTAAAAGTGGGCCCAGTTCATCATCTTTCCATGTTTCCTGACGCAACTCCTTTGCAGTGACTGGTAGCGTTTCAATTTGGGTCATTTGAAAGATTGTTATGTCATCTTTTACGTCCAATTCTTCCGAGGTCTTTGGTAATCGGTACAAGAAGTCTGCGTTTCCATGATCATTAGTACTTCGAAATACGGTATCAAATTGAAAAGACTGTAATATCAATGCGTAATGTAAAAGTCGCGTAGCTGCCAACACTGGTAATCCCCGATTTGATCCGAATATCGCTACTAAAGGCTTATGGTCAGTTATTAGGGTGAATCTTCTCCCTTTCAAGTACAAGTAGAATTTTTTTACTGCCCAGATTATTGAAAGAGCCTCCTTATCGATTTGTGAATATTTTTGCTCTGTTTTGGTTAAAGTTTTTGATGCGAAAGCTATTGGCCGTTCAGATCCATCTGGGTAAAGATGAGATAACACACATCCAATACCAACTGGTGATGCATCACTTGCTAAAGTTAAAGGGAGTTTTGGATCATAATGAACTAATAACTTTGGCGAGCATATTTCCTTTTTAATTTGCTCAAAGGCTACCTGACAATCCTTCGACCATTTAAATTTCACGTCTTTCTTTGTCAGGTTATTAAGAGGATGTGCGATGGTAGCTAAATCTTTACAAAATTTCCCATAGAAATTCACTAGTCCCAAAAAACTTTTTACCTCCTGTACATCTTTTGGTACACGAGCATTCAAAATTGCTGAAACTTTCTCATCTGTTTTATGGAGTCCGTTCGCGTCAATTTTATGCCCTAGAAAATTTATTTCATTTTGGAAAAACTGACTTTTATTTAAATTAAGTTTCAGTCCATGTTCCTTACATTTTTAAAAAAATTCCTCTAACGCTTTAAAATGTAACATCTCATCGCTTCCAGTTATTCTAGCATCGTCCATAAACACTTTAACGCCTTCCATACCCTGGAATAATCCATCTATGTAACGCTGCCAAATTGCAGGAGCCCCGTTTAACCCATACATAAGTCTCTTACAAACATATAATCCCTTATGCGTGTTTATTGTCAACAGTCTTTGACTTTCGGGGTTAACTTTCATTTGAAGGTAAGCATGTTTAAAGTCTAATTTTGAGAATTGTTTTCCCCCATTTAAACTTGAAAATATTTCCTCTAATCTTGGCAAGGGGTGCTGTGGCACAATTAAATTCGGGTTCAAGGTTACCGAATAGTCCGCACACAGCCGTATACTGCCGTCTGACTTTACTACAGGAACTACCGGCGTTGCCCATTCCGAGCTTTCGACCCGTTCTATAATACCCTCCTTTTCCAGTCTGTCAATTTCGGTTTCAACTCTACCCTTTAACGCAAATGGCACCGACCTAACCCTGCAGAATATGGGTTTAACGTCAGGTTTAAGCTCTAATTTGACTTCGTAGTTGTTTATTTCACCTAGAGTATTATCAAAAATTTCTTTATATTTTTCCAAAAGTTCATTTAAATTCAACTTATTTGTAGCCCTGACAGCTTTAATAGCATGCCAATCCAAATTGATTTTATAAAGCCATTCGCGACCGAGAATGGTGTCTAAATTCTCTTTTACTATATATAAGTTTAAATTCAAAATCTGATTTTTATATTCAACCCTTACGGTGACATACCCCATAGGTACCAGTGAGTCACCTTTATACGTTTTAAAAACTATTTCAGTAGGTTGAATTTTCTTATTAGAAATTTTCCTAAAATTCCTTATGCTCATTACACTGACCGCTCCCCCCGTATCTAATTCCATTGAGCAATTTTTATTCTCAATTTTCAAATTAATCATAATCGGCGGTCGTTTTGGTTCTTCCTCGCTTATTGTCCCTTCACTTGAATTCAAAGCGAATAACGGGACTGGAGTTTCGTTTTCAACAACCTCTTTAACCTGTTTTTGTTTAACCGGCTTCGCACCCGCCTTTTTTGCTGCAAAACAGGCCTTCTGGATATGGCCAATTCGAGAACAAAAATTACATTTACTTGAAATAAATCTACATCTGTCTTTAGTATGATTTGTCCCTGTGCACCGGGAACAAAATAAATCTGTCTTTTGCTTCTGTACTGAGCTTGATTTCCTGTTCATTTGCTTTTTTCCTATGTGCACAGCATTTATTCCACGGCCCATTACATCATTTGCCCCCTTAAATGCTTTTTCCATAGCTAATGCTATTTGTAAGGTTTTTTCAAGATCAATATTATCCTCCTCAAATAGCCTATCCAGAATTGTTTTATCGCGTAATCCACTTACAAAAACATCACGTAACATAATATTCAACATATTAGTATCGTAATCGCAATTAATTGCAAGCGATCTAAGCTCTGCGATATAACTACTTATACTTTCCCCCTCGTTTTGTTTTCGGTTCAAAAACTTATGACGGGAAGGAATAATCAACGGTTTCGGGGTCAAATGTTGTTTTAACACATCTTTTAATTTTTCTAAGCTTTGATCAGAAGGAATGTCAGGAGCCAGCAAATTCTTAAGTAATTGATATAACTTCGGGCTTAGAGAGGAAATAAAAACCTTAGATCTCTTATCTACAGGTACATTTTGTACATCTAAATAACTTTCGAAGAAACAATCAAAATTTTCATATTCTTCGTTAAATTTCTCAAACTGGACAGAAACTTTCTGCGCAGAATGATTTTCTCTCTCTTTCAAGGCCTGAATCAGTTCCTGATTCTGCTTTAATATTTCTTCGAATTTCTGCTCCATTTGATTACTTCTGATATAAACGAAACTAAAACTTTTTACCTTGAGCCGTCTTCGGGCATTGCCCTATATCCAAATTGTTCTTACTTTCGTTATCGTCTTCGTCGCCAGGTGTACGAGGTTCCGAGTGTTTGGGTATGAGGGAGCGAGAAAAGAGGCAATTATATTACGAATCACACATCTTTATATAAACATAAATACACACGGTTTTCATTCTAGTTACATATTACCGCACATCGCGGTTAGCTCACAAAACAGCGCGCCTTTCCAAGTGCTCTTCCTTGCCTCGCGGTTTACCGTTAAGTCCGTTAAGTCCATGGACATGGAGTTTGGGTTTTAGAGTGTAGGTGCAGACACCACAGTTTTGATCCGTATATTTTGATTAATAATTTTGGTTAATTACGAGGTAATGAAGAAAAGGAACTGTTATCGGTACCGTTTATAGTTTAATTGCTAACTTAGACTTATGTGTATGCTAAATTATTTTTAAAAAATTATATTATTATACAATATGACAACTGATTATTTTGCAACGATTGCATATTTTTATTTGTTTATATTTGCTAGTGTAATTCAAATGTTTTGCTAGTGTTTAAGCTAGTGTAATTCAAATGTTAAGGAATATCATTTGTAATATGATATAAATTTCAACTAACCGCCACCGTCCACAAAATATCATTAATCCGTCTCCGAACTGAAAATATGAAAACGAAACTAACACCTGCAATATTATATATACGTGCAAAACATATTATCTTTAAAAGAATTGTTCAGATGTATGTTGTACGTTCTTTTGAGTTCCGTTATTTTCAATTCTACTTCCGTTGTCGTTTCTCAACCGTTTTTAGTAAAGAAGAAAGCTTCAATATAGTCATCAGTGTTCATTTTAAGAAATAAGATTGAGAGATTGACTGCTTGAGAGTTCGTCTGCTTTTTCTGGTCTCCAATGGTTCCTCGCGCGGAGGAATACAATTTTGTTACGAATACTCTGTATTGGAAGCTTAGCAGAAGCGCTCTCCACTTTCCTCTATGCGTTTAACGTTAGCGTTACAGTGAGTGAAACCGCTATGCAAAAACTCCCTAATATTAATCCCTATTCTTCTATTGAGATTAAAGAGTTTATAGCTTTAGTAAGCGTTTGTATTAAACAAACTGCTTTCATTTTTAATGGCTCTTTCTATAAACAAACCGAGGGTCTTGCTATGGGTAATTCTCTCTCACCTCTCTTATGTGATATTTATATGCATTATTTTGAAGAGAAGCTCTAGGTCTTTAAATTTCCGTGCTGGGTCAGATATGTTGACGATACTTTCGTTCTAGTGGATTCCAATTGTGCTATTTCTAATTTACTTTTGATTGTTAATTCTGTTGATCCGTGTATCCAATTTACTCTAGAAGAGGAGTGCAACAATTCTTTACCTTTTTTGGATGTTCTTGTTTCTAGGAATCCTGACGGTTTCTCTAGTTCTGTTTTCCGCAAACCCTTTTCTATATCTTTACCTCCTCATGCCCTATCTAATCATCCTTACCAGCAAAAACTTTCTGCTTTTTACACTTTTGTGTTTCGTGCTATCAAAATTTGCTCTGATTCTTCTTCTCTTAATAATAAGATTAGTTACTGAAAATCCTTAGCTGTTTCTCATGGTTTTAACCCCTCTATTATTGATAAAGCTGTTTCTAAATTTAATAAGCCTATTACTTCTACTAATACTATTAATTTTCACAACGAATTAATTGTACTACCTTTCTTTTCACCTTTATGTTACAAAATTTCTAAACTTCTCAAAAATTTCGGTTTCAAAGTCATTTTTAAACCTGTTAATAAACTTAAATTTTCTTCCCTTAAAGATCCTATAAAGCAGCTTCAAACACGTGACCGGCACTGGAGTCTACCAATAAAAACTCGTTTTTGAAGTGACGTCTGTCCACCAGGAACTTGAGTGAACCAATAGGAGCCTCATGTTATTCCACCAGGATAGAATTGTGACGTAATCTGAAACTGACCTAATTCCTACTGAGAACCGTTGGGGTGTTTATTATATTCCTTGTGGATCTTGTGATTTGGGCTATATTGGTCAGACCAGAAGAGCTCTTAAATTTAGGCTCAAAGAGCATGAGAGATATGTTTCTAAGCACGAAATTTCCAAATCTTCTATTGCCTCACATTGTTGGAATTCCAATCATCGTTTTCAGTTCTCTAAGGCTAAGATTTTGTGCACTCCTCAGTCTTTGTCCCATCTTGAATTTTTGGAAGGTTTTTCCATTACCCAGCACTTAGAACGTCTTGTGAACGATGGTTCATCCGTTCCTTTCGTTCATTCTGCTTGGAAACTGCTGTTGTAAGGTTCTATTCACTTTCTTCGTCTACTCTCCCCCCTCCCCCTTTTTTCTTTTTCTTTCGTTCCCTTTCCCCCTCTATTCTTTTATTTTGTTTGCCCCCCCCCTCTCTTTTTTTAATGCGTGTGTACGTGCGTTTCTGTGTTTCCTTTACGTTTTTTTTTTATAAATAATTATATATATATATATATATATATATATGTGTGTGTGTGTGTGTGTGTATATTGTGCTGTCCTGTTCGTGGTTTAAAAAAAAAATATTGTGTTTTTTATGTTTTATTTGTTTTTTGTTTGTTCTGTTTTCTCTTTTTTGTGTGTGTGTTTGTATTCGTGTGTTCCTCCTTTTTTTAATTTTTGTATATTTTGTGCTTCTTTCCTTTCCTTTCTATCCCTTAATTTTTTTCCTCTCCGTGGTTTTGTTCGACTTTTCTTTGCCCCTTGTGGCAACTTGCTTGCTTGTTTATCTCTTTTCAGTTCCCTGTGTTCCTTGCGACGAAGGGCTTGGACTGATGAAGGTCAAAACAATTTTTGACCGAAACGTGCGTATCTTCTTACCTATAACTTCTTATGTGTGTTTTTTACAAAGTTTTTTATTTACTTTATCGTTTAACACCAGTAATTTGAGTGTTTTTTACCGTAGTAATCCGTGGTTTTTTTTTCTTTTCACCAAACATAGAGCAAATCGTAGCAAAAGAGATGCAAAATTCTGTTAACCACTAGATAGAAACACACTTTTATTTTCGTTCTGAACATAATAAAAAAGGAACAACAAAGCGCAAGGATGTTTTTATTGGATTATGGATTTTAATGGCTTTTTGAAATGTAGCACTAAGAGGACAATACTCAGGAATGCTTCCAATAAAAGGAACGGCCCTAGTTGACATAGGCTTGTCACAGTAACTCGCTAAAATAGAATTTTTCTGCATTTTTATAACCTCAGCAACAAAAATTACTTGTAACAACAGAGTTCAATACAAAACACAATGATGAAGCAATAGATGAAACTAATTCATTTATTAAGGTAAATTTGAAGATGGGAGAAATTATCACTTAGAAGAGCACGAAGACAACAAACACATGGGAAAAGGTAAACACAGCAAGTGACGCAAAGCACAGTGTTGCCACTTAGGCTAACATAAAGTAGAAAACGATTACGATTAAATACATTGATTTTGATTTCACTTTAACACTTCCCCTAAATCAAAACACTTATCATTTAGAAATTATACATTAGTCAAATATCAACGAAGTATCATACTAAACACATTAGTCAAATATCAAAGAAGAATCATACTAATCACATTAGTTAAATATAAAAGAAGTATCATACTAAACACATTAGTTAAATATAAAAGAAGTATCATACTAAACACATTAGTTAAATATAAAAGAACTCTTGAATATACAAACACAAACATGAAGAATTCACACAGTAACATAACGAAAAGACCTTAATTAATCATTCCAATTAACTGTCTAAGCTTTAAAAATGTATCCTTAACCAAGGGCTTAGTTAGAATATCAGCAGCTTGATTTTCACTGCTACAATAACCCACATTAAGCTTTTTCATCTGATACAAATCTCTAATAAACTTGTAGCGAATGTCAATATGCTTAGTTCTACAATGAAATTCAGGGTTCTTTAACTAATCTAATGGCACTTTGATTGTCCATTTTTAATAATGGGACACTTGGTTCATTCAATTCACACATCAGATTAGTAAGCCATATAGCTTCTTTAGCAGTTTCATTAGCCGCAACAAACTCAGCTCCAATTGTTGAAAGAGCTATACAACTTTGACGTTGACTTTTCCATGAAATAGCACCACCGTTAAACACAAAGATCATCCCTGAAGTGGACCTTCTGGAGAGTGGATCACCAGCGTAGTCAGCGTCAGAGAAACACTGAAGAGTACCACCTCCATTACTTCGGTACAGACTACCACACTTTTCTGTCCCTTTTCGGTAGCGCTTGATTCTTTTTGTCATGGCCCAATGCACAAGCTGAGGCTTCTCTAAAACTTGAGAAAGCACACCAACAGAGTAGCATATGTCAGGCCTTGAAACACAAGATAGGAACATCAGGCTTCCTATCTCCTCACGATAGGGTACAGAAGGATGAATAGGCTCTGATGGATCAGTAGTTATAGTACCCTTTTCTATAGGTGTACTAACTGAATTTCACTCAGACATTTTAAAACGTTTCAAAATCTTTTTACAATAGGACTCTTGATGTATCACTATGTCACCATTCTCAAGACACTCAATTTGGATTCCCAGAAAATAGTTGGCCTCACTAATCACCACACTAAATTCATTTTGCAGACTCTTTAGAAATTGCAATGCAAACTGATTATCTGCAGATGCAATAATTCCATCATCACATACACAATGAGAAAAATGGATTTGTTATCACTCAGAAACAAACAAAGATCTGCATTAGACTGTCTTAAGCCACACTTTTTCTGCAAAACTTTTGAAACGTTCATTCCAAACTCTAGGAGCTTGTTTGAGACCATAAATGCTTTTCAGCAATTTACACACACGATCTGACCCGTCTTCAAAGCCTTCAGGCTGCTTCATGTAGATTTCTTCCTCTAACTCGCCATAGAGGAATGCAGTCTTGACATCAAACTGTGTCAATTTCAGACTTCTGTTGGCTGCAACACTGAGAACTGTTCTTATGGTGTCCCAGCGCACTACAGGACTGTAGGTCTCATTGAAGTCAACACCAAATATTTAACTGAAGCCTTTGGCAACAAGGCTTGCCGTGAAGCATTGTACTGTACCACAGCATGTTGCTTTATCTTGTAAACCCAGCGGCTTCCAATTGCTTTCCTGTCTTCAGGGAGATTTAAAAGTTTCCAGGTTTTGTTTGCTTCTAGGGAATCCATCTCTTCCTTCATAGCAGTAAGCCATTCACTGCTGTTTTCAGAAGCAATAGCCTCCTTCTAACTATCTGGCTTCACATGTTCAGCAATCAAAACATAATCATTCAAATAAGCAGGGATTTTGGTTTTTCTCTTCTCTTTAACTTCTACAGGTGTCTTAACCTCTGATGCTTCACTTCCTTTAGCATCAGCATTTTCTTCTGGAACTTCACACCCTTCTGCTTCAGGGACTGCTTCATCCATACTAGTGGCACTGTCTTTAGTGACCACAGAGACTGTTGCTTTAACTAAAGGTTCTTCCTTTTCGAACACTACATCCCTACTTAGTACAACCTTTTGTTGGGTTTCAACCCAGATTCGGAATCCATCTCTTTCCCCACAGTATCCAACGAGACAACCCTTCACACTTTTTGGGTCCCATTTCCTCCTTCGTTGCTTGGGGATATGCACATAGCACTTGGTCCCGAAAATCTTTAGATATTCAACATCAAAGACAGTTCCAGAGGAGTTTTGCCTTTTTCCCTACTTGGGCCTGTTCGATTCAGGACATAAGCTGCAGTATTGACAGCCTCTGCCCACAACTTCAGAGGGAGTTTCTTTTGATATAGGAGAGATCTAGCAGCTTCCACTAAGGTTCTGTTCTCCCTCTCAGCTGCCCCATTTTGTTCAGGAGTATAGGGCATAGAGTGCCTGATGGTAATTCCCTTAGACTGAAGTATTTCATCAACTTGAGAATTTATAAACTCTCCTCCTCCATCACTGAAAAACTCCTTGATGACATGCAGGGGCGGATCCAGAGAAACCATCTGAGGGGGCTCCGTATTTCATTAGGATGATACATTGATTTCCCAATATTTTTTCTCCCAATGTATAATTAGACATGGTATGGGCCGTGGTAGCCCATTGGTTAAGGCGTTGGACTCATAAACGGAAGGTTGCGGGTTCGATACCGGTGTACCCCTAAAGATCACCGTGTACATGCGGTGTACGTGCACGTTAAATCCGTGGTTCCGAAAGTCCTCGTGGCGGTCGCTAGCAGTTTCCGAGGGGTGCCAATATTCAGAAATCCCCACCTTCTGATGAGGTTCCAAATTGTGGCGGGAAATTCCGGGAAGGGCATATATGTAGCTCTAAGCGACACATTCAGTGACGCGAGCTGTCCTCTCCTGGCAAATAAATAAATAAATTAGACATGGTATATCACAACTAAATAAGTATGCTGTCTGCTGCAAGAACCGTCGAAAGAAAACTCGGAAGGGGGGGAGGGCAGAGTTATTGTGCGCCCTATATCGATCAAGTTAAGGCCGATGCTCATAAGCCATGTGTTTTATGCGTTTCAATGGACGACGGGACTGATACGGGGAAAAAATGTTCCGTTGCTCTCTCCATTGTGTGGGGGGACGGGGTTTTCAGTTTAACACATTAACCTCTTGTTGGTAGATCCCGACTGGTCATTAAAAGTCGTAAATTTCGCCAGAAAAATGTTGCCTTAACCCTTGTAGTGACGACAAGACGTGGCTAATCTGCAACGACCTTTATTCATGTTGCTGTCAAGAGGCAGATAGGCATCGGCCAATACTGATCAATCTCGCCAAAAAACGGCGTTACAACCATACCAGTCACTTCAAACTTTAGTCTTGTCACCGCGAGTGAGAATGGCATGGTGATTAGGACGCTGGCTTCCCACACCTTAGATCCTGAGATCGACCCCAGCTGCGGACACTAGACGGAAACAGATTAAAATAGCTTGCGGTTTCAGCTTAGAGAGGAAAATGCGTGGTAAAATAAAATATATGGGGCGAGTTCGCCGACCGGCGCCCCATGTATTAAGAATTTTGTAAGTTTGAATTAAGCTTGCTATGTCAAGCTTAATGCAAGTTGGGCAAGTGTAAACTTGAACTCTTGATTCAAGTTTGCATTAAGCTTACACGCTTGAAATTTTCAAGCTTAATTCAAGTTTATTGACCTGATAAATCAAGCTTACTGCAAGTTTGATGCAAATTTGCTGTGCTGTCTGGGATTATTGAACCCATTTCACAGCCACCGTTCAATATACAGTGTTCACAGCATACATTTTCGCATGGCATTAAGTTTTATAGATTAAGTAATTCCCATACTTTTCTGTGAGGACTGTAGTAAACCAACCTCAATTGCTACTTACAACTATTATCACTATTACCTGCTATTTACAATTTGAGCTTTCTTTTTTAAAACCAGACCACCTATACATTGCCAGGTACTCGCTTTGTCTGATATCTTAGAATATGTTTTACTTTTATAATGAGGATGTTTACTCACTTTTGGTTCGTGAATTTATTGACGGACCAGCTGCAGTTGTTTCTTTATTCTCTTTTTATTATAACACAACATGAAATATTATACATATTTTCAACACACAGCAGAAATTAACAAAGTTTGAATTAAATTGTGAGCATCTATTTTAAAGTTGTAATTGCTCACGTCTTGTCTTATTGACAGCGAACCGTCGTCTCTCGGCAGAATACGCCGTCTGTTTCTTTCCTCTACACAGCTGCGCGCATGCGCCAACATCCCGCCCCGCCTGGCCATGTTCACATGCAAGAACTTATAATAACATATTTAAACAATACAGTTATTCAATCAATTGAAATAATTAAAGAAATATAATATTACACTTGAATAATAATGGAACATAAAATAACATTAAACTACAAGCAATTCACTTAGTATCAATTGGGAGAACAGCTATTTTATTAACAGTTCTTTTAAATTCGCCTGACTTAGTTTTAACTTTGACTTTTCCGTCAGATCCATAATAGACTTCTTGGATTCGACCTAACAGCCAGGTACTTACGGGCAATATATCTTCTTTGATTAAAACCATTTGACCAATCTCTACATTATTTTTCTCAACCATCCATTTCGATTTAGATTGTAAGGTCGTTAAATAATCTGACTTCCATTTTTTCCAAATTACTTGCACAACTTTTGTTATTTTTTGCCAACGGCTTAAGCAATTTTCGTTAACATCAACCAAAGATGTTTCAGGAATTGCCAAGATAGGTCTCCCTATCAAAAAATGAACAGGGGTCAAAACATCGAAATTATCAGAATCATTACTTAATGGAGTAAGAGGCCTAGAATTAAGAATTCCGTCTACCTGAATTACAATTGTTTCGAACTCTTCGTACGTAAAGAGAAAATCCCCAATAGTTCTCTTAAGATGATGTTTTACGGACTTTACGCCGGCCTCCCAAAGTCCGCCAAAGTGAGGGGATTTGGGAGGAATAAAATTCCAATCTATATTCTCTGAAGTGAAGAAATTCGCCATAGTTGCATAAGGAAAATTAATTAACTTATAAAACTTTTTTAATTTTGAATTCACCCCTACAAAATTTGTAGCATTGTCTGTATAAATCTTAAGATGAACATTTGCCACGTCTACTAATAAAGCGCTTGAGTGTTGCTATCAAGGCATCGGAAGTCAGATCGGATAATATCTCGAGATGGATAGTCTTCGTTGAGAAACATAAACACACAAATATATACATTATTCAAAATACCCTTACGCTGATTTTTGTATTTCACTAAAAAGGGACCAGCCAAATCAGCGCCGGTAATAGTAAATGGCGGTGACATATTTACTCTATCATTTGGAAGGTTGCCCATAATCTGAGTAGAAAGAATGGGCTTGCATTTAAACCACGTTACACATTTATGACCAGTTTTCCTTGCCATGCTGCGACCACTAATAGGCCAAAATTTTAAACGCACAGCATTCAATAAACCTTGCAGTCCAACGTGGAACAATCTTCTATGCAAAGTTTCAAAATAAATTTTACTTACTTTAGAAAAATTCGGTAAAATCGCGGGATGTTTTTGGGAATATGGTACCGAAGCATTTTCCAGTCGGCCACCTACACGAACAATGCCTTTATCATCTATCCAGACAGCACAGCAAACTTGCATCAAACTTGCAGCAAGCTTGATTTATCAAGACAATAAGCTTGAACTAAGCTTGAAATTTTCAAGCGTGTAAGCTTGATGCAAGCTTGAATCAAGTGTTCTAGTTTACACTTGCCCAGCTTGCATTAAGCTTGACATTTCAAGCTTAAAAAATTTTCCCCAAAAAAAATTTTCTAAATACACGGGGCGCCCGCTGGCTACGCGCCCCACATAATTTATTTTTCCGCGCATTTCCCCCCACCACGCTGATATTTCAATTTAAGTCCATCGAGTGTTCGTGGCTAGAATAGAACCGGGGCTTCGCAGTCGAGCATGCTATCCATTCCGCCACCGGCGCCTTGTGCAGCTCTGACTAATAGTCTAAGAACCACCGACCGCCAGACCTTCGTCATAGTATAAAAGCTGAAACTTTCTCTGCGCATACCCCCCAACAGAGGTAGGAACAATCGGCCACTATAAAGTTTGGATGATCGTGGCTTTGGCAGGTAACAGGTGGCAAAGGTGTATAAAATTGCAGAAAATTTTCGTCATTTCATAAAGCTTAATTTTTTTATATTTCCTTCTTCGCAGTACTAGAAATCACTTTATCCCTTGCCAGACAGTTTTCCATCGTGGCAAACCCCCGCCAGACAACCTCAAAGTCATGGAAAACGTAATTCTATTACGAGCGCGCTGCAGCATCGTAAGAAAGTTCAGAAGTAGCAATATAAAATGTGCTTCGCACTTTGTGACAGCTTGACGTATTTCGTCGCGGGAGTTTACGAACACAACAGTTTTCCATGACTCCCGTTGACTTTGAGATTGTCTGGCGGGGGTTTGCCACGATGGAAATGTGTCTGGCAAGGGATAAATTGATTTCTAGTACTGCGAAGAACATATAAAAAAAATTAAGCTTTATGAAATGACGAAAATTTTCTGCAATTTTATACACCTTTGCCACCTGTTACCTGCCAAAGCCACGATCATCCAAACTTTATAGTGGCCGTTTGTTCCTACCTCTGTTGGGGGTTATGCGCAGAGAAAGTTTCAGCTTTTATACTATGACGAAGGTCTGGCGGCCGCTGGCTCTTTCTTGCTCTATAAGGTTTGAAATGACTTACCACGCTGTTTTCTCGCCAGATTATAAGTGGGCGATGTGTTATTTGTTTCTTTTATTTTTCCATGGGATGCATCAAAATTAAAATAACATTTTATGTGTGATTTTGAAATCAATTTCGCAGTATAATTGTATTTTATTTTGAAGAATTTCCATATTTGGAAAAATAGAAGGGGTTTACTTACTTAACACAAATTTTGTGTTAAGTAATCTGAAATGAAAGAAACAGATAGTTAAACGTTACTTCGAAATGCTATATCACAGTTGCTAACATGTATGGAATACAAACACTTTAGTCATTTTTGTAAATATTTCTTAAAATAAGAAATAATTGAAAAATTTTGCTGTTTTTTAACGCTAAAAATTCTCATTACAAATGTGGTTATTTTTAGTTGTGGTTATTGTGGCTATATTGATATAGAGCATTTCGAAGAATTAAAAATAAGTTTAAATTAATTTATACAAATGTAAATTTGAATTATTTTCATTGTTCATACTTTATAATTAAAAAAATTATTTAACTTCTGAATTTTTTTTTATCCTTTGTAATTTTATTTTAAAATTACAAAAGTGTAAGATGTGAGATTTTTGGGCCCTAAAATCTGTAGGCCCTGGGCAGTTGCTCCGTTTGCCCTGCCGGTAATATGGCACTGGTAATAAAAAACCCATCCCCGTTAAAACACATCTTTTACGAACTTTCAACAAATTTGAGGACGCTAGACAATTAATGTCCATTCTCTTTCACAGATGGCGCCATCACCGCACTTTGCAAGTGAAAATCCAGCTTAAGCCAACCTTGCATTGCCAAGCCAAATCTCAAGCTTGATTTAAGCTTATGTGCTGTCTGGGAAGGAGACAAATTAGCTAACCCAGACAGCACAGCAAACTTGCAGCAAGCTTGATTTATCAAGTCAATAAGCTTGAACTAAGCTTGAAAATTTCAAGCGTGTAAGCTTGATGCAAGCTTTAATCAAGTGTTCTAGTTTACACTTGCCCAGCTTGCATTAAGCTTGACATTTCAAGCTTGAATCAAGCTTGACATTTCAAGCTTAAAATTTTTTTTCTAAATACACGGGGGGCCCGCTGGCGAACGCGCCCCACATAATCTTTTTTTCCGCGCATTTTCCCCCTCTATGCTGAAATTTTAAGTTATTTTAATCTGTTCCATCAAACACCGACGGCTGGTTCGATCCCGGGAACTTTAGGCTGGAAGGAACGCGTGCTAACCGCTCGGCCATTACTGCCTCGGGCAGTGGTGACTAAAGTTTGAAGTGACCGTTGTCACGCCAGATCGATAAGTATGGGCTATGCTGATAAGTTTCTTTTATTTTTCCATGGGATGAATCAAAATTTAAATAATGTTATGTGTGATTTACAGACTCTACTAATAGGGAAATAAGCATAATATAAACTTAAAAGCAGAACACGTTTTAAAGCTTTCAATATCGCAAAACTCATCGTTGAACATTACTGCTGGCCAAAATCGAGACAAACGACTGATTTTGAAATCAATTTCGTAGTGTGACGATGCTTAGTCACCTCTCCCAGAGATTATATCAGTTCAGGAATTTCTACATCAGATGGTAATTACTCATGATTTCCTCTAGAAAGTATAAAGACGGCACGCTCAAATAAATGACTCTAATCAATTATATAATTAACACGTGAATAGTGAGTGGATTAGGCGGAGAAGCTGGCTTATCATAACGTGGCTCCCACATGCAGGGTTCAAAGTAAAAGATTAAGATTAGTATATATAGTTAATGCCTAATCAGCTAGAACATTGCTAGTGGTAGTTGTATGGAGTTGTTGTTTTAATTGCGGGAACATCTCATATGGGCCCCGATGGCAGCACTTCGGAATAGCGGTAAGCATAGCTAAATCTCCATCTTCCTTTAAATTTTAGTAATTAATTGATCACGCAGCCAAATTATACAATCATACCTTGGAATGTTAAATAAATAGTTTTTTACTGTATTTTATCTGTCTCTCATGTCCTTAACTACAAGCGTAGTAACAATTGGTGCCGTTTATTTAGTGTTGCGGCCGTTTATTTAGTGTTGTAGGAGAAAATGCTTTACATTCTCAGTTCGAAAACGTACGGTACACAATTGGCTTGCCCCCAAAACTATTATTGTGCATGGGGTGAACATTGTGTTGCTAATAAAAAATTTGAAGCACTCACAGACGAGAGCATGGACTACCCCGGATTTACAGGTTGTGAACCATCAAGTGTTGGCAGTGGATGTACGATCATTTCTCGTATGGGGTGTCTCTTCTATCGTGTCTACTTTGTACCTGATCTTCTCCACTCCTATGAGGTTCGCAGTATTACGGGTCACCAGTGTACGTATACTATGGCCCTGGAGCGTGTTCACAACGACACAAAAGAATTTTTAACCTTTCACTCGACCGCACATACTACGGATGGAATACAGTTTGAGCTTCTGGGAGCTTATAACCAAGCGCCTTTGCATATTACTGACTCCCTGGTTCTTCGAGTGGGTCATCCATCGGAGGCGTACCTTGTCCCAACCAGCCCTTCAAACAGACCTATAGCTGGTCTAGTTGGGCAAATACAAGCCAATGAGAGTTACACGAAACAGTTTAATTTTGACAAAGACATTGTGCAGTGCGATTTCTTCGAAACGACCCTACGTTGTACAGAAGTCTCCGATCCCCTTACGAGTATGTTTAGCTCACAAGATCGTGCGCTACCTGCATCTAGAGACTTACATCTTCTAAGTGTCGAAAAAGGGATTCTTCGATCAAAACTGTTATCAACTGCTCCAGTTCGTATTCAGATGCATTTCAAAAACTTTAAAATTCATCTCGAATCAAAGGACATTTGTCCCAAAATTACTAACAAGGAGATTAAAACCAAAGGATGCTACTCGTGCCAGATATTAAGTGAAATGACATTGGAAGCCTTCTCCAGTTGCCATGCTGGAACTGTATCAATAGAGCTGCAAATTATCAAGCTCTATACTCAAACTATCACTCTGGAAACCGAGCCAAAGGAATTTGTGATACAATTCTTGGCAGATCAAAAATGCTATGACGAAAGGATCTGCCTGGTTTCGAGAAATATTAAAAATTGTATCTTTCTGTTTAAATGAACCTAGTTTACACCTTTTAGCTCTTAATACTTCTTATACTAAATATTTTATGGCACACGATTCCTCTAGCTCGAGTTTCTTTGAAATGTTTACTATGCCGACATTTACGAATATATTTTTTCTTTTGAAGATGATAGGAGCTACATTACTGATAATTTGTCTCAGCTTAACTCTATGTTCTGCATGTTTGTCATGTTGTAAACGATGAGGCATTGCATATTGCTAGAAATTCATGTTCTTTTATACATACATACATATATATATATATATATATATATATATATATATATATATATATATATTGTTATCATTTTCATTGAACTCGCCAATAAAGAGGGCGTCACCATGCAGAGGATGATTCGTAAATAAGAAAAAAAGGGAAGCAATCAAAGGGGGAGAATAAGGGGCACATGAACTATTGACTGTTCGTCGGGAAAAAGCGAAAAACAATGTAGCTTACTGCGTAGTTATGTAGGATGTAGTTGTGGAATGATGTTGCAATGTTTAATAAATGTTGCGCTGTTAAATAATGTTTCTTTATTAAGTATGGTTTTGTAAGTTTTTTTAAATTTAAATTACTACTAAGAAAGAAAAGCGAAAAAGCTAACAAATCAGAAGTACGATGTGCCTTATTTTACGCGCCCAAGATGTTTAGTTCTCAGGTATGAATATTATATTGAAATATTATGCTGATGCATAGCTGGAAATTTTAATTTTGAAGTATATTAAAATATGCGAAAGTATTATATTGCGGTATTGCTTTCAAGTATGATGTATTAATTTTGAATATATTGAATCATTATAATAAAGTAGTGTTTTGACGTATAAATTTGGAAGTATTTTGAAGCACAGAAGTATTAGAGTGAAGTATTATTTTGAAGTCTTATTTTTTGATTTTGAAGTATATTGCAGTGAAGTATTATTTCTAATTTTGAAATATTAATTTTGAAGTATATTGAAGTATTATTCTGATTGATTTTGAAGTAAATTGAGATATTATTTTGATTTTGAAGTATATTGAAGTGAAATATTATTTTGATTTTGAAGTATTCATTTTAAAGTATATTGAAACATTATTTTGATTTTGGAGTTATCCATTTTGAAGTATATCGAATTATTATTTTGATTTTGAAATATTGATTTTGAAGTAAATTTAAGAATTATTTTTGATTTTGAAGAATTAATTTTGATGTATATTGAAGTGAAATATTATTTCCATTCTGAAGTATTCATTTTAAAGTATATTGAAACATTATTTTGATTTTGAAGTATAGTGAAGTATTATATTGAAGTACTATATTGAATTATATAGAAGTATTATTTAAAATATATTGCATTATTCTTTAGAATACATTAAAGTATTATTTAAAGCAAGATTCTATAAATATGCTGTATGAGTAATACGGTATTTTTTGCATAAGTTCGAAAATAAGTAAGACAAGATTAAACTTATTAAGAAATCAAATCAGGCATGGCATTTTTAGCCCGAGGGAGGAAGTGTGACTTAGAAGAATTGGCCTCAGAGCTTGGTTTAGAGGTAAAAGCAGAACATCGAATAATTGATTTAAAAGACTTAATAACTAAAAGTAAGGGTTACGATGAAGAATTTGTAAAGGGGATGTTAGAAAGAATTATCGCTGAAAGAACTGAAACGCAGAAAAGGGCTGAAGAAGCTAAGGAGAGAGCTGGGGCTGACGCAGCTGAGCGCGAGGAACGCGATAAAGTACGAAAGCATGAATTGGAACTGGAAAAATTGAGAATACAAAGTGGTCGTCCTGTTGGGCTAGTAACCAGTACGACTTCGACAGATTCAGTTAAGACTAACGAATTTTCCCGTATTATGCAGAAGTATAGAATCGAAGATGGGGATATTTCATCATATCTGGTATTATTCGAACGCCAAGCAAAACGAATGGGTATCAAAGATGAGGACTATGTTATACATTTATTGGGACTTTTACCATACGAAATAATGCAAATAATTACACGAGAGTCTGAACAGGACGCGAGCAATTATTCCCACGTTAAGGCGTTATTATTAAAGCGATTTAAGTTAAGTCCTGAAAGGTTTAGACAAAAATTCTTGAATCACACTAAAGAATCCAAGATAACGTGGAAAGATTTTGCTTTTGATTTGAGGAATTATTTCGATGAATGGGTTACAGGTTTGAATATCAACGATTTCGATTCCTTGAAAGAACTCATAGTAACGGATCAGTTGAAAAGAAAGGTTCCATTTACAATTAGAGAACATTTTATTGATGTTTGGCCAAAATTTGTAAACTCGGATGAGTTGGCTAACAAACTAGACGACTACGAGAGTGTTCGAGTTACTGACAAAACAGCACAAAATAGGAATATTAAGTATGAAGTGCATCCAAAACTAAATTCCCATCGTAGTGAAACAAAGAGTAATCAGGGGTCGGACAGTATAAATTACGGAAGAAATAATGGACTTCCTCATCATAAATTTCCAGAGCGGCAGAATTTTTCAACGTCCAGAATACGCAATGAAAAAGGGGAATTCAAATGTTTCTCTTGCAACAATTACGGTCATATAAGTAGGAATTGCACACGAAACAAAAATTTAACTAACAAAGACGAAATCAGCAGCACTCAATCAAAGAAAGAGGAAGTTAGTAGTTTAAGTATTTCGGATACGTATTCCACTTCTTTCGATAACTATTTGAAACCTGTTATCATAAAAAATGAGATTGTCAGCGGATTAATAGATACTGGAAGTTCGAGTTGCCTGTTAAAGCAATCAGTTGCGGATAAACTAAACGTATATATAGTTCCTTGTGAAAAAGAGTTGTTTGGATTTGGGAATCAAAAGTCTCCTGTCACAAAAACAGTAGGCGGAACAGTACTTGACATAAAGATTGATGATGTAATAGCACGAGATGTTCCAGTTTTGACTGTCAACGATGACGCACAACCAGTGGATTTAATTATAGGAAGAACACTTCTAGAATTACCTTACGTATTTTACTGGAAGGAAAAGCAGAATTTCAATATAGGTTACTCAAAAGAATGTAAACCTACAGGTGTAGAGAATGACACTAAAACATCCGAAATAAATTTCAAAACCATTTGTAAAGAAGAAATCAAGAGCAATTCTATAAATCTAGTAAGGGCCCAAACGGAAGAAATAGAAAACGGCTTGGTTTTGGTTGAAAGTGAAGACATGCAACTTGGCTCATTACTAAAGGTTTCTGAGGGAAAAACAACAATACCGATTATGAATGTTGGGAATGAAGGTATAATGTTTCGACAAAACCAGAACATTTGTAAGGTGGAGACGATAAATTATGAGGACACCGAAGAAATAAATCCGGATAATTTGATCGACGCTGCGAAGAGTTCTGGTTGCAAAATTTTAATGGTAGAAAAGAATGAACATAAAAGTCTAATTACATTAGATCAAATAAATTTTGATGAATCATTGTCGAAAGATCAACGTTCAGACATAGCCGCACTGTTGAATGAGTTCAGAGATTGCTTTGCATTTGAGTTAAGTGAGTTAGGGTGTACTGATGTGACGCAGATGGAAATTAAAGAAGTAGAAGGCAGTAAGCCAGTATGCACTCGTCCATTCGAGACGAATGCTGCAGAACGTGAAATTATAAAGAGTATTGTTAAGGAATGGAAGGATCATGGTATAGCGAGTGAAACACGCTCTCCTTATGCGAGTCCCGTACTCCTAGTCAAGAAAAAAACTGGAGATTATCGCTTAGTTGTAGATTATCGTCGTCTAAATGATCAAACTATTAAGGATAAGTACCCTCTTCCAAAAATAGATAACTTACTGGAGTGTCTAAGTGGTGTGCAGATATTTTCAACATTGGATTTGGCACATGGTTATTTACAAATTCCACTTTCTGAAGATTCCAAATTAAAAACTGCGTTTATAACCCCTGACGAAACTGGACAATTTAACCGTATGATATTTGGACTAGCCAATGCACCAGCTGAATTCCAGCGGCTGATGAATCAAGTTTTAGGGCCCTTATTCCTAACAAAAGCCCTATGCTACATGGACGATATAATGATTCCAGCGGTATCTTGGGAAGACATGATGGACAGATTGCGGGAAGTTTTGAAATGCTTAAGAACGGCGAAATTGACGTTAAAGTTATCAAAATGCGAGTTTGGAAGAAAAGAAGTAAATTTTTTAGGATTTGTAATAAATTCGCAAGGACTAAAACCAGGACCAAGAAAGATTCGGGCGATTGAAGAGTTTCCCGAACCTCTGAACGTTCACGATGTGAGAAAATATTTGGGATTAACTGGATTTTTTAGACGATTCATTCGGAAGTATGCTCAAAAGGCTGAACCGCTCAGTCGTCTAACGCGCAAGAACCAAGAATTTGTCTGGGGTTATGACCAAAAGAAAGCTTATCGAACGTTAAAAGAAGAATTGCTGAGTGTACCAGTTTTAGCACATTATAACCCAGATGCGAAGACAGAAGTCCATACTGATGCAAGTTCTAATGGTTTAAGTGGAATGATTATCCAGCAGGAGGGAAAACAATGGCACTTGGTTTATTGTGTTAGCAAGAAGACAACTGATGCCGAGAGAAAGTATCATTCTAGCAAGTTGGAACTAATGGCGATCGTTTGGCCATTAGATAGATTAAGGCAGTTCCTACTCGGAATTAAATTTACTATTGTTACTGATTGTCAGGCCTTGGTATATATGAACGCTAAAAAGACAACTAATCCTCAGATCGCCAGATGGTATGACCTGATTCAAGAGTTTGGCTTTGCAGTGCAACACCGACCTGGAGACAAAATGAGTCATGTCGATGCTCTTAGTAGAGCACCAGTATTAGAAGCAGAAGATACCTTGACGAACTACGTAGAACGGAACATAGAAGTTTGTTTGACACTCACAAAAGATGAGCAAGTACTAGTGTTTCAGAATTCTGACTCAGAGTTGAAAGAACTAATAACGATTTTGCAAAAGCCGAAGTGCGGACGTACGAAAGAAGAAAAGACAAAGGTAAATAACTATGTTCTCAAGAGAAATAGGCTATTTAGAGTAATGAGTGAGAATGGTAAAGAAAAACTTCTTTATATTGTCCCCAAGGCAATGAGAAAAGGCATTGTCGTGAAGTTTCATGATCTTATGGGTCATTTTTCAGTTGATAGAACCGTAAACAAGATTAAAGAGAGATACTGGTTTCCTTTGATGAAGAGATATGTCAAGAAACACATATCTATGTGTTTCGAATGTTTAGTAAATAAAATTCCTGCGGGAAAGCAACAGGGTCTATTGCATCCGATAAAACCTGGTAAAAGACCCTTTTCGATCATTCACATTGACCATCTGGGACCGTTTGTGAAGAGCACCAAAGGCAACACGGAACTACTTGTCATCATAGATAATTTCACAAGATTCGTCAAACTTGTAGCTGTAAGAAATACATCGACCAAGCATGTTTTAAAAATGTTAGAAGAATTCGTGAACAGTTATGGGTTACCAGACAGAATTATCAGTGACCGAGGTTCATGCTTCACTTCACACCAGTTCGAAGATTTTTGCCAGAAAAACGGCATCGCCCATACACTGAATTCCACTAAACATGCACAAGGAAATGGAATGGTAGAACGTATGAATAAAACTATCTTGTCTACCGTGTCGACGTGTATGACAGATGATCGTCATAGAGACTGGGATACTAGTTTAAAAGAAACAGAAAGAAATCTAAACAATATGGTGAATAAAACTACGAACAAAACGCCCTTTGAGATGCTACATGGCTACCTTCCTCGATTCAACGACGGAATACTTAGAATACTAACCAATGAAGATGCAGATTCATGGACTGAACCGAGTAAGATTCAAGAACTTCCAAGAGAAGAAATAGAATATAAACAAGAGAAAATGAAGAAAACCTATGACAAAAAGTAGTGTCGAACTGTAATCTATGAACCAGGAGAAATAGTTGTAGCTAGACGTGGACCCAAAGCTACCGGACAACCCACGAAAACCCAAGCCAAGTATCGAGGACCATTTGTAGTCACACGTGCATTACCCAACGATACATACGAGATCTCACAACTAGGTGAAGGCGAAGGAGGTCGATCCTATTCATCCACCGCCCATGTAAGCCAACTGAAAGCCTGGCATTGTGAAGCAGAAACTGATGAAGAAACCGAAAATGACGAAGAGACTGTTGATCTGGAGAGCGCATGTGAAAAACCAAGAAGAAGTCCACGTTTTAAAAACGTAGAAGTCAAAACCAATTGAGGACAATTGTGCAGTCAGGATGCCCGAATGTTATCATTTTCATTGAACTCGCCAATAAAGAGGGCGTCACCATGCAGAGGATGATTCGTAAATAAGAAAAAAAGGGAAGCAATCAAAGAGGGAGAATAAGGGGCACATGAACTATTGACTGTTCGTCGGGAAAAAGCGAAAAACAATGTAGCTTACTGCGTAGTTATGTAGGATGTAGTTGTGGAATGATGTTGCAATGTTTAATAAATGTTGTGCTGTTAAATAATGTTTCTTTTATTAAGTATGGTTTTGTAAGTTTTTTTAAATTTAAATTACTACTAAGAAAGAAAAGCGAAAAAGCTAACAATATATATACTATATTCCCCTCTAATATCCTTGCACCACTTAGAACTTTTTTTTATAATTTAATCTTAGTGTCATAATTTAGTTTTGTTTTCTGTTTGTCCCTTATCAGATTGTATGTATAACACTGATTTTTCTTCGCAAGCTATATTGATGTATGTGTATTCTTTTCGGAAGATGGAGACTTACAAAAAAACCAGTTGAAGAACTCAACTCCTTCTACATACGTGAGATTTTTTTTTTCATTTTTTTTTTCTGGCTATCAGCGGAATGTGACGATGCTTAGTCACCTCTCCCATAGATTATATCAGTTCAGGAATTTCTACATCAGATGGTAATTACTCATGATTTCCTCTAGAAAGTATAAAGCCGGCACGCGCAAATAAATGACTCTTAATATATAATTAACACGTGAATAGTGAGTGGATTAGGCGGAGAAGCTGACTTATCATAACGTGGCTCCCACATGCAGGGTTCAAAGTAAAAAATTAATATTAGTATATATAGTTAATACCTAATCAGCTAGAACATTGGTAGTGGTAGTTGTATGGAGTTGTTGTTTTAATTGCGGGAACACCTCATCTGGACCCCGATGGCAGCACTTCGGAATAGCGGTAAGCATAGCTAAATCTCCATCTTCCTTTAAATTTTAGTAATTAATTGATCACGCAGCCAAATTATACAATCATACCTTGGAATGTTAAATAAATAGTTTTTTGCTGTATTTTATCTCTCTCTCATGTCCTTAACTACAAGCGTCGCAACAGTAGTATAATTGTATTTTATTTTGAAGAATTTCCATATTTGATAATATAGAATGGGTTTACTTACTTAACACAAATTTTGTGTTAAGTAATCTGAAATGAAAGAAACAGATAGTTAAACGTTACTTCGAAATGCTATATCACAGTTGCTAACAGTATGGAATACAAACACTTTAGTCATTTTTGTAAATATTTCTTAAAATAACAAATAATTGAAAAATTTTGCTATTTTTTAACGCTAAAAATTCTCTTTACAAATGTGGATATTTTCCTACATATTGGTATGCTATAATGATATAGAGCATTTCGAAGAATTAAAAATGAGTTTAAATTAATTTATACAAATGTAAATTTGAATTATTTTCATTGTTCCTACTTTATAATTAAAAAAATTATTTAACTTCTGAATTTTTTTTTTATCCTTTGTAATTTTATTTTAAAATTACAAAAGTGTAAGAGGTAAGATTTTTGGGCCCTAAAATCTGTAGGCCCTGGGCAGTTGCCCCGTTTGCCTTGCCGGTAATATGGCACTGGTAATATAAAATAAAACACATCTTTTACGAACTTTCAGCAAATTTGAGGACGCTAGACAATTAATGTCCATTCTCTTTCACAGATGGTGCCATCACTGCGCACTTTGCAAACTAAAATCCAGCTTAAGCCAAGCTTGCATTGCCAAGCCAAATGTCAAGCTTGATTTAAGCTTATGTGCTGTCTGAGAAGCTAGGGAAACCCTTCTTGTCGACTAAGGGTCTTTGTTCATGTTTAATTATAAAGGTTTCAGCTTCATTCATTTCTTGAAGGGTCAAAGGACCAACTCTTTTGATCTTGTTTCGACAGTTAAAAATAAATCTGAAAATATTAAGACAAGATATGATTAATTTTATAATAATTATTAGAAAGTTCTAAAAGTTTGTCAATAATGCTACAGGAATCATTATTCAGCAAGACTGTCTCTATACTGTTCTCTATTTTAAGCATCTTTTTCTCTTCTTGCACTACAGTCTCTTTTTCATTTTCTGTGAGACTCAGTTCAGGAACAACGGGCTGAAAGTCTTGGGGAAAGTCAGGATCTGTCAAAAATTCCGCACCTGTCCACCACTTGGAGTTGGTCACTAGACAGCCAGCACTCATTCCACGAGAGAGGAAGTCCGCGGGATTTTCTTTACCTGCACAATGGTACCAAGAGTTTGGATCTGTCAATTTTGTTATTTCGTGGACTCGGTTAGCTACGAATTGTTTCCATCGGGTTTTTGCGCCTTTTATCCAAATAAGAACGATTTTGGAATCAGTCCAGTGATATTGCAAACAGGACCTTTTGAGCTCCACGATCTCCCTCACCCTTGATGTCAATCGAGCAGCGACCAAAGCTCCAAGCAGTTCCAGTCTAGGCAAGGTTACACCGTGTAATGGGGTTACACGACTTTTTGAAGTCAAAAGCTTAACTGAAATTCCATTCTTTGTTTTGGTTTTCAAATATATTGCTGCACCGTATGCCCTCTGGCTGGCGTCGCAAAAACTATGTAGTTCAACAACATCTTCCTGTGCACTTGAATCTAGTGCTAATCTGGGTATTTTTAGATTTTCTAAGTGGGGTAACTCTTCACACCATTTCTTCCACTCCTTTTCAATATGTGGCGGCAAAGGGTCGTCCCATTGAATTTTTTCACTCCAGAGATCTTGAATGAGGCATTTTACTCTAACGGTGAAAGGTGAAATTAACCCTAAAGGGTCAAATATCTTCCCCACTGCTTGTAGTAGGAAGCGTTTTGTATTTTTATCTATGGAAACAAATTCCAATAGACTTCTAGTGTCCATAGTTAAATAATCTCGATGAGTGTCCCATGAAAGTCCCAAGACTTTTGTTTGATTTATGCCTAAGCTTACAGTTTCATGTAGAGGGTGTACATCGAAATTTTCTTTTTTCCATTGCTCCATCAAAGCAGCGTCATTACTAATCCATTTTCTGAGATCCATTCCAGCAGCTTCCTGTGACGAAGTTCACATATTTTTCGCGTCTTAAAATAATGTTCCTATGCTTCGTCTTTCTAAATCAAAATTACGTATTCCGTATTAATCTCTCTCCACTCTGTTTCTCGGCTCGATAACATATTCTTTCCTTTTGCGCGACGCTATGTCTGGGATTTTTCGGGGTTTCCCTTCTAAATTAATTTCGCTTTAGCATATGCTGTGTTAGTTCTTGGCGCCTCCCGGTCTTCCGTCGGTGTTTTCTCAAGGGGTTGTAGCCTTATGTATTGGCATCCGCCAAATTCTGGCACTTCTGTCTTGGCATCATTTAATCCGTTTGTTTCAAATTTTTATATTGTTTACGCCTACCGGACGGTGGTTGTCACGTGGGGCAGTGGCTTATGAGTGCTCATATTTTACTCGCCAACCTGTAGAGAGCTGGCAGTTTTGTAGGAAGATTTCAGAAGACTTCTCGATTGCTCTCCGTCAGAGGAGGTTGTGTTCGTTTTTTATGGAACTCCGGCATGCCGTGTGGCCGGAACAATTAGATATGTTCCTGGTGTTATTTTTATGAAGCAATGTACGGTGCGTAGTTGAACTTGTTTCTTTAATAACTGTTTTGTGAAGATACCTACAATAAAGTGCAGCTTTTTTGTGTATTCCAGTTGTCCGTCAGTTTTTCTCAAATACCTTTTGTACACTATACGTCATGTGAGCGGCCGAGGGAACGTTTCTCTTAATCGTCCTCCGACAACTCCCTCATATAAACTTGGTGCGTCATGACCAACTCGTTTTCACGAGTAATTGTTCCCGGCACATCACCGGCTGTCGGAGTTTCCTTTTGCCAGTGTAAGAATGTTTTAAAAAAAATATATATATATATATAAAAAACTGTTCTTACTGAAGCAAAACAAATTTTCTGCGGACTCTCCCGTCTCCATGTCATCGGAATTTTGATGTCTCCCTGCGGTGATTAGTAACTGCTCCTTGTGCTGTGAACTTTCTCGGATTTTTCAGAGGGATGAGAGGATTTTTGATTACCCAGCGTTGTGCGACCGAAAAGAATTTGCTGATACCTGTGCCTTCTAGCCAGCGGTGTGCATGACGCTCCCGAAATCGAAAGTCATAGACTTGTATGGTTCTCTGTGTCTACATTTTCCGTAGTGACCGTTCCGGTGTTACGATGCTCTTCTGGTTTCGCCTCGCGCTTCTGGTTTCGCCGCCCTGTGTTTTTCCGCTACTAGGGTTTGTTGTTCCTATGTTTCCTGTATTTCGCCGATACCTCTGAGTCAACTCTAGCGGAAACCGAAAGACGTGTGTGGTGTTCAGAATTATGTGTGTTTTTATAATGGATTCGGAACTTTTATGTGTGTCACAAGGATAAATATTTTGATTTTCATTCATAAGAGGATAATTTTTGCGTTTTGTGTGTTTTATATCATTTTTGTAGGTAAGTCATTTATTTTTATTATTGTAGAATGTCTAAAATTTCTGATTTTTCTGTTAATATTCCATCATTTGATGGTAATGCCGTAGAATTAAAACATTTCTTTGGTATATTGGAAGACTTAGCATCTTTGAACAAATGGTCAGAAGAAAAAACTATTTTGTATTTCAAGACTAAACTAATTGGTCCAGCATTACAGTTTTTTATTGAAAATGAGGTTGTAAATAAAGCGAGAGATTTTGATGTAATTAAATTAGAATTTGAAAAATATTTTTGTAATAATGAAATTCTAGCTCCAGTAACCGAGCTTAATAATTTGAAATTTGAAGATTTTAACTCTGTAACTGCTTTTGTTCATCGATTAAATGTTTTGGTTTCTAAGGTATATAAAATTAAAGATTCTCAAGCTCTTGATGATATTAAATATGTTAAATTGATGTCGGCTTTGCCATCTAACATTAGAGTTAAAATTTTGGAGGATAACATAGCTGACTATTCTAAAGCTGTTGTGCGTGCCCAGCAATTACAAAATATTGCACAATCTGAATCACTTGTTTTGGCTAATCAACAAAAAGCCCCAGTGTTTGCTATTTCTGAAAAAATTGAAGAATTAGCTTCAAAAATTAATGATTTGACTTTTAAAAATTCTACTTCTGGTTCTGCTGACACCAATCGTAATGCTTCTGCTTCTGCTTCTGAGCAACGGAATTTTTTCAGACAACGTAGACCTCATAATACACAGTTTAAAAACAGAAATACAGTTTTTCAAAATTATGACAGAAATAGAGGTCAAAGTAGTATTATCTGCCAACTGTGCTCCGGCAGACATCATTCTGCACGCCAGTGTAGAAAATTTAAAGCTTTGCACAATACTCCACAAAATAATAATTTTGGTCGTCGACCCAACTTCCGAAATTCAGGAAGAAATTTTTCTAATGACTGTAATTTAAACTAATTTCGAGGTGTGATTTGACTGGTGGGAACACATCTCGTTCTTTCATACATACACCAGACAATTTCCCAATTTTGTCTAAAAATTTACCAAAAGTGTCTAATGAGCGTAGAGTTCGTTCTTGTTCGACTCAGACTATTGTACCTGTTACCATTGCTGAATCTAAATATGTACAGACTGATAATTTTTTTGAAGATGAAAAACGAAATGAATATTTTATTGCAAATGTGAACAATGATTGTAATTTATTACCAATAATTGAAGTGATGGTGAATAAACAAAAACTTAAATTCTTGATTGATACTGGTAGTTCTATTTCTTTGCTTACAAGGGATGTTTTTAATGAAATTAAATCTAAAATCAATTACAAACACCTGGCTTCTTCAGTCACTATATCTACAATTAATTCAAAAATAAAATTCTCTGCTTGTATTAAATTAACCTTTAAAATTAAATCAATGTTTTTTCACCTCTGCTTCTATATTGTTGATATTCCAGTTAATGAACATTTTGATGGTATTTTGGGTTTTCCTTTTTTAAGAGAAAACAATATTTCAATTGATATGAAAAATTCTTGTCTTATGGTTAATGATTGCAAGGTATATTTTCTAAATAATAAAGACTCTAGCAATATGCATGTGTGTGCAACTGATAATAATGAAAAAGGTCCTAATTCAATTAAAGTAAATGACAATTCTGTTTATCTATGTCAAAAGGTCATTTTAGAATCGGATGAGCATATTTATGCTCAGGTTTGTTGTGATAATAAGTCTAGCACTGAATATTTTCTTTTTTCACCAAATGATGCTGAAAATTACATTTCTTATGAGGCTTGTTATTTAAATGAACACTTTAATCAAAACAAAAATGGTAACAAGTGCTCTCAAAAATTTTCTATATTTATTCATAATGTATCTGAACAGAAAATTCATTTAAATAAGAATACCAAGATTGGTAATATTTATGATATTGATGAAGTTAAAGAAAGAGACCTAACCGATGATTCTGAGAATTTTCAAATGTGTAATTTAATACAGCCTTCATCAGAAGTGCTTAATAAAAGAAAACAGCAATTAACTTCATCTGATTTTGACTTAGCACATTTGGAATGTAATGAACAAAGTGAATTAAGTAGTTTATTACTAAGCAATTTTGCTGCTTTTTCAAAAGATATGTCTACTTTAGGACACACTGACAGAGTCATTCCTGTGTTGAACTTTACTAATGATTTTCCAATAAAAACATTGCCATTTCCGATTCCTCAGGCTCTTCAAAGTGAAGCAAAAGAGCAAATAGACCAATTACTGAATGCAGGTATAATTGAACGTAACTGTTCTGAATGGGCATGTCCTGTAATTTTAGTAAAGAAAAAGCCTGACTCTTCTGGCAAACAAAAGTATAGGTTAGCCCTTGATTTGCGTATGTTAAATTCTGTCATACAAGGTTCATCATATCCTTTACCTAAAATTCAGACAATTATTGCTAATCTATCAACATATAAATTTTTCACCAGTTTAGATTTACAACAGGCTTATCATCAAATAGATTTACCAAAAGATTTACAAGATAAATTAACTTTCACTTCTCAGTTTGGCTCATTTAAATATAAAAGAATGGTTTTCGGTTTGAAATCCGCTGCCTCAACTTTTCAGGCTCTTATGGATCTTTTACTAGACGAGGTTAACTCAGATGGAATTTTCGCATATCAGGATGATCTTATTATAGGATCACATTCTTTTGAAGACACTGTACATAAACTTGAAAAATTTTTATGTAAATATAATTTGACACTTGCCCCTACTAAATGTTCTTTTCATAAAACATCAACAAACTATTTGGGTTTTCATATTGAAAATCATTTTATCAAGCCTATTCAATGTAACATTGCAAAAGTTGTTTCTTTTCCAACTCCTACAACAAAAAAACAATTAAAACGCTTTATTGGTTTGGCAACTTTTTACAAACACTTAATTCCTGCATTTTCTGAGTTATCTCAACCTTTGATTCAATTAACTACTCCTAAAGCTAAATTTGTTTGGACTTCTACACATGAACAAAATTTTCAAAAGATGCAACAAATATTTTTCTCTGAACCTATGGTAAGACTTCCTGACTGGAATAAGACTTTTTATTTAAATACTGATGCTTCCAACATTTCTATAAGTGCTTGTCTTTTACAAATGTATGGTAATAAACTGCTTCCAGTTGCTTATTTTTCCAAATCGTTAAATAAAGCTGAGCAAAAGTATCCTGCTCTTAAGTTGGAACTAATGGCTATATATAAATCTGTTAATGCCTTTAAATATTATTTGTATAATAGACATTTTATAATTCTTTCTGATAGTGCTCCTTTGAAAAAATATAAAAAGACTACCAACCCAGCTGACATAATCACAAGGTGGTTACTTGAGTTGTCAGAATATTCATTTAGTTTTCAGCACATTGCTGGATCTAAGAATGTACTTGCTGACTATTTATCTAGGGACAACTTTGAAAATAATACTGAAACTCTTGACAGTAATCCTCAGTTAATTTATGATAAAGGTGTTATACCAATTGTTGATAATGTTTTTAAAAATTATGAATATGTGAACTTTTTAGTTACAAAAAACTCAAATAGTACTGATCCACTGTTGGAAATTTCAAATGAAACTTTTTTCAGAGAGCAAAATGCTGATCCTGAGTTGTCTGTCATTTATAATGAAATTTTAAGTAAGGGTTCCTCTGCAACTCATCCTGCCTTTTTTATTCATCCAGAAACTATGTTATTGATGTGTGAAAAGTATAATGTTCATAATCAAACTTATCATCATGTAATTGTTGTTCCACATTCGTTAAAAGCAAAAGCTTTAACAATTTCTCATCTGTCACATTATGGTTTAAAAAAGACTTACGAATTTCTAACAAGAAAGTATTTTTGGAAAGGTATTTATACTGATACTGTCAATTTTGTTGCCTCTTGTACTGTATGTTTACAGGTGAAACATCATCCTACTCGACCTGCTCCTTTACAACAAACATACACACCAACTTATCCAGGACATACTATTGCTATTGACCTTGTTGGTCCCTTCAGTAATGGTCGTACTGTTGTAACAATCACTGATCATTTCTCTCGCCATATGGAGCTTGTGCCTCTTACTTCTACGTCTGCTAATGTAATAGTCGAGGCTCTTTTTAAATATTTTACAACTTTTGGCCGTCCTGCAGTGATTTTGTCAGATTTAGGGCCACAGTTTGTTGCCTCAATTTATAATCATTTTCATGACAAACTTGGTATAAAAATTAATCATTCTTCGGCTGGTCATCCACAATGTAATTCGATTGCTGAACGCATAAATACTTCCATTAAATACTCTGTAAATTCTTTATTACTTGATGGCCACAACTTCGAACATGCAATTTTAATTCACAAATCTTTGTATAATGGTTCAACACATTCAACTACTGGTTTTACACCCAATTTATTACATTTTGGCAGAGAATTATCACTTATTTTTGACACATTTAACTTTGAGACAACTCCGCCAAATCTTAATGACATACACACTTATAAATTAATGCAAGAATTAGACTCTATTTATAAGAAAGCTTATCAAAACATTATTTCTTCACAAACGATTCGCTTTCAGAGACACTCACAACATGCTAGGCTCAGAGATTTAAATGTAAATGACATTGTTTATAAAAAGTCTTTGGATAAATTTAAACCTAAATTCACAGGTCCTTATGTGATCACTGAAAAACACTCACCTGTTTCTTTCTCTATTAGACGTTTGCAAGCTCCCCATCTCGAACCTCAGAGAGTACATATTGATAGATTAATTTTAGCTCCTCCACGTTCTGAATATCTTTCTTTACATAGTAATAATCACTACCATAATGGTGTTACAGATAATTTTAATCTACCTACAACTTCACATAATCAGTATAATTTAAGACCTAGAAAGTAGATGCATATTTTCGTTTTAGTAATGGCGTGTTTGTGAAGGTACCCACAGACACTTCCTTGCTTTGTGCACTGTTGTATAATATCTTGTTTGTATCTGGCTGGTCCAGTATTTTTAAAGATGTACACTTCAGTATACTGTATGATATGTATCTCTTTTTCATGAAACTTAGTCAATCAAGTTGTTGTTAATATTAAAAAAAAAAAAGGGAACAATAGTTTTCTTAGGTGAGCTTACGGTTGTCGGTAATCATTTCTTTTCTACACAATTTAATGGGTTTTTCTAACCTGCACCTTCTTTACACACACAAACATACATTTTTCTTTTGTGTTTACCATTTTTTTTTGCAAATATTGTTTATGTTCATGTTTCGTCTGTTTGAAAATTTCCTGTTTTTTGGTCACAAAAATCTTAATTTGTTTTGAAGCTCATGTTTAAAATATATATATATATATATTTATATATGTTTTGATATTTTATTCATTGAAAGTTTTTATTATGTTTTTCATGAAGTAAATTGTGTTTGATATAAAAAAATATTAATAAATAAATAAACAAACTTTAAGAAAAAAAAGAGAGTTTGTTTTGAAAGTTGATAGCAATACCTGTACTGCAACTAAATTTAAATTGCATTGGACACATTTCAGGTATTTGATTGCAATCATTTTGACTTGATTTATTTAAATTATGTAATGACTTTTATAAGAATCTTCTTTGACATTCATTTATTTAGAAGCTTCATCTTTGAACTTTATTTTAAAACTTAAACCTGATTAAGTGCACTAAGTATATTTGAGATTTGTTAATAATATTGAGAAACTTTCATTTCTTATTTTGCATGGACGTTGATAATGCAAAGGACTTCGAAAGTAAATTTTTTGCACGTGCAATGTTATCTGCAATGTTATCTGCAAAGTTATCTGCAAAGTTGTTCGCATAAAGAGATCTCACATTTATGACGTCATATGTACATATATTATTTTGAATATTCAAGGTTATTTTTCTTTAGTTTTTGCACATGTGTAATTTTGATATGTAATGGATAATTGAATCGTTTTATATTGTTTTATTTGTAGCAGAAAATTGTTGATATTTTTGCAAATGGTATTTTGTGATGTATTTTATAATTTGTTATGTTATTTGGTATTGTATTTTTGTGATGATCCCTCATAAGCGCTGCATGTTAGGCTTTCTGTTTAATTCAAGGGTTAAAGTTCTTTGTTTAAAAAAAAATTTTCTGGCGTCAAAATTTTTTTGTTGGGCTGTGGAGAGATATATGTGACGAAGTTCACATATTTTTCGCGTCTTAAAATAATGTTCCTATGCTTCGTCTTTCTAAATCAAAATTACGTATTCCGTATTAATCTCTCTCCACTCGGTTTCTCGGCTCGATAACATATTCTTTCCTTTTGCGCGACGCTATGTCTGGGATTTTTCGGGGTTTCCCTTCTAAATTAATTTCGCTTTAGCATATCCTGTGTTAGTTCTTGGCGCCTCCCGGTCTTCCGTCGGTGTTTTCTCAAGGGGTTGTAGCCTTATGTATTGGCATCCGCCAAATTCTGGCACTTCTGTCTTGGCATCAATCATTTAATCCGTTTGTTTCAAATTTTTATATTGTTTACGCCTACCGGACGGTGGTTGTCACGTGGGGCAGTGGCTTATGAGTGCTCATATTTTACTCGCCAACCTGTAGAGAGCTGACAGTTTTGTAGGAAGATTTCAGAAGACTTCTCGATTGCTCTCCGTCAGAGGAGGTTGTGTTCGTTTTTTATGGAACTCCGGCATGCCGTGTGGCCGGAACAATTAGATATGTTCCTGATGTTATTTTTATGAAGCAATGTACGGTGCGTAGTTGAACTTGTTTCTTTAATAACTGTTTTGTGGAGATACCTACAATAAAGTGCAGCTTTTTTGTGTATTCCAGTTGTCCGTCAGTTTTTCTCAAATACCTTTTGTACACTATACGTCATGTGAGCGCCGAGGGAACGTTTCTCTTAATCGTCCTCCGACAATTCCCTCATACTTCCATAATATTTTTTGCTCTTCGTGATGTTTGAAGTGCTTCTTCTAATTCATTAACACCGGAAATAAGATCATCTACGTAGAAACTTTTGTCTAAAAGTTCAACAGTATCAGGAAATTCATCTTTGTATTTTTCAATATGATGCCTGATCGTGGCTGCGAGTAGAAAGGGACTTGAACTGACACCAAAATTTACCCTATTGAAACGGTATACCTGTAGTTTGGGTCTTTTATGAACACGCGGTTCTTCATTACTCCACAGAAATCGAACAGCGTCTTTGTGTTCGTCAGCGAGACAAATTTGCAAAAAAGCTTGTTTAATGTCAGAACAAAGGGTTATTTCCTAGACAGCACAGCAAACTTGCAGCAAGCTTGATTTATCAAGTCAATAAGCTTGAATTAAGCTTGAAAATTCCAATCGTGTAAGCTTGATGCAAGCTTGAATCAAGTGTTCTAGTTTACACTTGTCCAGCTTGCATTAAGCTTGACATTTCAAGCTTAAAAATTTTTTTTAAATACACGGGGCGCCCGCTGGCTAACGTGCCCCACATAATTTATTTTTCCGCTCATTTTCCCCCTCTACGCTGAAATTTCAATTTAATTTAATCTGTTTCCATCGAGTGGTCGTCGCTGGGATAGAACCCGGGCCCATTGGCTTCGCAGTCGAGCACGCTATCCATTCCGCCACCGTAGCCTTGTGCAGCTATGACTAAAGTTTGAAGTGACTTACCATGCTGTTTTCTCGCCAAATTGATAAGTGGGCGATGTGTTATTTGTTTCTTTTATTTTTCCATGGGATGCATCAGAATCCGCTTTTAAGCTGGGTCAGAAAATGCTGCAGCAAAAGTGCTAAAATGTAGAAAAAAGTTGTAGCAAAATGCTAAAGAAAATTAGCTGCTTATAAATTAATGTGATACCAATTAATATTAAATTTTCTTCTACTCACGCTTCGAATGCAAAAAAAAAAAAAAAGAAAAAACTTATTTTAGAAATATTAACATATTGAAAAACTTTTTATGACACACAAAGTCATCACAAGCAAAAATGACAAAAAAAGAAAAATTTTATTAAAATTTTATTAAAAATGATTTCTTAGAATGGGCACTTGTGCTTTGAGGTTGTACGATATTTTTTAAATGTTTGAAATTCTTCTTTGTTTCCTATTGGCCCGCCATTTAAATGCCTGCTGGAAATCAAACTGTGCTCTTTCAGGACCTTCAATGTTAATCATTAGTGCATTATTAACGTTAGTGAGTGAAAGTCTGTTTCTCATTTTAGATTTCACTAAATTTAGAGCATTGAATCCTCGTTCACAGTCTACAGTATGTAGCGGAATAGTAGCTGCATACTCAACAATGGATGACATTAAGGGATACTGTTCATGCATTTCATTTACAAACATGAATTCTATTAAATCTCTTAGATTCATGTGTTCGCACCTAGACGCCATTAAATGCTTAAATATGGCCCACTCTGACAACATTTCATTTAATGAGAATTCAGAATTTTCGGAAAACACTTCATATATGGCTTCTATTTCTGTATTACCATACGTATTTAGTTCTTTTGCTTCTTTTGGCATGCAGTTAGGTACAAATATATTGAATATTTTGATATTTAAGACACCTAACCTGTCCTTCATGTTTTCAATGATTGTATTCAAAAAACTTGACATTAATGTTTTAAACATATCCCTTTGTTTAAAACTATCAGAAACAACATGTCCCTGGTATTCAAATGTTCCATAGCTTTATTTGGAATGACACAACTGAAAGACACAAGACTAGTACCAGTGCCACTCTTCAATTGTTCCAGACCAACAAGGCATGCTGCCAGGGGCGAAGCCTTCAGTCCGCGCACGATGCGCAGATGAGTAGCAGGTTTCTGAAAAATGCGAAGAGTTTTGAACTTGAATTTAGCGTATTTAAAAACCCAATTTTATAAAATTTTCGCAATAGAATAATCTTTTTTTTTTTCAAAGAAATGGCTTATAAGGTAATTTTATTATTTTCTTGTTTGGTTTCGCAGAGAAACCTCCGTTTATACAAGATTCTTACTGCTGCCACCTTTTGGTCATAAAGGAAATCGTCCCGACCGGAAAAGAGATGCGCTCATAACAGAGCATCTCGTCCGATGACGCGCGCAGTTCCTTGGCCAATCAAATAGCGCGAAAATTTCGGGAGGAATATACGGTGAAAAGTGAGCCAGGTCATCTCTAAAAAGATAGCATCCAACCAGCGCTTTAATACCACTAAGCGACTGAATTGATTGATTGTACAAAAAATATATAAATGCGTGTGCATGTGAAAGTTGACACGAACGAATTACAGAACGGCAATGTCTATCTGTGGGATGCGTTTAATTTGGTTTTAAATTAAAATAAATAAAATCATTTTTTAAAATGATTTTTGAAATTAAATCATTTCTTGTCTCTTCTTACTTGAAATTCTTGCGTAATTTCTTTATATAATAAGAAAATGCACTGCTGTTTCATGTAACTTATTCTGAATATAATAAAATTACTTGTTATGTTGAAAATATTTTGTTTGTTCTTTTGATAAATACTTTAATGCGAAAAAAGAAAAAAAATAATAAATTTCTATATTAAAAAAATGTCCTTTGCATTTGTAATTTGAATATCTCAAAAAATGGACTATTTGTCGGAGGCTAGAAGACCCATGCTTTAAAAAGAATTCACACATGTAAGAGATTCACCCAAAGTGAAAATCGGATGAGTAATATTTTTTAAAATGATTTTTGAAATTATATCATTTCTTGTCTCTTCTTATTTTAAATTCTTGCGTCATTTCTTTATATAATAAGAAAATGCACTGCTGTTTCATGTAACTTATTCTGAATATAATAAAATTACTTGTTGAAAATATTTTGTTTATTCTTTTGATAAATACTTTAATGCGAAAAAAGAAAAAAATAATAAATTTCTATATTTAAAAAAAAAAAATGTCCTATGCATTTGTAATTTGAATATCTCAAAAAATGGACTATTTGTCGGAGGCTAGAAGACCCATGCTTTAAAAAGAATTCACACATGTAAGAGATTCACCCAAAGTGAAAATCGGATGAGTAATATTTCATTGCTATCGATCGAGAAAGAAATGTTGGCATCCTTAAGACAAAGATTTTTACGACATAATAATCGGAAAATATTCATCCAAAATAAGAATGGATTTTATTTTCAAATAATGGATGAATATTATTCTTTACTGTTCTGATAAGTACAATATCTGTACATATCAAAAATGTCCCATTTCTAATTAATAAATTTCTAAATAAATACTACTAATAATAACTATTTAAGATTATTTTTCATTTTTAATTATTAAATCTCTAAAATTAATAAATAATACAAATAACCATTTAGGATGTTTTTTTTTTTTTTTTTTTTTTCCAAACGTTAGATTATCTTATTTGCTTTGAAGTACATCCAAAATGTTCTTTATTCTTACACCACCTCATTAAAGTATTCGAGTGTAAGACAAATTTACTGTGTTAATGTGTTCGATCTTATATATATTGTGTTACATAAAAAATAAATTATAGTCCAATGACAACGTCTAGTATTTCTTTTGAGTTATGTGTTTTTTGAAAAATGAATCAGTAATCAACCGAATCAAATAAGAAATTCAGCTTAGACTAGAACATGATTTTTTTAAAAATATTTTTGTACTAAATATTTAACTTAAATGTTGATAAAATATATGAACATAATATTTTTGACTATTTGCATCACACCATGATCAAAATTTTCTTTTCGTCGTTCGTTTCATTAGAACTTATGACACAGTGTGTGGATGTGTGCTTGCGCTGGCGGGGAAGAGGGGTGTCGCGTACATCGGCAATGTCTATTGGTAAGGACTGGATAAAAATAAAAAATCTTCACCTTACCTTTTATTCCCGAGACGCGTCGTCGACCGGCAGTAGAGTTAGCGTTTCAAGGATTACTTCAACGTTTTAATTACACTCATTTTTTAATTATCCTATATACAAAAATTTACACGCAAAATTAAGAATAAAGGAAACATCACGTCTTATCTGGATTACATCGAGGTTCAATCTGAAAAGAAAATAAAAAGAGTTAGAGTTCTAGATTGTCCAGCGACCTCTAGTGGTGAGGCAGTCATGAGGCCCCGGCAAGGGATAGTGTGAAATTCACGTAACACTCCCACCTTGAGTATGAAAGTTTACTGACATACTCAAAATAGGCGAATTCACACTCCAAGTTTAGCTGATTTCAATTTTCGTCCAAATCTGGAAGTAGGCAAAGTCTGGGGATCTTCAAGTTCTAAAGGGCATAGACGTTGACATGGTCGCAATAATTCACCATTTGCAGTTTTTAACTTTGCCACTCTAGAATGTCCGTCCTTACCCGGATAAAGTTTCAGAATTTTGGCTATAGGCCAATTGATTCGTTTGGTGTTATCATCTTTTATCAGCACGATGTCGCCTTCCTTGATGCAGAAGTTTAGTCGTTTTATCTTACTAAATTCTCTTAGTGCTCCTAAGTACTCATTTCTGAATCTTCTTCTCAAGTCGTCTCTTAACTTCTGCCTGTACGCAAACCTTTTCTTCATTCTAGTGGAATCAATCGAGTCTAAGTCAGGTACGCCTGATTCCCGAATCTCTTTGATGAACATATCTGGAGTCAACGCTACTAAATCATTCGAATCTTCGGAAATGTATGTTAAAGGTCGTGAGTTAATTAAACTCTCAGCATCACACAAAATTGTGCTTAATTCTTCGTAATGTACGCAAGATTTTCCTAGGACTTTTTTAAGCGTAGTTTTCAAGATTCCTATTAACCTTTCCCAAAAGCCGCCCCACCATCGAGCCGATGGAGGGCTGAACTTCCATTCGATCTTCCTTAACGCCGAGTATTCTTGAATATTTTGCCAATTAAGGGAATTCAGCTCTTTATTAGCTCCAACCAAATTGGTGCCATTATCGCTGTAGATGGTATGAGGTCTTCCTCTTCTGGCAATAAATCTTCTCAAAGTTTGAATGAAGTCGTCCGTCGAAAGCGAAGTTGTCAGCTCCAGGTGAACAGCGCGGTACACAGCGCAAGTGTAGAGGACTACCCAGCATTTCCTTCCGTCTTTCAGGTACAAAGGTCCACATAGGTCTACTCCGACTACTTCAAAGATTCTTGCATCCCTGACTCTGTCTTCGGGAAGAGGGGCATTCGGAATTTCTACGGGTTTTGCTGCAAACTTTTTACAAGTCAAACATTTCTTTAATACTTTCCGTACTGTTTTTCTGCATTTAAGTACCCAAAACTGTTCACGTAATGTTGACATAAGTGTTTGTATTCCAGCATGACTCAATTCTTGATGTTTGTGAAATATTAATCTATTAGTAACATTGTGTTCGGAAGGCAGTAAAATTGGATATCTAAAAGTTTTTAGATCTTTTCTCATAGCAATACGGGTTCGAACGCGAATTAATCCTTTATCATCAATCAACGTCTGTATTGAAGGAAAGTTTTGATTAGATGGATCCGGAAAACTCCGGTTTTGAACATACTTTAGAATAACAAGTTCGGCATGTTTAAGTTCTTGTGCAGTTAAATTACTGAATATTCTGTGGCTTTTATCAATTTTTGCATTTTCGTAAAATCTAAATATCCAAGCTGTAATTTTAATCATTTTCTGATAACAAGAAGTGTTCTCATATAGATTCAATTTTTCTGAAGTTACATTAACAGCGGTTATTACTGATTTTCTTCTTTCTGAGTTAACTATTTCGGGATCGGGAAAACACTCTTCTTTCGGCCAAAATTCTGGAGGATCTCTTAACCAATTTGGTCCCTCCCACCATCGGGACTGCGCAAGAGTTTTCGCAGAACACCCTCGTGAAGGTAAATCTGCTGGGTTGAGAACCCCAGGTAAATGATTCCAATCATCTGGATTGCTCAGTGCTCTAATTTCTGAAACCCGATTATACACGAACGTAGCCCAATTTCCATCGTTTTTTATCCAGTGAAGTACGTTCATGGAATCAGACCAAAAATATGTTTTCAAGTTTTCTAACTGCAGTTGCTTGATAACTGTTGCTGCTAATCGTGCTCCGATAACGCACGATAACAATTCAAGCCTAGGAATTGATGCACTTTTCAATGGAGCTATTCGATTTTTAGCCTGAATTAATTGACACGTTATTCGATTCTTAAAATCAGTCCTAAGAAAAATGCAAGTAGCATAGCAAACCTTTGACGCATCGCAAAATATGTGAATACTATTTTCACCTTCAATCAGATTATGTGGAGAAAGCATGCGAGGAATTTTTATTTCTTTCAGTATTTTAAGTTGGTCTTTCCATTTTTCAAATTTTTCTCTCATTTCTTCGGGCAATTCGGCATCCCAAGTTAATTTCCTCTTCCAACAATCTTGAAGTAAAAGTTTGGGTATTAAGGAGACTGGAACAGTGTACCCAATCGGGTCAAGATTTTGTTCACAGTCGATAAGACAAGCCTCTTTGATACATGTTTTGTATCTTTCGCATCATCGATTTCCATCAAACTAATAGTATCGTCACTTTTATTCCACATTAATCCTAAAATGGGAATATTAGGATCTGAATGTTCTACAGAATTTTGACTAGCTTCCTCTATAAAATTATTGTCAAACACGTTCTTTCCTAAAATTGAATTGAATTGCCAACCTCGCAGATCGAACTGAGCAGACGCTAAAATCATTTTAGACTCTTTTATAAACCTTTCTAATTCTTCCTCGGACTCTACACTTGTTACACAGTTATCGACATAGAAACTGTGCCTTAATTTTTCAGCTGTTTCTTTCAGTGGTTCTTCTACTCCATTTAATAAATGTGTGAGCGTGGCTGCTAGCAAAAATGGACTGGCATTTATGCCGAAGACAACTCGGCAGTGCTTGTATATTTGTAACCGAGTAAAATCCCCGTTCTCCCACCAGAGAAATTTCAAAAAATCCCTGTCTTTCTCTTTTAGACTTATTTGTAGGAAAGCTTTTCTGATGTCGGCACTCACTCCGATTTTCCCTTTTCGGAACCTGTGTAGGATAGAGGGAATGAGTTCAATTAAATTTGGGCCTTTTGCAAGGCAATCATTTAATGAAACTGAATGCTTCTGTTTCGCAGATCCATCAAATACGGGGCGGATTTTCGTAGTTGCGTTTTGCTTCAAGACAGCCCTGTGTGGCAAATAATGGCCGGCGCTCGCATCATCGGCACTAGATATCTTTTCTATTATTCCCTCATTTTCCCACTCCTGTAATACGTTCTGATAGGCTTCCAAATTTCCATTAGTCTTCAAATTGTTAATAGTTGACTTAAGTCTTTTTTCAGCTAACTCACGATTAGAAGGCAGAGGAGGGTGATTATCAACCCATGGTAAGGAAACTACGTATCGACCATTCATCTCTCTATCGACGGTTGCGTTAAACAAGTCTAACGTTTCTTGATTTAAATCATCCGCCTTTTTACTCTCAATGGGACATTTAATACCAAGCAAGTCAAGTTCCCATAGATCTTTTATCTTTTCACTTTTAAGGTGTAACGAAATCGCGAGTAAAGATGCATTGTTAGATTTGGCGGGTTGAGGTATTTTTCCCATTAAAGTCCATCCCAAGTGAGTTTCAATCGCAACTGGACCACTTGATAATAATTTAAAGTTTCCAGTTAGAAGCCTTCCACAAACATCAGCTCCCAAAAGTAAGCAAATATTTTCACTGATCGAACGTTTAACTACTTTAGAATTTTCATAATCGGCAAAGTGAATACCATAGTGCTTCGCTTCTTTAATCCACGGTCCATCTTTAATTTTGGGTATTTCTGCGCATATTTTCTCTTGATCAAATACTTCAAAGTTGCAGGAATAATTCCTGTCTAAGCTACTTAAAAATATTTTGTAGCGTTTATGTGTTTGTATATTTTCTAGTCCCCCAAATAGACTGTGATTTAATTTTTCCTGGCCCACAGCTATATATCCAATTTTTCTTATTACGTCTTTAGAAATGTACGATCTTTGTGACCCAGTGTCGCATAGGGCACGCAAAACTAATTCTCTATCCTTGTTTCTCAAAATTACTGTAAGCGTTTGCATCAAAACTTCGTGACACGAGGTTTTATTCGCCAAATTTTGCTCTTTTTTTACAGTGTTCTCGCCTGATGTATTTTCGTGATTATCAACTTTGTCGCACATTATTTCATGATGGGGGCCGTCACATTTTTTACATGTTATTAAACTTCTGCACATTTTTTGGGTATGGAATCTCCTTAAGCAGGAGTAGCAAAATCCATGCTTAAAAAGAAACTCCCTTTTATCGTTCATCGAATAATTTTTAAATCTTTTGCACTCTTTCAAATTAAAGTGCGATTCCTCTTTGCAACAAGCGCACTTACGATAAGCTTTACTGTCATTAAATAACTCAGATGCAGACCATATGTCTCGATTTTTCAGATTGTTTTTCTTTCCGAGCTGATTCATAGGTGCAGGGGGGGAACGAGTAGTGGCGCCTGTTGCTCTGTAAGTAGTGGAATAGTGAGCTGTGTGTTTATCAGGGGAATGAGTCTCGATTAAATATTGCATTTTTTCTCTGCTATCTACTTCTTGTTTCATGATTTTAAGTATCTGGGTCACGTTGAAATTTTCATCGGATTCACAGTGCTTCATAATTTCTAGTACAATGTCTTGGGGTAGTAATTTAATTAATATTGGACACAATAATGATCCGTATGTTTCCGGGTTTACCCCTAATGCTTCTAAATTTCTAATTTCAGTTTGGCATGTATCGAATATCTTTCTAAGCAGATGAATGTCCGAAGACTTTCTAACCGGCGTTAAAGTTAAGAGCTTGTTTAAGTGGGAATTTATTACTAGCGTTTTATTTCCAAATCTTTGTTTTAACAAATCTATTGCCGCTTGATAGTTATCATTAGTTAACGTAAACCCTTGTATCGCATTATAAGCAGTTCCGGACAAATATGTTTTCAAATAATTAAATTTCTCTACATTCGTTATATCATCGTTCTTGTGAATGACGGATTCAAACTGATCCCAAAATCTTTGCCAATCACTCGGATTGCCAGTAAATTTCTCAATTGTTAACGTGGGAAGTTTGATAGATGATTGTTCTGTAATTTTTCTCGCTGATAAATTACTTTTTTGTTCGGAACTATTTTGCATTACTTCGGGTATCGGTTTACATTTTTCTAACGCTCGGTTTACTCTACATTTAGAAATGGCTAAGTTTTCTAAATATTCGTCACACTTTATAATTTCTTCCTCAATGTCCTCAACTTTCTCTATTCCGTCTAGAATCTCTTTATCAATTTCCTTTAATTGTGTTTCCTTTAAACATAGCTGTTCAAACAACTCTTCTAATTCCGCTTGTTCTGAATTCGGTTCAAGAATTTTCGTTTGGACTTTAGAGATAAGTTTCGTAGTTAACTGTCTTAATGTAGAACGCTTCTGTTTAGCAATTTCCATCCTATTAAAATTATGGAATCAAAAATATAGAATCAATTAAATTAATTTTTCTTATCTCTTCACACTTAATGTCCTACAAGGAGAGTTGCTTTAGTTTATCACTTTAAATGACAACAAACAAATTACTCTACACTATCTCTACTGGCGGTCCCTGTTCGGGCGCCAGAAAATTGTCGCGTACATCGGCAATGTCTATTGGTAAGGACTGGATAAAAATAAAAAATCTTCACCTTACCTTTTATTCCCGAGACGCGTCGTCGACCGGCAGTAGAGTTAGCGTTTCAAGGATTACTTCAACGTTTTAATTACACTCATTTTTTAATTATCCTATATACAAAAATTTACACGCAAAATTAAGAATAAAGGAAACATCACGTCTTATCTGGATTACATCGAGGTTCAATCTGAAAAGAAAATAAAAAGAGTTAGAGTTCTATATTGTCCAGCGACCTCTAGTGGTGAGGCAGTCATGAGGCCCCAGCAAGGGATAGTGTGAAATTCACGTAACAAGGGGGATAAATCTGTAAGCAGCTATGACCATGGCATATATTCACGCCTCGCCCCTGCATGCTGCAACATTTGCTTGTACAGTTTCAAAATCTATATTAGATTTCTGAAATGTGCAGCTTAATTTATTTATGGTAAACATAACATCATTCATTAGGGCTGTTGTAACTAAAAATTTATATGAGGATATTTGCTTCAGCAAACCTTGAGAAACAGGGCGTTTGTCTTGCATAAGTACAGACACAAGAGCCTGCCAGTTAGATTTAAAGGCAGAAGCACTACTTCCTAAAGACAGCCAACGAGTAGCAGAAACCTGAATACATTTTTTGCATGGTTGATCCAAGATTGACTGAATATCTGCTAAAATTCTAGTGTTTTTAGGTGAATTTTCAAAGTAAGTATACACCCTCTTTAAAATATCTTGATATTTTACTAAATATGCATGCTTGGATGTGGCCTGATTAGAAGCTAATGTCAATCTGTGAGCAGCATAGTGTAATGACAGTATGGGTTCAAGGTGATTGATTGGGTGTTCGACCAGGTGCTCTTAAGAATTTTAAGAAGGAAAAAAAAAGAAAAGAAAAGATCGCTAAAGTGCGTAAAGGCTATTCTAAGAATCAGAACATTCTGTTTTCAGACAACACGGAAGTTAAAAATGGCTGTCGCATTTTCGCGACGGACAATACTTTTTTTTTCGCATTTTCGCGCAATTCGTCGCATTTTGCGAAAAATGCGACTACAGCTTGATCCCTGATCAGAATTAAAATAATGCATCAAAATTAAAATAAAAAAAAACACGTTTTAAAACTTTCAGTACCGCAACACTCATGAAGCAATACTGCTGACCAAAATCGAGACAAACGACTGATTTTTAAATCAATTTCGTAGTATAATTGTATTTTATTTTGAAGAATTTGTAGAATTAATAGAATGGGTTTACTTAACACAAATTTTGTGTTACGTAATCTGAAATGAAAGAAACAGATAGTTAAACGTTACTTCGAAATGCTATATCACAGTTGCTAACATGTATGGAATACAAACACTTTAGTCATTTTTGTAAATTTTTCTTAAAATAACAAATAATTGAAAAATTTTGCTATTTTTTAACGCTAAAAATTCTCTTTACAAATGTGGTTATTTTCCTACATATTGGTATGCTATAATGATATAGAGCATTTCGAAGAATTAAAAATAAGTTTAAATTAATTTATACAAATGTAAATTTGAATTATTTTCATTGTTCCTACTTTAAAAAAATTATTTAACTTCTGAATTTTTTTTTTTATCCTTTGTAATTTTATTTTAAAATTACAAAAGTGTAAGAGGTAAGATTTTTGGGCCCTAAAATCTGTAGGCCCTGGGCAGTTGCCCCGTTTGCCCTGCCGGTAATATGGCACTGGTAATATAAAATAAAACACATCTTTTACGAACTTTCAGCAAATATTAGGACGCTAGACAATTAATAGCCATTCTCTTTCACAGATGGCGCCATCAACGCTCCTTTAAAAAGGAAAAATCAGGCGAGTATCAATTTTCAAGCTTAAATCAAGCTGTATTTAAACTTGACAATTCAACTTGACTCCTGCAAGCTTGCTGCCAGCTTAGAATGAGTTGAACTGTCAAGCTTGCATTAGTGCGTCAAATTCAAAGAAATGTCAAACTTGATTTAAGCTTATGTGCTGTCTGGGTTTATTCAGTCTGAAATTAATCAATATGTCTAAAAGATTTGGATTTAAGTTTATTCCTGGCCACAAACAATTATTTAACGAAAGTTCGTTATTTTGGTGGCTTCCTGCGTCAAATACAATTCTCGTTTTCGATGTTAAGCGTCCTTCTTTTCTCACGGCCTGATGAGGTAAATAATACAAAGGCCGTTCTCTAAACTCGTTATCTGTTATCTCAATCTTAACTTCTTCTATAATGCCCTGCTCTAAGTAATCGCGAATGATTTCACTGTACTGCCGATGTAATTCCGAATCATGACTAAATCTTCTCCATAAATTTTGAAACCGTTGTTTAGTTAAGGAATAATTATCAGATAGTTCTTTATAAGATTTTCTAAAGGGCAGTTGTACAACATAGCGTCCATTTTTATATTCAATAGTTTCTTTAAAGATTTCAAGGGCTTGATCCTTTTCGTGAAGAACTGGGTCATCTCGAATTCCCAAACTTTCTAAATCAAAGAAAAGTTTCAATGTATCCTGCAGAGGGTCATCACTTAGAAAAAAACATTGTTCTTGCTTCTTAGTTTGCCTTTCACGAAGCTTGCCACATGCTATCCACCCAAATTCACTATCTTTAAAAAATAACTCTTCGTTTACTTTGTACGTATTATGTTTCAAAACTTAAAAAAATATATCAGCACTAAGCAAAGCATCCACCTCCTTAGCTTCATAAAATGATTTATCAGCTAATTTTAAAAACTGTGGAATCTCTATATTTGAGATATCTAATGTTGCACACGGGGTAGGCCCTGTAATGCTATCAACGATTAAAAATTCAACTGGTTCACTGAAACTGCAATCTTCATTTGAAATAAATGTATTAAGCTTCCATTTTATGTTCTGTGATAAACCATTAAGACCCGAAACAGGTGTTTTTATTTTTTCCCTTTTAATTTTTAAGTATCTGCTGGCCTTATCAGTCAAAACACAGATATTAGATGCTGAATCTAATATACAACGAATTTTAATTCTCTCCTTATTAGAGCAAAGCACATAAACACGGGCTGTCGAAAAGAGAATGGTTTTTGCATAGGCGTAGAGTTATATGGGCCCGTGGGGCTCGAGCCCCTCCAATAAATTGTGAATAGGGGCTGAGCCCACCCAATAATTTACCACTAAATACAGAAAACTAATTTTACTAACATAAAAAAAAGTATTTCACGCCGTTTACAAACGTTAAAAAAAAGAACCTTTACTTGTACTTTTAAAAATTTTCTTTTGTTTCAATCATGATTTATTATTTATTGTGACGCCACGTAACACACAATGTTACTATAAGCTGCCCTCGCCAGGCTCTGGTTCATTAAAATCAGATTATGCAATGTGAAGTATGAAATGAAGAAAAGTTCAGATGTGTCTATAATGCACTATCTCATTGAAAATGTTTTTTTTTTTTTCCTCCTTTCGATCTTTTACTTTGCTTCTATTTTTAACTTATAACATGGTAGGAAGATACTAACATGGATACTTACCTTACATAGGTGTAGAATTCTATGGACCCATAGAGCTCGAGCGCCTCCAATAATTTACACTTATATATATTAAAGTCATAGCTGCCAACTACTACGGAATATAATTAGCCACTTTTCGTAAACAGTATATTTTTCAATTATTTTTTTCAAAATAGTAACCAGCTCGCGCGCTCAGCACAAAAATTTTGCTATATTTTAAGCCGAAAAATCGTGTTGGAAAAGTGGTTAATTATATTTCGTAGTACTTGGCAGCTATGAGCAAGTATAAGGATCAGTGGCGTAGCCAGAAATTTTTCATAGGAGGGGGGGGTTACGACTTCTGCAACTCACGTATATGTATGTATACGGTACGGGTCTATGATAAGGGAGTGAAGAATATGCATTTTGTATGGTTAAAAATTCCTCATGGGGGGTTATCACCCCATTAACACCCCCCCCTTTGGCTATGCCACTGACGTGAATATATGTGGTTGTGGGGCCCGGCCCCCCCAATAATTTTGAAAACTTTACGCTTATGGGTTTTTGTCTTGTTTTCAGTAATCAAAGCAGAGTTAATATGCGTAGCTACATACGTTTCACTATCACTAGCAGGCGGACTAGATTTATGGCTTTTCTCTTCGTGAGGGGAAGAATTTGCAGACCTATGCTTGACGTCGGAGCAAATTAAACTGCTATGTCGCATACCGCATCCACACTTGAATTGTGATAAACAAACCGATTTTTTATGGTTTTGCTTGAAACACAGATCACGTAGCTTATGTGCGCGAACCAACTTAATTCCTTCTTCGATGCTTGAATTTAGGAACACATCGCAACGGTAAACTGGGTGGGTGTCATTTTTACATATCACACAACTTTTATTTTTATTTTCTTTCATTAAAAGAGCTTTCGATTTATTAGAGGGGGGGGAAAATTCTTGTTCGTATTAATTCTACTTCCGATTGAAACACATCTATTTATGGATAGCAAAACTGATTCGCGCTGTTCTAAAAACGTAAGAAATTCTTAAAATGAGGGCACATTTTTAGATTTGTGTGACAATTCGAAATTTTTTCTAGATTCTTTGTCTAATTTCTGAACAAGAACAGTGCCGATCCTAGACCTTCATCCGCCCACGTGCAAATTAAAATTGGTCGCCCTTTTTTACAAACCTTACGCTTTAAACGTTTAAATAAATTACTATTAAACACTTGAAAAAATTGTCTAAATATAAGTATGAAATGGATGAAAATCAAAGAGAGAAACATATTAAAGTACACAATTTATTTTCCGAAAAATACAATCTACAACTACGATAAATATTTCTGATCTTTCAAAAAACTTGTAACAACATTTTTCGAGCTTTCTTAGAGGCGAATCTGTCTATAGAAATAAAATTAGACTTTTGTCGGTACATTACTTGGAATCCAAAAATTTTGTGATTTCTATCCGTTTCAAGCACTTGAGAATCCAGTACGACCCTCAAAAAGAAATTTGACTGTAATTCTGTCCGTGACCTTTTTTTTTTTCTTTTTGTTCGAGCATCATGTAAAAACGAGTGAAGCGAATGAATCACTCAACTTAAAAAATAGGCGTCGAATTTTTTAAAAATCTGGATTACATTTCGAGATTTTGAGAAAATCGTTTCAAACTCCGTAAATGTTTGTAATAACGACTAAAGCGAATGAAATGAAATTTGGTGACATGATAGGTGCTCATTCAATTTAAAATACAAGGGTCGAATTTTTTTTAAATATTGATTAAATTTTGAGATTTTGCGAAAATTTTTCAAAATATGAAAATATTTATCGATTACGTATAAACCACTGAAGCGAGTGAAATAAAATTAAGTATCGTCACTGGTAGTCACTTGAACTCTTTGCGTCAAAGTGTTTTAATATTTTTTATAGGTTTTGAGAAAATTCAGTACATGTTTACCCTAATTCCTGAAAAGTGGGAATGGAATAGAATAAAATTTGGAATTATGTTACATGCAAGTTAATTTAAACTCCAAATGCCCAAACAGTTTTAAATATTTCATAGATTTTTGGAATTTTGTGAAAATCATATAAATATTTGTTCTCAAGATGGATTAAGAGAATACAGTTATATTACGACGAATATACTAAGTTACTAGAGAAGTTTACACTGTAAGAAGAATACATTGTTAAGAGAAGTTTAGTAACATGATCAGCAATGGCTAAAACAACAAAAATAGGATTTTTTTTTAATTATATAAATTTTTAAAATGTTTATTTGCTTTTTTAGATTTTTGTGAAAATTGCGCAAAATATTTTCGAGGAATAATGTTAAAATATTTACAGTGAATCAAACAAAATTTAGTTACATGTAGATATGACCTGTAGACATGAAAAGCTCATTCAACCAGAATAAAATTTAATTTTTTTAAATAGAAAGAAGTTCTCTATAATAGTCAAATTTACTGATCACTTTGTTACTCCCAAATCTGTAATCTTTTACCAATACACAGATGATGTAGTTTTTATTTCTATACTATTGCTAATATACTATTTCCCCACCTACCGGCTGATGGGAGAAACATGAAAACAATATTCAGAAATGTTGGAAACCAATATTGCTCAATGTCAAAAAATAATATTTAGGAATATCAGAAAAAGATATTCCTGGATATCTGAAAACAATATTCAGAAATGTTGGAAACCAATATTGCTCAATGTCAAAAAATAATATTTACAAATATAAAAAAAAAAGATATTCCTGGATATCTGAAAACAATATTCAGAAATGTTAAACTGATATCTCTGAATGTCAAAAAATAATATTCAGGAATATCATTTAGGGGGGGTCCATTTAATATTGCCCAATATTGTAATTTTGATATTGGGCAATATCTCTGTGCTACCTGGGTAGTGACGAAGATTCAAGCTTTTTGAAAATTTGCATTATGTACTGTCAACGACGGGTACTTCCGCTAGTTAATCTATAATACTTGAAATGTCCACCGCCTTACAGGTGACCCTTTCAATTGAAATAATAGCCAAATTCATAAGCCTTTCTTGTGAGATAGTTGATCTTCAGTAATTTTTAATCAAACTTAGAAAGCTTCTTTCACCTGAAGCAACACTGATTGGTATAGTCAAAATTAATTTGAGTGCTATAGATAAAATGGGAAAATGTGTTGTTAAATCCTGACAAAATGTATGATTTAAAATTTCTAATAAAAAAATCTTCAAAATTTTAGTTGGAGCAGGCTGATTAGGGTTTAAAGTATTGCTCACTCAATTTTTTTTTTTTTAAACATTCATATAAGGTTTTCATTTTTTCTATGTTTGTTTGATAATCATTTCGCCGCCCCTTAAGTTTGGCCGCCCACGTGCCGTGCACCATCTTGCCCCCCGCTGGGATCGGCCCTTAACAAGAATATTAATCAAAAGAGCATCATATAAGTTATTTTGTTCATATTTTAATACTTTCAAAGCACGCAAATTCTTTTGCACGCAATCAATCATATTCCTAATATCTTAGCATTTTCATTTTGCATTCTTTCAAAATTTAAAATATTTTGAATATGAATATCAACAATAAGACTTTCGTTATCATAGCGAGATTGTAATGAACTATATAACGATTCAAAATTATCAAAGTTGCTTGCTAGTTGTTTGGCTTCATATTTTAAGCAAGATCTCAGATAGTACAATTTCTGCGATTCGGTAAGTTGACCGTTATTTGTTATTAGTTCATCGAACTGAATTTTAAATGAACTAAATTCTTCGTATTTTCCTGCAAATTCAGGCAAAACTAATCGTGGAATCTTTGTTTTGATTTCGAAAATTTCTTCCGAATCATTTTTAGTCATTTTTACCTCGACCACAGAATTTGTTTTCTTGTAAGAATCCAATAATATTTCTATCCTTACCTCTAATTTATCCAAACGGTCTTCGCATTCATCAAGCTCATTGTTGACGGCTGTAAGCTCCGTTTCCGGTAAGGCCGATAATCCATAGTAGGGAGTTTTTGCATAGCGGTTTCACTCACCGTAACGCTAACGTTAAATGTCATAGGACAGTACAGCGCATGCGCCCGTATAACGTTTACGGTATCGGAACTACTAACAAAAAGAGAGTTTTTGCATAACGTTTTTGCTCCCAGAGCATTTATCAGATGATATTCTTCTTTTCTTTCACTATTGCCATCTAGTGGCAAGAAAATAAAATTTTTATGTGTTTTTTTTTCCCCTGAAAATTTCACCATAATTGCATTACTTTTAGAAATTATCGTATAAAATGTTAAGCAAAATGAATTTATAGAATTAATGAAATCCTCAGAAATAGTTACAAACAAATTAAAGCATAATTTTTTATTTTAAGCAAATGAAAAATTAAAATAGAAATTTCTTATTTGTTTATTTTTGCAAGTTTTTTTTTTTTTCGTTTTGAATTTTTTGTGTATTTGGACAGTTTAGGTAAATACGTTTGAATTTTTCACGAAATTAGTTTTTAAAATACTTAAAATCCCCATAAACTATTTTTTTTTTCAAATGCACTACGAACCACTAGCTTGGAGTATTTTGAGCAGTAATTAGAACTAGAACCTACAAAATATTTATAAATAAATTAAACCCACTGAGAACACTACTTCACAAACCTGAATTTTAAATTCGTCTACAATATTTATTTTTTTTAAATCAAGGTTTGTTTACAAACTTGTAATTTTAATAAAATAATTATAAAAACCTGGATTTTTTATTCGTCTATGATTATTTGTAGTTTTTGTGTCTAGTGGTTCTTACTGCATAAAAATAAGAAATAATTATTGTATGAGGATTTAAATTTTTTTTAAACTAATTTCGTTAAAAATTTAACCGCATTTTCCTAAAGTTATTCAAATAATCAAAAGAAAAAACATACGTCTAAATTAATTTTTTGCTTTAAATTTGAAATTTTGCTTTAATTTGTTTATAACTATTTTCTGAGGATTTTATTCTATAAATTCATTTTGTTTAAAATTTTAAACGAAATTTCTTATTAAAATAGAAATTAAACCAACGCAAAACGGCAAAAAAAAAAAAAAAAAAAAAAAAAAAAAATGCTTTGGAAAACATTTTATTTTCCCGACACTAGATGGCGATACCAAATGAACGATGCAAGAATTTAAAGATCGATGAATCTTCAAGATTTCGAGCTCAAAACTCCTATAGCACGAGTTAACTTTTATAGTAAATGTCGTTCCTCTGTCGGCTATATTTATTCATATTTTATTAAGAATGTTAAATCACACTTGTTTGGCGGCCATCTTGTATAGAGACCGTGTACCTGCCGTTTACCGTTACCGTCTTCCGCTAACCTTGGAGAAATAGCGGGTTACGTTAACGTTATGCTGCCGCCCGGTATACATGAGCATGCGCAGTACGGTCGAAAACCAGTTTAAGGGATAGCGGTACCGTTAGCGGAGGAAAATACGCTAAGCAAAAACTCCCTATTAGCTTGTTCGTAATGTCTCTAGCTGTTGTTGAAGCGAATTAACGTTACGAAGTTTCACTCGCAAGACTGTTACCTCTTCTGGGGAAACAACATCCTTTAAAAAGTTTTCTAATTTAGTTATCTTCCCTTTTAGAACAGTCTTAGAGTTGTTTAATGCCAGTTTTTCTTTATCCATTATGGTCGCTTATTCGCTCCGGCTCGACGGACCAGAATTTGTTCACTCACTTTTGGTTCGTGAATTTATTGACGGAAAAGCTCAGTTGTTTCTTTATTCTCTTTTTATTATAACACAACATGAAATACTATACATATTTACAACACACAGCAGAAATTAACAAAGTTTGAATTAAATTGTGAGCGTCTATTTTAAAGTTGTAATTGCTCACGTCTTGTCTTATTGACAGCGAACCGTTGTCTCTCGGCAGAATACGCCGTCTGTTTCTTTCCTCTACACAGCTGCGCGCATGCGCCAACAGAGGATTTGTATCCATACGTCTGAGTAGTGTGGACAACTTATGAGAGCAGTTGAAAAAATGAAAGCTGTACAAATTGCGGAGGGTTGGATTGTTCGTCTATGCTTCAGCATCACTTAAGGCCGATGCTGATTGCCGCTGCGTCTAACGTGACTGCAGTGGGTAAGAGGGCATTCTCGTCGCGAATTTTACGACTTTTTAATGGCAATTCGGGGTTTACCGATAAAAGAATTCTGCACTAAACCGCAAACTCCGTCTCCTATAAAATGGAGACAGCAACGGAAGATTTTTTCCCCGTATTAGTGTGCCGTCGTCCATTCAAATACGACGGAACCTGCTAAAATGACCACCTTGGTAAAAAGATTGTTTGTCTATAGTGACAACTTTAATGCAATTTCGCTTTACAACCATCACACTTTACCACCTTTGTAAGGCGACCGTCTTTATAAGGTGACCAGTTTTGCTCTTCCCAAGGGTAGTCCCATTAGACTGGTTCCACTGTACAAATAAAACTGGAAACTGCTCCAGCCGCTGTGTTGATAGCGGGTCAATAAAATTTGCCCCTCGTTCTGTTTAAAAATAAAAACTTTATCATTTTTGTAAATAGAGAAATTATGTTTAGTCCACAAGGATTCAATAAGTATTGGTGTAAATATTCTTGGTATACGTATATATATATATAGTTGGCTCTCTGTTTAACGACTTTCAAGGAACCGTAAAAATGAAAAAAATGGTCTTTAAATAGAGATCTTCCATGAACAGAATTTGCAAAAGAAAAACATTTCCCTTTACACTTTGGAAGGTGTCTGGTTCAAAACCAGTTCGCGTCCGCCGACCTAACTGTTAGGAGTTTTTCGTGCTTTCCTCCGAAACTTGGAGTAAATAAGAGTTAGGACCCCTTAGAAGGACCCCCACGGAGTGCACCGCACCCATCGGCTTAGATTCTATGTGCAGATAATTGGCCGTAATCCTACAGCACCAGCACCAACCCTTTACACTTTACATTCTTAGAATTGTGAATATTTTTCTTGATATATTGGCGTGTTTAAAATTTTTACTTTTATTATCATTATATTATTTTATTATCCACAAAAAAATATTTTAAGTTACCTTTAAAAAAGGTAGTAAAAACAAGCAATACAATAAAATTAGGTTTCAAAAAAATCAAAATGAGTCATTTTTCGCCTTCCAGTTATTTTTTCTTCCAGATTTTCTTAGATGTGAAATGCGTCAGCTTCCATTTTATGAATTTTTCTAGCTAACTAGCCGAAACCTGAAATTTTTGCATTCCAAATTTTTCTGCCAGAATAACAGCACTGCAGTAATTGCTTGATTTTATTTTATTTCGGTAATACGAACAATTATCTACATGAGGGATCTAGGCCGAGTACAGGGTGCCCTACGTGGGGGGTTTTCTACGGGGGCTTAATCCGTATTTATAAGAAGTTTCGGAGAAAACTGCATAAGACTCCGAGCGGCTAGATTGACGGACGCGACCTGAGTTTGAACCAGGCACTTTTCTTCTCCCAGTTGCGAGCGCTATGCACTCAGCCATCGGGCCTCCAGAAATTGGAGTTATGTAATGTTATGTGGCAAGCTTTATACTAGATGCATCTGCATTCTGGGATGGTTGCCTTGGTCGGAGGACTTTTTCAGAGGTTCTACCGCGTATTCACATTAAATCTGGAAAAACTCCAGATAGTTAGATCGACACCCGCGCGGTAGGCGCAGACACGGGACCTTCACATTTCAGCCGTCTGTCATGTCGAGTGTCTTATCACTCGACCTTAGTGGGGCCTAGAAATTAGAATGTTGGATGCTCTTGCTTCATGCAACCATTTGCATGCAGAAGTGCCTTTGCAAACTCTCCCAATCGGCCGTTTGGATTTGGATCCCGAACTAAATTTTAGTGTTGCTTCAAGAACTTTCTCTTTGCTTCTAAAAAACCTTTGAGAATACACTCGGGTAGTTGAGATTGTCTTGCGAATTGCACTTTTGACATTCCCCGACACTTTTTCCCAACTCTTAAAAAAAATTTCCCTTGTTCTTGTAGCGAAAGATTAAAAAAAAATCATTGTTAAACAGAAACGATGTCGTCTTTGAATAGAAATTTTTTACTGTGAGTTGCTGGGACTTTTAAATATCGTCTTTGGAAAGAGATCGTCGTTAAACAGGGAGTCAACTGTATATACAGTGCTACATTTTAAAATTTCAGTTAATGTAAAAATTTACAATTTTTTTAACTTCTCTAATCCATAGTGTATTTCTAGCTCTGGGGGGGGGGCTCGAGCCCCCAGAGCCCCCTCCCGTGGATCCGCCACTGATGACATGGCCAGCAGTCTTAGCCTCTTTCAAGAAGGTCTCCAGACAGTTAGCAACTTCAGCTTTAGATTCTATGAAGAATACTCTACGAAATCTGGAATAGTCATCTTTAAAGCACTGATAGTAACAAGACCCTCCTACAGATTTCTCCTGTATTGATCCACACACATCTGCATTAGAGATGAGACGGGCTCAGCCCGAGCCCGAACCGGGCTCTGGCTCTGAAATTCACAATTGTGTTCGGGCTCGGGCTCATGAAAAATTTCTCCTTTATTGAAAATACTGCTTGAAACAGATTTTAAAAAGTGATTCATGAGGAAAATAAAAGTACTTATAAAAGATAAATAAATAAATAAACAAATAAAAATAGCGGCACGGGCGCCTAGAAGGTGCGTGAAGCTCTTTGGGAATTTTAGAACGGCGGTTTCTATTCCTTAGTTAGTCATGAGATCTGACATTTTTTGATAAAAGATGGATACAAAGAATTAGAAAATGCATTGGGAGTTTGCAACTATATTTGTCTTTAATTTGCACAAACGGCAAAATTTATTGTATTCTATCAATGAAGTAATTGAATTTTTTTTTTCTTTAGCTGAACTTTCGGGCTCGGGCTCCCACTTAAATAATATTGCTCGGGCGGGCTCGGATGAAAAGTCCTCGGGCTCGGGCTTCAAAAAATGAGCCCGAACTCATCTCTAATCTGTATGGATCAGAGCTCCTGTCTCAGTTGGTCTGTTGGGTCTCTCTTTGAAGGCTCCTCGCTGTTGCTTCCCTAGCATGCAGCCATCACAGGATTTCTCTGTCATACAGACTGTAATTCCTCTCTGACCAAGGAAGTCTTTCACGTAACGCTTGTGTTGATGGCATAGTCTCTCGTGCCACAGCTGAGCAGTTTGTTCTGCCGAAACAACACATACTTCAGCAGATACAATTGGGCACACCACCCTCATATCTAAAGCGTAAAGTCCATTTGAAGTCTTTTCTCCTTTCCGACGAAGAACACCATCACGCCTAAAATAACAGCTTCTATCGTCTGCTTCAAATTTAAGGCCTTTGGAAGGAAACTGTCTGGCTTATAGAGAAGAGATTACGGCTTATCTCTGGGACAAACCACACATCTGCCAAGTGGTTCTTCTCCCACCTCCGTCTTAGCTTTACTTCAACATTCACGCTGCCACTTCCATACGCTAGAATGGTTTTACCATTTACAACATGCACTTGTTTTAGGTGGGGAAACTCTTTAAAGTTCACAAAGTACTTGGAGTTACCGATCATGTGATTTGACGCCCCACTATCTGCAATCCAGGCATTCAAAGCAGTACCTGGATCATAAGCACCAACAAATGCATCCCCTGTCACTTTAGGCCTAGGAACATTAGTTTTGCAGTATTTTGCTATGTGCCCCGGCTTTTTACAAAGGTAGCATTTACTTTCAGGCCATTTGAGGTTTTCTTTTTAGATGCGACAAAAGCAGTTGAATCCTTTGCCTTAGGAGGCAGACGCATCTCACTCAACCGCACTCGCTCAGTCAGTTTGTTGACTGATCTGTCCTCTAAAGGAATGGACTCCCGAACACTTTTCAACTCAAAATACTCTGATGGCAGGGTTGGCATAATTCTGCTCATCAAAAGTAAATCGGGTAGGGAATGTCTTTGCAACTCTTTTTAACTCATCATTTAGCTCGCTAAATAGCTTTTGGAGCTTAGCAATATGGGCCACAACATCATCCTCACAATCTTTTTCCGACCGGAAGAACTGTTCCATCAGTCTATCTAATCGTTGGCCGGAACTTTGCTCATAGACTGATAAAAGTTTTTCCCAGATAACGATGGCGCTTTCGCAGGTTGCTGTTAGCTCGATGTTGGCATCGTCCATTGAGCTCACAAGAATGAATTGAGCCAGGGAATCGGCCTTGTTGAATTTCTTACGTTGCTTGACAAACTCAGGATTAGCTGCCTGAGCTTCATTCTGCACCGCAGGACAGCTTCTCTCGCCGCTAATGAGATCAAACACATCGTTGTGTTTTAGGAGCAATTCAATTTGTCTCCTCCACTTGCTCCAGTTAGAGCTTCCACAAAGTTTCTCAATATTTGCTTTAAATTCCATACGATCTACCGGCACAACTTTCCACGTGCAAACCAACAACTCTCCCACTTTAATTCAATCACAAAGAAAATCCTTCTGCTGGGCCCATAACCACTTGTAACAACAGAGTTCAACACAAAACACAATGATGAAGCAATAGATGAAACTAATTCATTGATTAAGGTAAATTTGAAGATGGGAGAAATTATCACTTAGAAGAGCACGAAGACAACAAACACATGGGAAAAGGTAAACACAGCAAGTAACGCTAAGCAGAGTGTTGCCACTTAGGAAACATGAAGTAGAAAACGATTACGATTAAATACATTGATTTTGATTTTACTTTAACAAAATTTACGTGGATTCCGAACATTCAGGGACGTAGCTTAAGTTTCTGCCGCCCAGGGCAGATGCCAAATATGCCCCCGCACCCTTCCAATTCCACCACACACAAATGTTTTTATTATAAAGATACTTGGCGCCATCCCTGCAAACGAAAGAAAGGTGCCTCTTTTTACTATCTCCCCCCCCCCAAAAAAAAAAAAAATTTTTTTCGAAATGTCACCCCAATACGATGCTTATCTTTGCTTAAAGTAATTGTATCAGGCAGCCCCTGTTTACAGAAAAAACTAAACGATAATCCCCTGTCCTAAAGAATTCTTTTTGAATATTGTTGTTCTCAAAAATATAAACAGAATACATATACTCACGGTATTTAAATAGTGGCTAGTACACAGCAAAAAGAAACAGTGTTCGCAATATCCCAAATGGGAATGCCAGGTCCGAACTTTAATCAAGATGCATGCTGGTATAATTAATATATATTAAAATTGAAAACCATAATTGTCTTACCGCCACACCACCTGCTCCTGGGGGGAGAGCATGAAGTATATCACGGCAAAAATATAAATCCAATGTGAGACATTTTACCCTTTGTGAGACCATTTAAAGGGTAAAATGTGAGACATTTTACCCTTTATTTTCTATATAAGAAATTTAATCACACCAATTTTTAAGTAGAGACCCTCGAGAATACTTATTCTCAGTTGACTTCTAGTATTTCCATATATATATCACAATTTATAATCAAAAACATCACAAAGCTAAAAAAAATTCCTTCTCAAAACCGAAGTGCACACCTCTCTCATATTGAAAATCCCGCTCCGACACAACATAAAAAAATGGAGAGGTAGAGGGTATCCTCCGGGTAAAAGTTGAGGAACGTGCTTCATCACCTGGAATCTCCTTAGAAAGGTTGGGAGCATGCCAGGGAGTCTCGTCATCCTTCCCATGATCGTAGACGATTACCTCCGAATTAATATCATCCTCGGATGGAGCAACAGGGATATGCTGCAACAGGTTCGGAAGGGCCTCTGGCGCTGGACCTTGATTTCCCACACCTGGAACATCTCCTACTGGAAAAGGGTAGGCACACTGCTGGAAAGAGACTGGATTAATTTTTTTTGTAATTTGATGATGGGAACCATAAGTTCCCACGGCAGACTCAATGAGTCTATTTGGTCTGGGCTTAGATAGAACAATCCTGTTAGTGTGTACAACAAACTTTCTATAATTGGGGTTTCCATCCCTTTGTACTAGATAATTAACTGGGCCTAATTTTTTTATGATTTTAAATGGACCGTCCAATTTATGTTTGAAAGCAGCCAGTGTTTTGATGTATATTATATCACCCTTGTTGAACATACTGAGCTTTTTGCTTGAATTCTGACGTGCCTTGTTTAGCTCTTGGGAAAACTTCAGATTGTTAAAGACCAAGCGATATATGCTCTCTATGGCCTCTAACATTTGGAACATCTTGTAATCAGAGGTATTATTCTTTGGGGTTTGAGTCAGGTCCAGGGTGTCAGTGAACAAAGAAAGGTCACGGGCAAAATGAATGTTGTTAGGTGAAATCCTGTTGCTGGATGTTTTGCAGCATTATAAATTGCTTTGTGTAGATCAATGGCATGAAGAAAAGAATGGCCTTCAAGCTGCAGAGCATTGATAGTGGATTTAATACTGGTGTTGATGCGTTCTGAAATTCCATTCGCCTGTGGGTGTGCTACACTGGTGTGCATAAGATTGATTTGCAACACTTTGTTCACGAATTTGAAGATCTCTGCAGTAAATTGGTTTCCCAAATCGCATAAAACCTGTGCTGGTCGCCCATGTGTAGATATATATTTTAAAAATTTTTCTGAAACTGTTGCTGCAGTGATATTTTTCAGTGGATACAGTTCCATGTGTCTTGAGAAAATGTCAATTACTGTTAATATGTACATCTTGTTTTTAAAGGGGCCAACTAGGTCCATAGAGATCATTTCTCCTGGATGACTTGGTACAAATGTATTTTGAAACGGTGCTTGTGGAATCTTCAGTAGTTTCGATTGGAGGCAAATAGTGCAAGACTCAACATACTGTTTAGTATCCTCATATGCTCCTCTCCAAAAATATCTCTCTTGAAGTAGTGCGTAAGTTTTGGCAATTCCCAGATGCCCAATGTGAGTTATTCTGAGAACTTTTGGAATGAGTGACTTTGGAACGACTAGTTTTGGTGCAAAGGATTTGCACTGCTTCGAGTGATTGATTTTTATGTTTTTGTAGAGAAGTTGATTATTTGGAGAAATCTGAAAGTCGTGATGTCTCTTCAACTGTTTTCCCATTTTAATGTTGTTGTATATTTTTCCCAGTTCAGGATCATTTAGTTGTTCATGTAGGAAAGTCTGGGTCGAGATTTCTAGGAAGGGATATTTTGTGTTCGCAGTATGTGACATTTGATTGCAGAACTCCTTTTGAGAGTGAGAAATTTCCTCAACAGGTAAAATTTCATTTGACTTTAAAAGGTTAGGTTCTGTTTCGACATCTTTCTTCGGTAACTCCACGGGAATTCTGGAGAAATAATCAGCGAGGACATTTTTCTGTCCAGCAATATGCTGAAATGTGAAGTTATATTCACTGAGGGCTAACAACCAACGAGTTGTAAGGTCGGTAGGAGAAGAAATCCTCTTGTAGTGCTTAAGTGGTTCGCTATCACTGAGTACAACAAATTCTCTGTTGAAGAGATAATATTTAAACGCTTGAACTCCCTTTGACTATGGCCATAAGTTCCAGTTTAATGGCTGGGTAATTCTTTTCGTGTTTGTTTAAAGTTTTTGAAAAGTACGAGACGGGAAGCAATTCACCATCAAAGTTCTGCAACAAACATGCCGAAATGGCAGAGGTTGAAGCATCAGTGTTAAGGTAGAACTTCTCCTGCCAGTTGGGTTGTCTAAGAAATGGTTCTTTAAAGAATATCTCCTGCAATTTGCTAAATGATTCCTTATGTTTTTCTGTTAGCTTGAACTGTGCTTTAGGGGTAGTAAGGTCATTGAGATCTGCTGTCAATTGGGCAAATTTTGGAATAAGATGTCTATAAAAACCGCATAAGCCAATGAATTTTTTTAGTCTTCTTTTTGTATCTGGAATAGGAAATCCAGTAATTTTTGTGATGTTTTGCTTGATCGGTTTAACAATGTGTTTAGATATTTCAAAACCTAAATAGTTAATGCTTGTGTTATGAAAATTGCAATTAGCTGGAGACAAAGTTAAATTATATTTTTGGAAACACTCAAACAATTTAGATAGTTTTTCAACAGATTCTTCAAAAGTGTTAGCAGCGACAACTATGTCGTCTTGATATGCTAAGATGCCTGGAATATTTATCTCATCAATGATTTTATCAATTAAATGTTGAAAAATTGACGCAGAGTTCTTGAGGCCGAAAACTAACCTATTATAGCAATAGGCACCAAAAGGAGTGTTAAATGACAGGACTGGTCTGTACTCCTCGGGCAATGAAATTTGATGGTAAGCAGACTGCAAATCTAAGTTGGAGAAATACTGGTATTGTGATATGTTGTTTATTACGTCTGCAATTTTGGGAAGGGGGTATGCACTTTGTGTGATTATTGTGTTTATTAGCCGAAGGTCAAGTGCTAGACGATATTTCTGTTTTCCATCAGGACCAAACTTTTTTTTGACGAGCAATAAACGGCTAGACCAATTTGAAATGGTCTTGGAGATGATTCCAGCTTCCAGCATCTCATCAAGTTGTTCTTTCGTTTCCTTCAGCAAAATCTGAGGAATGGGAAAGGGTGGGGATCGACGAGGATATTCACTCGTAAATGATAACTTTGGTATCACCAGATCAGTATGCCCCATAGCTTTTATTGAAGTAGCAAAGACCTGTTTGTATTTTGTAAGTAGCTCCTCAAATTCCTGACGTTCATGACCTATTAAGTGTTTTATATTAAAATTTTGTAGGTTAAATTCTTGTTCTCTAATATTTTTGATTTGATCATCTGCTTGTATTAAATGAATTTGTTCTACATTTGTGTTTTGGTTATCTTCATCAATTTCACTTATACCATCAATTTCAAAATATTCACCGATTGCTGAGTTTTTGTTGATGTGAACTGGTTTATATGACAAATTCTCAACCAAAATATGGAAACTTATTTCGTTCTTGCCCTTATGCGTTCTTTTATCACATTGTGAAATTTGACCACTATGCGTGCTTTTGCACTTGACATTTGACATTTCTTCATTTACTTCAGGAACTGAATGTAGAGATTTGTTTGTTTTTGTGTTTTTGATTCTGTGGAAAGGTTCAAAAAGAAAGTCTTTAAAATTTCCATGCATTTGCATACGGACTTCTATGTACTTTTGTTCCTTTGGAGGGATGACTGTTTTTCTGCAAACTTTTACTGTGTTTGAATTCTTGCTGGAATTGTTTTCAGTTACTGACAGGGATACGCCATTTTCTGAGTCATTTGCATGTCTATTTGACGGACAAGTCCCTTCAGAAATCTCCGTTATAGAGATTTCCCTATTTTCAATATTATTAAGAAGTTTTTCTTGAGACTGAACAGGAGACACAAAAGGAATTTTTAGGTTTTTAACTTTCACTGTATTTGTGTTGAAATCTACAATAATGGATTCTTTCTTCAAAAAGTCGGTGCCTAAAATTCCTCTGAATGGCGAGTTATGGGGCATCCTGACCAGGAAAAATTATGTCTAAAGTGAATATTGTTTATTCTAAAAGAAATGTCTACACATCCAGAAAACTTGACATCAGAGTTTATGGTGGAATTTGTAACTGTTCTGGCCAAAAACTTATATTTTGTGAAAGTTTTTATGGAGTGAAAAAATTCAACGTCCATTATGCAGATGGAGGATCCTGAGTCAATCCAGGGCCGGCCCAAGGGGGATGCGAATGTAGGCGATCGCCTAAGGCCCCGCGCTTATAGAGGCCCCGCTCTTGCACTTCGCCTGGGGCCCCGCACGCCCTTCGGGCCGGCTCTGGTCAATCAAAAATGGAAAATTTAACTTGACTAAAATTATATCAATTACAGGTAAAGGATTGTGAGCTTGATTGACTGAAAACACAAATTCTTGAAAAGTGTCAGAATGAGTTAGGTTGCTTGTTTGAATAGCTTTTGTTGCTGACGTGTCTTGAATCTCTACCTGTGAAGCTATATGTTCTTGTGTTACAACATGATCATCATTTTCAAAGAATGTTTGTGTGGAAGCATTTTTATTGTATGTATGATTCTGTGTACTTCTCTGTTGTATATCAGGAGGAACTCGATTTTCCAGAAATTGGGATGAAACAAAACTAGGGGCACTAAATTCATGAGAAGCGGACGGCCCTGAATTTCCGCTTCTCACAGGAAGTTTGGGTGAAGGTTCTCTGATGCACAGTTACGAGTACAGCCATGCAAGCTACATGATATATTGCAATTATTTAAACATGTTTCATTATTATGAGTTGTTGCTGGAGCAGCTGGCGCTATCGTAGGCTGAAGACAGTAGCAATGTTGTTCTCGAGCATGGCCTTGTTCCTCTTGTCTAGAAGGATTGACTACTTGACTGTGTCTACTATAAATGTTCCTGAGTCCGTCAAATTGATTGCCGAGTTTAAGTATCTGGCAATACTTTGCTGTGTGTCCCTTGCGATCGCAATATACACACACAAAGATTTGCCTATCTTGGCTATTGGAACCAAAGTACTTTGCATTCATTTTAGAGAGTTGCCTGTGAGATGTCACATTGTTGTAGCGATTGTTATTGAAGAAATTTTTGTTCGAATTCCTGTAACCTTCCTCACTAGTGTGTTTATTAGCTTGTACATTTTCATTTTTGGTTTTTATGAAATTTACTTGCTCTTTCAGTAATGGAAAGATCATCCGCAACGGCAAGGTAGTTTAAAATATTGTGTCTCGAATATTGTTCAAACAGAGCTTTTGCATGTGTTACAGCCTCATCAAAGGTTTTGCATTGTTTTTCAACCAACTTTACCTTGATGGAATTCGGAACAGCTTACAAAACACAAAGACACCAGCATTATTTGCTGTAAAGAAGCATTATCTGTCAAATTCGGATACACCTGTTTAGTCAGTTTTGCTATTCTGTGAGCAATTGAAGGAATGTTCTCATCAGGAAGCATTGTTATTGTTTTTAGTTCTTGTACAGCAGAAGACTGTGCGGGGGAAATGAAAAACTTTTTCAACTCAGTTAGTAATTCCGTGTACGTTTTAACATCTTTCAAAGTAGGTGATTCAATCTACAATCTTAATGCTGCTCCTGTGAGTTTTGACTTCACAAACATCAGAGCAGCTTCGTTTCATAATTTATTGAGAGTACATACAGATTTTATTTGCTCGGCAAAGAAATCAAATAGAGTAGGGTCCCCATCATTATGTTTATGGAAATGGTTATGGAGGTGCCCATCATTATGGTTATGGAATTTATGTTTATGGAAATTTTGTTGGTCCCCCCAATTTTGTTGGTCCATTGGTATGGTCCCCATCATTATGGTTATGGAATTTATGTTTATGGAAATTTTGTTGGACGTTTCCATAATGTTGGCTATTTTTCAAAAAAATTCTGTAAATATTAAATTTTCTTTTTTTTTTATAAACGTTATCAATGTGACAAACTTTCATTTATAAATGAACCATTTACTTAAAAGAATGTTCTATGTGATATGCATCTAAAAAAACAAACACCAATTTGCAATGTCAATTATCAATTCCAGATTCGTTACTTCTTGCCATACCATAATAAATGTACCATAAATATAATACCACAGAAAATAAAATTCAAAATACTCATATATCAAAATAAACAAAAGCAATACCGATAGTTTTCAAACTGTGACTTTCGTTTGTCCAACAGAATTTCTAAATTCGCCTACTTAATTAATTATTATTGTTATTTTTTTAATTATTATTATTTTCCTTATGTATGCACTTAAAATTATCTTCACATATTATCAATTAGCATTAACCGTTATGCATCAAGAACTGGGGAGGCACCATTTGTCCTAAAGAATTCTTTTTGAATATTGTTGTTCTCAAAAATATAAACAGAATACATATACTCACGGTATTTAAATAGTGGCTAGTACACAGCAAAAAGAAACAGTGTTCGCAATATCCCAAATGGGAATGCCAGGTCCGAACTTTAATCAAGATGCATGCTGGTATAATTAATATATATTAAAATTGAAAACGATAATTGTCTTACCGCCACACCACCTGCTCCTGGGGGGAGAGCATGAAGTATATCAAGGCAAAAATATAAATCCAATGTGAGACATTTTACCCTTTATTTTCCATATCAGGCACAAGAAATTTAATCACACCAATTTTTAAGTAGAGACCCTCAAGAATACTTATTCTCAGTTGACTTCTAGTATTTCCATATATATATCACAATTTATAATCAAAAACATCACGAAGCTAAAAAAAATTCCTTCTCAAAACCGAAGTGCACACCTCTCTCATATTGAAAATCCCGCTCCGACACAATATAAAAAAAAACGCCGAAAGGCAACCAGAAACGATACAGACATCGCCCTTTTGGCGACGAAACCACAAGTGCAAAATATTTTTGTTGTTATCACACGGTTTTAGAAAAATTTCGGATAAATTATTTTAAAAAATATACTGAGGAGATTTCCTCAGGATATCCCCTCATCATCAGGATCATCGCAGTTTATATCAGAAGCTCTAATTTAGTCTCGGAACATACTTCTAATTTTTTTTTTTTTTTTTTGGGGGGGGGTTGAGTGTAGAGCTTTTGAAACGTTTAAAGCTCATGTGTTTAAAATTAATGTGAAGAAACACAAGAATTATATTCAATATTAAGTAGCTAAGAAAATAGGTGGAAATACAAATTGTTATTTTTTTATTGTTTAGTTGTTAGTCTAGTAGATATAATGATGGTACTATCGCAGGGTACTTTGAGTTTCATTTTGAATGTGATATACCATCATACCCATCATTGGGTTTTAGACTTCAAAAACTGTTTTTCGACGTGACAAGCATCAAAAACTGGTTTAAACCGTCAAAAACTAATCCATAAAAGAAAGAGAACAATATGCAAACTAATTATGCAGTGTATTTACATTTTGCATTAAACTAAATGCCTAATTAAAATTAATTATATTAAAATATAACAATTATACTAGCACATAAGTTGTGCTCACTAAGAATAATTAGTTTAATACCATTTATATAATACAAATTTATAAATTTAATGTATACAATATTATATATATAAAAATTGTATATATCAGTGGCACAGCCAGAAATTTATTGCGTGTGTGTGTGTGTGGGGGGGGGGGTTACGACTACTGCAACTCACAAATATGTATACGTGTGTGTGTGATACGGGAGTGAAGAATATACTTTTTGTATGACGAAGAATATACTTCTTGTATGACAAAAAATATTCCTCATTGGAGGGGGTTGTAACTCCCCTATCCTCCTTGGCTACGCCCCTGATATATGTAATTAATGAATAATATTCTGCAGTTTTTCAAAAATTTCAAACTAAAGTATGGGTAAACATTTCCTAGAAGAAACATCAAGTTTATTTTTGGTTTAATCTAAATATCTAAATTGAAAAGGCTTTAAGGAATAGCCAATAGCATAGCAATTTCACTCATTTAGACTAAAGAGATAAAGATCAGGTCGTTTTAACTATCACTATACTAAAGTTTTCTATTCAAAATAGAATTAGTAAAAAATTTTGGGACTTGAATGCTATGAGTAAGCACAGCCTTACAAAGTACATAATGGTCTACTTCTTAAAAATTAAATAAACCTGATAGATGTAAACAAAGTAAGCATTTTTTACTGATTATAGTGCTTTATTTTTCTAAATATTAATTGATTAATTCATTGCAGATATTAAAGTACAAGCTATTTTGCAATAAAGTAAAACACTTAAAAGTATTGTTTATTTTTTCCACTCGATATTTGAGGTTTTTGACATGATGGTTTAAACCATGGTTAAAACTGTCAAAAACTGTCATGTGTCAAAAACTAGCCAACCCTCCATCATTTGCTTTCATCGCATAACTTTTACTACTTTAAAAATCTTAATTTTTTTTTTCTGCTGGAGCCCAATCATGACCTACAGCAAATTTTAGTTAATGAAATTTGTAACACATATCTTGTATCTTGATTATCAAATTTATAATTTTAGAAAGGTTGGTCACGAGATATTTTGATATGGAGTGCCACACCTAAGATTTTATTTTGTTGAGGACTGTGTATTAAATTGTAACCTAAGTTTCGTCTGTAAGCTAAGTAAACAGTCAGATATTCGGGGGGGGGGGGCTGGCTTACAGTTGCCTTAACCACCAGCCTGGATACGTGCCTTAGTTCGTTATATACTGGATTTGCTATAAGTATTCGACTGTATAGGAGAGATGAGAAACGATGATCTATCACATAATGAAATATAGTTATTTTTCCCGTGGTTTTCTCCAGTTGTTGTAATGTGAATATTCCTTTAAAGTTCTCGGCCCAAAGGCATTCTCCCCACCCCCCAGGGGTTGCATTTCAGTTTTTCATTTGGTTGTGCAACTGCACCCCCTATTTGCCACCCCTGATCCCCCCATTACGCAGATAACCTTTGTAGTTTTGCTGTAATTAAAAGCAGCCTTGTGGACACTATTAACAGAGAATTGCATAATCTAAAATTATTCGAACTCAGTTACAGACAGCGCTCAAAAGTTGCGGTTGTCTGCTTACCCAGGGCAGTCAGATTTTTAAACGGGTGGGTAAAAGAAAGAATTCTGCTGCCCTTAGGGCAACCAAAAAGAAAAGAATTTTCTTTCATGGTAATTATCAAAAAGAGTAGAAAGAAAGAAACTGCTATTGTTTTATCTTCAGTGTGCTCGTTTCGTTTCCTATTTGTTTACAAGCAGCCAATCACTGTCAAGAGAATTCTGCCATCATAGTCAAATCAGACGTAGTCAAAAATCCCTTTTTCATAGTAACGGCCGCAGTTAAAAAAAAAAAAATGTATAGCAAAAGTTGCATGGGCAGCAAACTGTACTTGGGGGCGACCAAAATGATTTCAGAGATTGCCCGAGGGGCAGCACAAAAAGAAAACAAAAGATTCTACCCTTGGTTACAGACATTGCGGATAAAAGTTATTTGTAAAAATATTTCATGTTAATGTACGAGCTATTTTGCTTCAATATTGTCATTTCTAAAACTTTTTGTTTTGACTTTACCCCCTTTTTAATTAGTTTTTCTTTCTACAGAAAAAAGAAGTCCTCCCATGTTAAGTGCGTCCTTTGTGACACAGCTAGAGTGAAAGAACCTGAACGCTAATATCATAGGTTTCCGAAAGACTCAATAATGTAAGTGTTAATTTTAGTAATACCATGTGTTACTCAGTATGTAATGAAGCTATCAACAAATTCTTTATGTATGGTAATGTACAATGTAGGGATGCACCGAATATTCGGTATACTGGCAGTATACCTATTCGACAGTATACCGTGACGGTTCGGCCAAATATTTAAATATTCGACAACCGAATAGTAAACAAATTTAAGTATTCCCCAATTAGTAAACAAATACATATTTTTTATATCAGGAATGAAAGATATAGTATAGTACCATAGTACTAAATTGATTCAAGTTGTTACTAATATCACATGTGAATAAGCGTTAGAAACCCGTACAAAGTCCTCCTACCAAGGCACCCCCATCCTTGGCAGATAGTCCTAACGTAGCATTCCACAATCACATAAAAAAAACAATATCCCAATGAAATTAGTGTTAATGTAAGAGAAAACACTCAGATGTTAAATTTGAATTTTGTTGCTTTTCAGTTTTTCTTAAATCATGACACATTGCATTAACCTGTGCTATTACTAACTGATTTAAATTTGAAACAGTAACCAGGAAAAAAACTCATAGCATTAAGGTAATTAACTCCTAAAATAATCAATATGTTTATTCTTTAGGGATGAGAATTCATTTGTGGTGAATAGTCAGTTATGCCATAAAAGTGTCATTTGTTTATATTTAAATTCTAGATTTCCCTAGAAATTTTTTTTTGTGGAAATTTACCTTACATGGCCAACCTAAAATTGGTACTTACGTATTATCCCGGTGGTCATTCCAGCCAAACTATTTTTCCGTCAAATGAGTTGCCAAACTGTTGCCCCAATCATATTCAAAACCATTAATAATTTCATATATCCGGCATTTCTCTTGGCAAAAAAATTGCTCGTCTTGGCGAACTGCCGGGATAATACATAAGTACCCTAAAATTTATCACTAACAGTCTGTTATCTGTTATTACTTTTTTTTTTCTCTACCAAGTCTAAGCAAATTTTGGGTGCCACTCAGGGGCGTAGCCAAGGGGGGGGGCATAACCCCCCCCATGAGAAATTTTTTGCCATACAAAATGTATATTCTTCACTACATTATCACACACACGTATACATATATATGAGTTGTAGTAGTCGTAACCCCCCAGTGAAAAATTTCTGGCTACGCCCCTGGTGCCACTAATAATACTTAACTCAAACTAAAACCCAATCTAATTAAGAATTATTGGATCTTGGGATCAAACTTGCTAGTTAGTATTGTTTCATTAATTAATTAAAAAACTAGTATAAAACAGCATACCATACCATTTTGATATGTTTTGAAATGAGCAATGTATTTTTTAATTAATAGTTTTTCCAATATCAATGTTTAAAATATTCATCAATTTTATTTTTTTTTTTTTACTGTCAGAGTATATTATTTTAACCCATTTGTGCCTAGATATTTTTGCGACTTTCTTCGATTTTCGCCAATATTAGCAGTAATAGATACATTTCTGATGTCAACTTCTTGAACAAGGGATGATTTCTTTTAAAATCTTTATGTATAAAAATTGAAGTGTCAACATCCTACTAGGTCATGTTAAAATATTTTGTGGAGTTGAGGTTCAATACTCGTGAATAAAGGCTAGGAAAAATAAATAACGTTTTCGACTGATAGCGATAATGCCGTCCCAAAAAAGGGACGCTAGGCATAAATGGGTTAAGAGTAAAAGAGAGTAACAAAAAGTCAAATCTGATTCTTCCGCTAATTATTAATTTAAAAATGCAAAATTTCCCGATTTTGATGGGGAAACTTACTAATTTCATTCTGATAATTTAAACCTTTCAGCCAACCATGTGGTTAAAATATTTTAGCTAATTTTATCGTGTAGCAATTACATGTCTGAAAAGCTTTCTTTTTTCTCTCTTTTGCAGCTGCTGCTGCTTTGAAGTTTAAGGACAAGGACAAGGAGGTTTTGGCAATTATGTTTGGTCGAAGTTTAGCTGAAGCATCTGATTAGAATAAAAAAAAGATTCGTGTTTCAGATTGTTCCTTAACATTTGATATTGTGGACAATTATACTGAAAACTTATAAAGATAATTTTGTTTTTAAAAATAAAATATGAAAATCTGTTTCATGTAATTTTTTGGAAAGAAAACTTAATTTGAAGTGTGTTTATAATTAGGGATATTTATAATATTAAAAATGTACAGTACTAATTTTTTACCAGTGTTAATCCTTTTCCAGTAAGCTGTTTAAAGTGCATTTTGTTTTGCATGAATTAAAACTTAAATTAGTTTTTAAAATTCACAATTGTGCAATTTTAAGCATTACTCAATTTTAATAGCATTTCCAATTTAATGAAAATCTTAAAATATAGCCCAAAAAAGATTTTAATCCATTTATTCCAAATCAAAATTTATTTATTTTAATATTTTCTTCTTCTGTTGTTTACAATCATTAATATTTGCTTTTCGATCAAGTTACAGTAGAACCCTGATTATCCAAGGTGGTCAGAATCAAACATGCCTCGGATAACACTGACAATCATAATCACAATTACAGTTTTAAACATACTGCAGATCATGTCCAGACTTCGAAACGATTACAGTCAAATGTAATTCCCTATAAGAATGCTATTTTATAAATTCTACAGAAATAGTGTAATAAAATTGCATTACTTCAGAATTTTCGGAATATTTGATTTCACTAAGATCAAGATTACTACCTTTTTGCGAATTTAACAGTAACTGGTCATAATCCTTTTAGGAATTGGCCATAGTCGTAATCCTTATCAATTCTTGTAATCAATTGCAGATGGATGTGTAATCATCCGAAGTCTGATCATGAATCTTTTACATTAACCAAGGTGTCACATTGAATATCATGGAGCATTGCATAACCGAGGTTCTACTGTACTTTGAAACATTATAAAGAAATGTTTTTAATTACTCGCAACTGGAATTATCACTCACCCCTCTTGTAATTTTTAATGAAATCCAAAGGCTTAAGAGATTAACTTTTAATACAAATATATTGAAAATGAATTCATTGTACCTAAGATGCATTAGTGCTTCATTGAAATTAATATAAATTAGGGGGGGGGATAACCTCCAATGGCAAATTACATTTTGTGGGAAACGTTTCAAGGTAAGTACTGAGTAAAAAAAAAAGAAATATGAGCATATTACTGGAATTTTTTTTTCTTTAATAGCTATTATTTTACTCGAAGAAAAGCTCTATTTATACTTCCTGCCCCCTCCCTTTTCCCTTTACACATATGACAAACATTTATTGTATACTTTGAAATTGGTCATAACTCCCACAATCTTTCTGAAAAATTCTAGATAAACTGTGTTGACCAAAGAAAAGAGTATGCGGTTTGATTTAACACTGAGGTTGTTATAGCAGAGCTCTATTAATTAAAAGTATATTGTCTTTGTGGATTTTATGAGTAGTGGCTACTATAAAATCCAAAGTAAATTTTATATTCTATAGGTGATTATAAAATAGCCTTCTATAGTAAAAGTTTCAACTATATTTGTTCAAGCTTTTAATTGTACTCTACAATATAAATTGCTGCACAATTTCAGTATTAAAGGCCTTTACGTTCTCCAAAAGGTGAGTCAGAATCTGCGTGAAGAATGATCTTTTAGCACCATCAAATGAAAACTCATGTACAAAAATTTTTTTCCCAGTCATTAAAAAAAAAAAGACATGTTTCAGCTAACCTTTTAAAGCATCAGCCATCAGGTCAATATTGTATGTTTGGGCTCCTACTTGTGAGGGAAAATATTGATAGTAAAAGAAATTGGGGGGGGGGGACTTGACTAATTAATATTTCACATGTAGACCTTCTTTTTTGTTTGAAATTATAACTCAAAAGAGAATTTTTTAATGCTTTAAAATGAAATGAAAAATTTTCTGTAGTTAACTACAATTTCTTTTACAATCAATATTTTCCCTGATGGGAGAAACATGAAAACAATATTCAGAAATGTTGGAAACCAATATTGCTCAATGTCAAAAAATAATATTTAGGAATATCAGAAAAAGATATTCCTGGATATCTGAAAACAATATTCAGAAATGCTGGAAACCAATATTGCTCAATGTCAAAAAATGATATTTACGAATATCAGAAAAAGATATTCCTGGATATCTGAAAAAAAAATATTCAGAAATGTTGGAAACTGATATCTCTGAATGTCAAAAAACAATACTCATAAATATCATTTAGGGGGGGTCCATTTAATATTGCCCAATATTGTAATTTTGATATTGGGCAATATCTCGGTGCTACCTGGGTATATTATTAATAATTTGGAAGTATGGAAAGGAAAGGAAAAAATAAAAAAGTAATAATTAAATGAATAAATAAAAAGAATAAAAAAGGTAATAATTAAATGAATAAATAATAAAATAAATACAACACTAGTATAGGTAGCCTATGTTTAACGTAGTACAAGCTGCAGTAGCTAAGAAGTACTTAGTTGAAGTTGTGGAAAAGGAGAAAAACTGTAGAAATTAATTATAACAGTAATGATAATGATAATAATTATACACATTTATTAATTGCTATTTATGCTAATATTATTGTAAAATATTTAGGTAGAACAGTACTCTGTATGGCTTCATTAGTTTCAGACTCACATAAAAAAGGAAAAAGTACCAGTAATCAACTATTCTTAATCATAGATTTTTTTTTTTAAATATAAAATATATAGATATATATTTTATGATTTTTTTTTTTTAAATTTAGAAAGAACCAACAACCAACCCCATCCTCACCAACCAACCAACCAATATTCTGATTAGGACATACAGTTTTTTTTGATTACACAAAGGATATAAAATGGAAGTTAGAAATTTACTTGGATAATTATATTTTAGAGCAATTTTATATAGGCCAGTTAAGTTACTGGCCTTAAGACTATTGGTACATAGAGACTCTATTCTATATTTATGATTAGATATAATATTTCTAAATACAGAAGTGTGCATACATGAAGTGAAATGAGTGAAAGCATTAACCTGAAAATTAAAGTCATTTCTTTTATTATGTATATTAAAGGATAGACTCTTATCATCATTAATTATAATTTGTAAGTCTAAAAAATTTATTATTCTATTATCATTAGGATTTTTTATTAGTTCTAGGGCTGAATGGTAAGCTATGCAGTGCCGGATTAATAATATAGCAGAAGTAGCAAATGCTACGGGCCCCGCGCTTTTAGGGGCCCCGCGGCTTCAGCTTGAAAATTTTCGTTTTCTCCCACCTCCCAGTTTTTTTATAGCAAAAGATAATTATCGTAACTTTTCGTACTTTCTTTTTTCGTTTCGCAGTAGGATGCTATTTCGTTCAATCACAGATTTTTGTCTACGCGACTATGTATACATGATTTGTAGACAGGTTTTGTAGACATGAACTGACACGGTGATGATCTTTTCAAATGTGTTGGCTATATAACGTGGAGGTGGGAGAGAATAAAATGCTGAAAGTCGCACAAGGTTATACAATTCAATTCCAAACATGTGTTTTATGGAACAAGAAAAACAAACATGGTACACTCATGGATTAGGATGTCCCTTCCAAACAGTATTTAAAATTTTGAAAGTATTTTTTAGTTGCAATATGCTAGGCGAAGATTCAGTACACGATTTTAAGCTAGATTTCGATTCCAGATGTGTTTTATGGAACAAGGGAGATAAATACGGCACACTCATGAAAAATGATACACTTTTCTACTTAATGGAATGAGGAAAGAAAATAGGGAGGACGCATGGATTATGATACACTTTTAATATAGGGCACTTTTGTGCGTATTTAAAACGTGAAAGTGTTTAAGATTTTCATACTGTTTTTTTTTTTTTTTTGATAAGACAGTTTTTGATTCTCTATTATGGAACTGTAAATCCATTGTAGATAACTTCTTGAAAGAATATGCATTAACTTAATCTAGCTGTTAAATGCTCGCATATTTATTCAACTGATTACCTAGGTGAAACTGAATGAGTATTCTAAAGACAGCAATAAGACACTTATACAGGAGTGTATCCAATACACTGTGGAACAAAACATGCGGTAGCCAGAAAAAAAATTCAGAGAGGGTACAAACGGGGGGAAAAGCAAAATTTTTCAATAATAATAATAATAATAATAATAATAAATAAATAAAAGGCTTTATCATTATCTTTTTGTTGACAAAACTCGCAACTCGGGGGAGGGGGTATTCAGACCCTTGAACACCCACATAAGTAAGGCCTTTAAAAAGTATTTTCTTATCAATAATATTACAAGTTTTTCTTTATTTGAAGAATGAATCCAAAAATAAACAAAACATGGAAAGAAAACTAAGTGCCAAAATGAAAGAAGAGAGTCAGGGCCGGATCAAAGACGAATTAAAGGGAGGGTGTCGGAGGGAGCGACTGCCCCTCTCAAGAAAAGAGAAAGTAATGTAAACAATCCTATTTTACTTCCTTAAAATGGATGCGTATGTGAATCTACCAACTAACCGCCTCCACCCACAAAATTGCATTAATCCGTCAGTGGGACGGATTATTCATTAAGTAAGTAGGCTGTAGCCTATCGGCCCGATCCTTTCAGGGGCTTTTGCAGTAACAGATAAAATGAATTTTTAAATAAAGTTGTAATTAAACTTTTCAAAATGTCTATGTGCAGAAAATATTTGTGGCTATTTATGAAGATTTTCTCTGGAAAGCGAGCTGAGCTTCTGCATGAGCCGAAGTCCATAGGAATGTAGGAATAAAAAAAGCGTACCATAAAAAAAGAAAAAGATATTCCCACACGAAACAATAATTGTTATTTAAATATCGGACCTTAACTTTTCTTTTTGTGGTAGATATAAGGATGGTATTTAATCGGATGTTGGGCCGTCCCTAAGTGCTTTTATTTTAGAGTAAAAAGGGGAGGGGTGGTTTTGGCGATATTCGAAGGTCAAAGGAGTAGGGGGTAAGCCATCTTTAGAAAGCTTTTAGTATTAGGCTTGAATTATTTTTTATTTTTATTTTTTACATTTTGCAATGTTTGAACACAGGCATTTCGAATTATTATTTCAAACGATAATAATATATAGTATGTGAGCCATTTATTATATTTTGAGACCTCAACTCTGATAAATTATCATATTAAACATAGAAATTAACCGCGTTAAATATAAAGGAATTGTTTTTGGCCGGTCAAAATCACAGGTCAAGATCGCGAAATTCAGTAAGTTCGTTCAGATAAAATAATTAGAACGGGGAGGATCTTTGCACAAAGCCAAGACTGTCGGGGTATCTGGGAAGCCATAACCCCAGGGAAATTGAAAATAAAGAGGGTTTTCTGATACCCTAGCTCTACAAAGACTCTCACAAAATACTTGATCACATTTAAGATTATTATATCCTGCAAAAACATTTGAAAGTAATACGATAATGAACGTTTTATCCGAATTTTTAATTATTTATTATATTGATTATTCTGTTAGAAAACATTGAAAAATTTTTAAACAAAATATTTTAGATCATTTTTACGAGGTGAGGTTGAAAAGTAATGCACACATGCTTATAGAACATTGAACGAAATCGCGTTTAAAAGTGCTCTAAGCGTTGGTGGAAGTAGCAGTTCCCCTCTATGCGCATGTGCCTTTTGAATGCGTTCCGTCCATGCAGTGTATTTTGAATAGTGGAAGTATAGTGCGCTATATCTGCTTATCCTCAGTTTGGTCTCTTACGAATTAACCCATTAAACAAATGGCGTTAAAAATGTGTAACCTAGTATTAGTAAAGACCTTCCAAATGATGGAATAATTTTACAAGTATTTATTTTTAGAGGGGAAAAAACTGTGTTTAAATTCAAAGTTTAAAGTTCATTTTGTTTTCGAAGGTTCTAAAAATTTATAGAAACAATTATCAGTGTATGTAAACTTGTCAAGTTGTATGTTTGCATATGGGAAAGGGGGTAGGTATGTTAGAAACTCGAAATATATACCCATGAACATTAATAAAAAAACTGAGTTGTAGATATAATCACGTCAGACTCACTATCTATTTACCCCCCCCCCCCAAAAAAAAAAAATCTTTTTTTTATTTTGAGGGGGATTTTTCCGCACACCAATCTTCTAGGAGAAATTGGTTTGCCTCATGTTAGCTCTCATTTGCTCTTACTAAATCAAGTAAGTTCATAAAAGTTGTTTTATTTTATTATCGGACAAAACCTAGACATCAGTGCACCCCAGAGGGAGGAAAAGTTAGACTAAATCCCTCCCAAATCTAATACGTGGGAAGTTTTAGTTTTGTTTACATCTAATTAGCATTAGCAATTCCATTAACTAATTAATTCACACTAAAAATAAAAAATAATATAATAATCACTATTTATTTTCTTGGTTAATTTATCTATACTACTATAATGTGCGGGTGAAATCCCCCCCCCCCCCACTAAAAAAAAAAAAAAAAACTTTCACTGAACTAAGGGCCCCTTGGCAACATTTGCTACAGGCCCCGCGCTGTCTTAATCCGGCACTGAAGCTATGGGTAGGTGGTCAGTACCACTATAAGTACTGTCAGTAGCTATTGTTATATGTCATCTATGTACCTATATATTATAAGAGAAGAATTATTGTAATTTTTTTCATAATTATATAAATATAGGTCTGCTAGGTAACTGGAATTAGAACCACCTTGTGGTATTCCTATAACTTGCTTATATAATTTATTATTATGTAGAATGTAGTTATTATAGACTATGAACTTTAAAAGATTTTCGAAATACATAGTATCTATGTAAGAAAGCAGGGTTATATTATTATTACTATGTATAAATAGATCCAATATTACATTGGATAAGTCGTCTAGTGGTATACTATTGAAGAAGTCTTTAAAATCATAAGTTGATATATTAATTACATCGTGTAGAGCATTAATCTTATTTTTTAGTTCATAGCTATTACCTATAGATATAGAAGAAGTGTTAGATTTTATGTACAGATCATGCATAGAAGTAAGCATTTTTAGTAATATTTTGCTTGCTACTTTATTATAAGTGTTACATCCTATAGTAACAGTTCTGAATTTTAGTGGTGTTTTATGAAACTTTGGTATTAGCACTAAGTAAGGATATTTTAGATTATCATACTTGATTTTAAGTAACTTGTGGAAAGCTAAGATCTTTTTTGTTAAATGCTATCTCAGAGATAGATGTTAGACTGAAATTAGGATTATTGTTAATGGATGAAGCTAAGAGATTGTGATATAACTGCTTACATATTATAGCATAGTTATTGCTAGATATATATATAAAGATTTAAAAATGTCATTTTAATCTCTTTAAAATAAGTCAATGATAGGGTTTAGCCACCTCCAAAAATCTTCTGCACGGGGCAAGCGCCCTATCTGCCCCACCTACGCTACGCCACAGCGAACATCCCATATGAATAACGCGTATTCAAATTCTATCTGTAGGAAACCAAACAAAACTACATATTGTTTGATCGACAGCCGCGCGGTAGGCCCGAACGTGCGACTGTAATACTTCCAGCATCTAAAATGCTCAGTGTCTTATTTATTTATTTATTGCAGTAAAATTTATTTAGATAACTGAGCCCATCCTCCAGAAACATTCCATGATTTTTATTTATTATTTTTTAATCTGTTAGAGTAATTTTAAACAATTTAACTTAGCTCCTGAATAATTTGCATGGAGAATTTTCCTCTTTTCTTTTTAATAATACACCTAAGCAGAAGGATGGAGCGCTTGGTCGGAGGACATTTTAAGGGGTTCTAAGGCATATTCATGTTTCAACTAGAGAAAACCGCCCAAAACTCGATGATATTTTAATCTTTTTAAAATAAGTTAACCATAGGCGTTATACCGCCTCTAGATATTTTCTGCCCGGGTCGGGCGCCCCGTTACGCCACGCTACTGCGAACATCCCCCACTCCCGACATCCATAACATTTGGTTTCTGATTGAAATGTAAACGCATCATTTCACGAATTTTTGAAAAGCGAAAGTACTACAAATGTAGTTTTTATTTTAAATATTTCAAAATTAAAATTAGCCTAAAGATTGGATTGTTTCTTATCTTAAAAGTTCTCCGACGAATGAATCAGGAGTCCCCGAAAGGGGAGGGCCACCCGCTACCTGACACGGGGCACGTGCACCCCCCCTGTATCCCCTGATGGCGCCTACTTTGATTATTAGAATAATTCGTTAAAACACAAAAATATTAAAATTTACCATTGCCATGGGTATACTAAACACAAACCTATTAATACGAACCAGTAGCATAGCCAGAATTTTTTTCATGGGGGGGGGGGGTTACGACTACTTCAACTCACATTTGTGTATACGTATGTGTGATAAGGGAGCGAAGAATATGCATTTTGTATGACAAAAAATTCCTCATTGGAGGGGGGGGCTGAGCCCTAGGCTACGCCACTGCCACGAACATACGTATACACGGAAGTATAGGGAGAATAAAATAAATAAAAACTTTGTGAAAAAAACACACATAAAATGTAACTTATAATACGTGACGATCGTTTCGACCAAAAAATTCTTTCGGTCTTCATCAGACAAAGCCTTTCGTCTCGGCAGTGGCGTAGCCAGGATTTTGTTTCGGTGTGGGCTGGGTATCAAAATTAAAGCTAAAGTTCAATTGTAAGCTAAGTAAAGGGACCCATTTCGGGGGGGGGCAGAAGCCCCCTCAGCACCACCTCTGGCTACGCCCCTGCGTCTCGGGCTTTATCTGATGAAGACCTAAACAATTTTTTGGTCGAAACGATCGTAACGTATTATAAGTTACATTTTATGTGTGTTTTTTCCACAAAGTTTTTATTTATTTTATTGTTTAACCCCAGTATTTTAAGTGTTTTTTACGTATAGGAAGAATGCTGTATTAATATATTAAAATATGTAGTAGTTACGAAAAACAAGTCTTTAAAAAGTATCACAGTCTTTTTAAGATTCAAATAAAACATAAATTAATATATTTATTTATTATTAATTATTATATGTAGAAAAGCTCTTAAAAAAGCATTTACCAACTAACAATTTCTTAATTTTTTTTTCAACATGTGCATGAATGAAGAACCGTTTCAAAATATTTGTAGATAAAGATACATTCTGTTTAAACAAAAAAAATTTAAAAATCAAGCATTTTTGACAGTTTTAACGCCCATTTAATTTAAGGCGACCATATTTCTGAACAGTATTTTGGGGACAAAACAAGCATTGTCCTCGAATCTAAGGAAAACTTAGGGACATTAGAAAATATTTTTGGGGACTTATTGGAGGACACAACAATAACATATTACCATGTATAGTGTATACCCATACTAAAATCTTGACTGACTTTGATACTTAAAAATGAACTCTTATCAATGAACTTATATCAATTGTGTATTCTTATTTCTAATAAATTAATGGAAGTATTTCATTCATTTATTAATATTTATTTTAACCAGAAATATGAAAGGAGCATCATGTTGAAATATTGCAATTTATTCAAAATTTAACTCTTGGAATAGTATTTGTATTTTTCAGAAGACATTGCTTTTTACATTGGATCATTTTGTGATAATTTTTTATGAAACTTTGTACACCCTCTAAAAAAAGTATTCGAGTGCAAGAAAATTTTCGTACGTCATTTTCATATTTAAAGCATGGTTCTTCATGAAAGGTGATTAATCATTAACAAAACTGAAATGGGAAATTTGGCTCATAGTCGGATACTTTTTTGAATGTCTGTACACGCTACACACACACACAGTGACAACAAACGTTATCAGAGATCGAATTTCATTGTTTCTCTGAGTAGATGGCGCTTTAAGTTGGTTTATTTTTCTTATTTGTTCAGTTTTTTTCTGAAGGAAATAAACTAAACGGAAACTTTCAGGGAAAAAAAGTACAAATCTTTAAATTTGGGGACAAAATGAAATAAGATCTATATTTGGGGACTGTCCTCGAATGGAGGATATCGCCTCCTTGGGTTCGAGGCTTTAAAAGTCACGTGACGGTGGAAAACAAACAACCATTTCTCCATAGGCTTATGTGCTGGACTCCTGGTAATAAGCACAAAATCAAAAAAATAATAATTATACCTCTGTATTGTGCTGCCTACGAATGTTTCAATAACTCTCTGGAACCTGTACATGACTGCAAAAAGATATCTCTCCAAAGATTCCCATTAAAAAGTGCTAACATATTAAAACTTATACTGAGACGAGGCTATTTCAGCCACATGTGGATGGAAAATATACACTTCAGCCAATCAGATTACAGGGCCACTCATCAACAACACAGCCGAAAGGTCACGTGTTGGTGGAAAAATGACGTCATATCGATATCGTCCATTTCGAGGACGTATGGTCACCTTAATTTAATGGACGATATCGATATGACGTCATTTTTCCACCAACACGTGACCTTTCGGCTGTGTTGATGAGTGGCCTTGTAATCTGATTGGCTGAAGTGTATATTTTCCATCCACACGTGGCTGAAATAGCCTCGTCTCAGTATAAGTTTTAATATGTTAGCACTTTTTAATGGGAATCTTTGGAGAGATATCTTTTTGCAGTCATGTACAGGTTCCAGAGAGTTATTGAAACATTCGTAGGCAGCACAATACAGAGGTATAATTATTATTTTTTTGATTTTGCGCTTATTACCAGGAGTCCAGCACATAAGCCTATGGAGAAATGGTTGTTTGTTTTCCACCGTCACGTGACTTTTATAGCCTCGAACCCAAGGAGGCGATATCCTCCATTGCATGGATCACTTTGTAGCGGGCATAACACCAGCGCCACGGCGGAGAGAATGCCAACTACCACGTATTCGGGTTTTTAGACCCGTTTGCTTAGCGCTAAGGTAGGTGACCATTCGTCCTCGAAATTCGAGGACAGTCCCCAAATATAGATTTTTCTTTCATTTTGTCCCCAAAAATACTTTGTCCCCAAATGTCCTCAAATTTAAAGATTTGTACTTTTTTCCTGAAAGTTTCCGTTTAGTTTATTTCTTTCAGAAAAAACTGAAGAAAAATAAACCAACTAAAAACGCCATCTACTCAGAGAAACAATGAAATTCGATCTCTGAAAACATTTCTTGTCATTGTGTGTGTAGTGTCTACAGGCATTCAACAGAGTATCCGACTATGAGCCAAATTTCCCCTTTCAGTTTTGTTAATGATTAATCACTTTTCATGAAGAACCATGCTTTAAATATGAAATTGACGTACGAAAGTTTTCTTGCCCTCGAATACTTTTTTTGGGGGGTGTACATGGTAATATGTTGTGTCCTCGAATAAGTCCTCGGAAATATTTTCTAGTGTCCCCAAGTTTTGTCCCCAAATTACCGTTTAGAAATATGGTCGCCTTAGCTTAGCCGTACAAGATTCCAGTTAGCCATGGCTATGGCTCTATTCTTTCATTTCATTTGTCAACGAGGGAAATTTTGGGTCTCAGAGGGGAAAAATAAGGGAAATTTCCCGGAAATGCAAATCCTCTGGCAACACTACCCACACTTGCTTTGCTAATCCCATGTGTTAAGCCTGTTATGTTCGCCTTGAAAACGCGAAATAGGGCGAGAAGATATCGCCGCTAGAGGGCGCTTTTACCGGGGAAAATATCGATCAGCTGGTCCGGATTTCGCGCATCTGAGTTTTAAAAAAACTTCGTGTATTATTTGATTACTTGTAAAAATGTAAAAATATTCCTTGATTTTTAACACATTTGTGTTTTAATAACTTAGATTAATCTTAGATTCTGTATTAAATGGTCGTACTAAATTTAATTTTTGTATCAATGTGTCATTTATTGCTTGTTTGATCATTTGCAGCAAAATGATGCTTTTCAAAAATAAAAACTTGCAAATTCTTTTAGAAAATAATAATTTTAATACATACATAAAATTAATGAAAAATAATAAAAGGGTGAACAGTAAAAATAAATTTATCACAGATATGGTTGTCAAGGGTGATTGTGCCTCTAAATAAAAATCCCTGAAATTTATATCATTTTTAAGGAAAAACCTTGAACTAAAAAAAGTTAATTACATATAACAAATAGTTAATTACATGCTACCAATATTAGATTTAATGTACTGATAGTAAATATTCAAGCAGTGAAATTCCTTAATTTTAACAATGAAAATGAAATGGTCCCTTACTAGCTCTTTGAAAATGGCCGAGAAAATGGATGAAATGTATGATTTTCAAAGATCCATAACTCGGCCAGTTTTTATCGTAATAAAATGAAACTTTTTCTGTTTACTTTGTTTTTGTGTACTGCTTCTTTTCCTAACTATAAAAGATAAGACCTGGGGACCGTATAAAAATTTAATTTTTGTAATTTTTTTCTAAATGGGTTTTTTGGCTCGAAAAGCACGTAAAAACATTCTTTACCTTTTTTAAAACATTTTTCAAATTGGAAGTGCATATCTAAACCGAACGGTTTGGGAATTAGCTATTGGGTCACATTAAGGCTGGACACCCTGTATAATAAGGGAACAGTTTCACTTATTTCTCAATTAATATTACAAAACATTATATTATGTTTACAATTATTTAAAATAGAGTTCTTAATTTATTTTAGAAGGTGATTCTATCAACCTTTCAAGTATATTAGGCTAGTTGGAGTGTTAAGGCTGATTAATTTTTATTTTTTACCAACTATGCGAAAAATTCCAGAGCTGAGGATCAAACCCAGGACTGCCGCTTAATGTGCTTTCCGCACGTTAAGCAGCAGTCCTGGGTTTGATCCTCAGCTCTGGAATTTTTCGCATAGTTGGTAAAAAATAAAAATTAATCAGCCTTAACACTCCAACTAGCCTAATATAGTGTTCTTAAATTTCATTAAATTTTGTGCTATTACTATATGTATAATATTCATTTATTTGAAAGTTCTCTGTATTGAATTAAATTCTTACGCCAGCATGTGAAGAAATTTTTTCCCCCACATTTTAAATGCTGTCTAATGAACACTTTTAAGTGAATAAAACTTTAAAAATTGAATTTCACAACAAATTATTTAATTGGTGAGGACAACATTTGTACGAGATAAATCTTACCTGTAATTTCTTTCTCCAAAATTTCAATGACTTCAGTAGGAAATGGACAATTTTCTTTTGATGCTAGTGGGCTTGAGAAATGTAATACTGGAGATGAATGGTCTGTATTTTCCTGATGACTGCTGCCTGTATTGCCATGAACTGATGCATAAATGATGCCAGTTTTCAGCGTTGTTTCTATAGCATGAAGACAAGAACGAGAGTCCATAGCATCATTTGCACCTCCCATTTGCCTCAGATTACTAAAAAATTTTTCAATGTCATCACTGGACAGTTTTTCAGTTAATACATAATGAAATCCACTTTGCAACAAATATTTAATGCAATCAACAGTGGACCGTGACGTGAATTGGAGTGCATGAAATGTTTCGCTACTAAAGCCTTCTTTTGGTTTATTAATCGCAGCTGACTGAAGTGATTCAATATAGGGAAGGAATTCGTTTACCAACCAGTCTAATCGTTCATCAGTAGCTGAAAAAAAAACCAACAAGGCGTCATTTCGACTGTAATGACCATATGTTTTGTTTGTGACATTATGTATATCAAACCATCGCTTGAATACTTTCATGAAATTTATAGTTGCCATCAAACTATTCTGGTCATGAATAACATGTGGCATAATTTTTGCCATTGTCTCCAATCCAGCCGTGACACTATTAGAAAATATTTCGACAGCTCTCTTCACATTCATTTTTTCTAAGTTGTTAGGAAATAAATGCTTAAAGCTGAGGAAGCGAACAGGTTTCAGTACTTGGCTGTGTTGCTGTCTGTATAGAGTCTTCAAATGTGTTGAACTTATAGTTTTGCCATTATCATCAAAAGTTCTTTGTAGAAACTGGGATCTAACATTTTTTATGATATGGCATGGATCAAAACTCAGAAAAAGTGGTCTGAGAGGGTCATTTGGATGCTGAATTATGTGTTTTGCAGAACCTCCAGACAAAAGATTAAACAAAACTACATTCACTTTAGAATTATCAGTTACTATTCTTAAAATTTTAAAACCAGCCTTTTCCACATTTTCTATGACAGAAACTGTTAATTTATGTAGTTCATTGCCAGTCAATTGGTTTGTGAAGAAATATGCAACAGGAATCCTATAATCAGTTGATAGCCCTTTAAAAAGGAAACACAAAAGATTATTTGCCAACCTGTCACTGATTCCTATTTTTTCAATTTCAGTATCACAACTACCTAAAAACATATCAAGCTTTCTGTCATACATTAATTTTGCTTTGATTGCCATTTCATCTATTATTAATGAGCCAAATTTTTCTTCTTCATGTGTTAAGTTTTTAAATTCATGATGAAGTCGCAACTGTATTAATGAAGTTATCCCAGTTTCTCCTGTTGAGTATCCAAGATACTTCTTTAATGTGCATTTGTGAGGAAGATTAAAAATACCCATGTTTCTAACAAAATCATATCCTTTAGGTGAACGTTTCTGCCACAAAATGTAAAATTTTAGAGCTGTGCTATTCAGAGTAACTTTTTTCTTGCCATAATTTGAAATTTGCTCCATCAGCATAATAGCAGACATCTTATTTTCTGACTTTTCCTTTATTATTTTTTTTAGTTGCCGCTCTTCCATACTTTCTTTCTTTCTTCCTGCTTTTAAGGCAGAAATTTTATTTTTTAATTTTTTAATTCTGTTCTGCAATGTAGAATTAACTTTCCTTAGAGCTCTCAACCGGTTGTGAAGCTTTTTAGTTGTAAGTGTTGCTTTCTTTTTTTGCACTGTAACATTACAATTAGCAGAACTACTTTCAATTGGTTCTGCCGGTAAATTAACTGGGGCGTACGTCTCAGAATTCTTTCCTAAACAGCACTTTTTCAATACTGTATTTTCACAAAATCTTGAACTGGGCGACTTCCTTTTTTTGGATGATCCTGGAAGTTTGTACGATGGATATCCTGGGAAAATACTCGGAATAGCACTTGGAACCAGCCTTTTTCTCTTCGTGCTTTTGCTAAAATCATCATTTGTGAAATGTTTTTCACACACTACCGAATGATCTGTAGGTTTCCACAAACTTCCCCGTTTTTCTCCTTCCTTGGATATAGCCTTTATCCAAGCTGCTCTAATCTCTAAATTTGATGGAAATTCAAAGAAACTTGTTTTTATAGATCCTCCAGCTATCGATTTACAAATCGGTACACAACAGTATTTCATTGTAGCGTTTTATTAGCGTTTAAACGAACACAAATAAGACTCAGTTTAGCATGTAAACAAATGGAAATTCCGGATGTGTTTTCCCCGGTAAACGCGCCATCTAGCGGCTAGAAATGAACGTATTTTTGTCTACCTTTTTAGCTTTGAAAAACGGCCAAAGTAACAGGCTGGAGTACTGGCCCCGTAGGCTACACGAGAGGCTGGGCATAGCGGATTAAATTGCTCTCTGGCGATTTGGCGTGCAGTCAGACTCCTTTGGCAAGAGTCGTTTCTCCCGCTGTTATACACTGCACGCTAGGGGTTGCCGACCGCACCGCAAGTTGAACCGCGAAAAACAGTAGAGTTAGAAATTCCATGTTCTTTTTCTAATATTTTTTTATTTTATTTGTTGATTAATTGTTCTAAATATATATTTTAATGCATTTAAAATTGCAGTCTAAAATTACAAATCTAAAATTTTTATTCATATTTAAATGCATGCATTTAAATATGAATAAAAAATTTTAGATTTGAAGGTAATATGTTACGGAAATAAAAAAGAAACAGTGAACAGTTAAAAAGCAATCATCATTTGGCTTTTGTATGAATTTACATACGATTAGAGAAAACCCTTCTTTATTAAATGTTTAGTCCGGGGTTTTAGCAATTAATAGATATGGATTATAGATGCAGATAAACTCTTCGGGTTTAAACCTATATGTTCCCATGGATGCAGATTGAAGCGAGGACGAAAATTGCATTACTGATTCTTGTAGGATACTGAAAGATTAATATGGGCTAGCAATAATGTGTGTAACAACAAAGAATAATAACCGCTCGTCTTTGTAACGGTAAGAAAGTAAATGTTAAACTTTGTGTAAAGTTCATTTACATATAATCTATATTTATAAAATGCTAAATTCTTTTAATCAAGCACAAACTACTAATTCAATGAAAGAAAAAACTAATTCGTATTCAAGAACGATTTTTTAAGACTTTCTTTGGACCATTTTGTTTCAGTGAAAAATTAATAAGGTAAATAGCTAAAAACTTAAAATTAAATGAGAAAGAAAATTCTAGATAATTTTTTTACTGTTGTTTTAAACCGCAAAAGATTTCTTATTTGTTTTAAATACAACTTACTGTAATTCAGTCAAAACATTGTCTATGTATAAAGACAGGAAAAAAAAAAAAAAAAAAAATGAACGGTGAAATCTGGAAATTTCTTGTATTGTCAATGACATTTTGTCTTTTTTTTTTTTTTTTTTCCAATGGCAAAGGCAAGAAAGAAGTAAAACATTAAGAAAAAATAAAAAGATAACAAGAAAACTGTAAATAACTGCGAGATAAAATTTCATGCTCAAACGTTGAATTTCCCAATTTTCCATTATTGTTATTGCATAAATAAATATGTACTTTTTAAAAACCCACCCCCCTCCCCCTCTAACACCTTACTTCTATTCCATAGCAGTGTATGTAAATATACTGCAACAGAAAAAGAATGTGGAAGCTCTACTGTTTTTCGCGGATCAACTTGCGGTGCGGGCGGCAACCCCTAGCGTGCAGTGTATAACAGCGGGAGAAACGACTCTTGCCAACGGAGTCTGACTGCACGCCAAATCGCCAGAGAGCAATTTAATCCGCTATGCCCAGCCTCTCGTGTAGGCTACGCCATGGCTGACTGGGATCTTCCCTTCCCCGGCTATCCAGACGAAACCGAGAACAATCATAGATATACGCTGTCGAAGTGTGACGTCACAGCCGGGTTTTGGGCATCAAAACATTGTGTTCCCATGTTAATTTCCCATAGGGTTTTATAAATTGCTTCATATCTTCAATATTACACAAAAATAAGACATTTCACTCCATTTTTCAACTACAGTGCAGTAAGTTTTATCTCTTGTATGAATATCAAGTAAATTGAATGACTATAAATATGATTAATTCGTCGATAATAGTTGAAATCGTCTAAGCCTAACGATCTGAGAATGTAAATAAACATTGTACATCCGTAATGTCGGCATGTATTAGTTCTAAACTAGTGTTGTATTTTTGGTGTTTTTCAATGTGATAATGAATAATTAGTTGATCACAAATAATAACTAAATGTGTATGAGTTTTGTTTTATAATTTTTTTGAGATCGAGTATTTTTGAAATGTTTTACAATGTATCACTCTGCATGATTACT
>JAWZYV010008555.1:0-20755 GCA_038373885.1 Cheiracanthium punctorium
CAAGATCTTCTACAAGAGCTTTGCATCTTCAATTTATCATTAAATATGAATGCTAATTTAGTAATCATATTCAAAGAAGCTTTCTTGTTTACTCAACTCTGACGAGAATTATAAGAATTGTTAAAATAGTAACTGTATCTTTCATTATCATAACATTATCTTTCACGAATGGATAAAATGATCTCTTCATAGATTCGAGCAACTTGGCTTTGGCTTAGAGCAACTTCATATGGCATATGATAAAAATAAAAATAGATAAAAAGTATAAACTTGGTGTTTTCTTTGTGTTAATTATTTTTATACCAGATATATTTGAGGAAGTTCACTCTCTTTGTAAAAACCATTACCCGCCATTTCATTTATTCCTATTTGCATAGTAGTCTATTGTCTGATGTACTCAGGGCATATAGAAATTATGATTGGGCAAGTATTTGTTTAATACATGGCCTATCGGGCATGTAAAAAGAATAGTTTCCCATTCATCCATTAAAGACGACTTTTTGTATTCTTATTACGATCTCATGTTTTAATATTCCAATTAAAAAGAATTGAATTATGTTTCATAACATAAATAGGGGATTCTCAGTGTAATTCAATATTTATAACACAAAATGTCAATTATTCTCTGAATTAACATTCATGATACAAATCATATTGAATGTTGTGCATTCATGTATAAAAAATATGAAATAAGGATGGGACAGAGATGAGACAGAACGAGGTCGACGCTGCAAAGCTATTTTGAGAGACAGGACAAAGTTTGATGGTTGCTATGCGAGACAAGAGAGCATTATTTCTTGTCTAGAAAACATTCCTAGACAGCGGTACGTACACAAGGGCGAGTTATTTTATCAACTCCAACTTTGAAGAGACAGTTTTGGTTTAAAGATTTTTTAATGGATTAAGTAAACTGAAGGAGGCCCTTCAATTGCAAAATTTCTGCTTTCGCTGCTGCTAGGCAAGACGTCAAACGTACGCTAACATTAGAAAAATAGCTTTAGCGACCGATCCAAAATTTTCTGGATGGATCTGTGGCCTCCTTTGGCGATGAGGAGGCTCTCATGTGTCAAAATGACAAGCATGAGTGTAAACTTTAAGCAGTCAACGTTCATTTTGAATTTGAGTCTTGAAAGGGCAGATTTACCACCTACCTAAAGATCATTAGTTAATAATCCACATTTATCTGCAGATATAAAACAGACATGTCTGTTTTAGTATTCATTATAGGCAATTTCATATATCACCAAAGCTGGACCGAATTCGGCCGGGGCCATCGTGATTCTACCGGGCCTGCTTGTGCACTTGGAAAGAGGCCTGCGGACGTTTCCTCATTGGTTAGATTCGGCCGTTAGATGACGTATCTAAGTACTGGAACCAATAAGTGAGCATCCGTAGGCCTCTTTGTATGACTCATCGGAGTGCACAAGCAGGCCCGGTAGAATCACGATGTCCCCGATCTGCAACGTTATTTCATTGACACACATTTTCAAGTTTCATATTCTTCCAAGGTGAATTTTAATCGGACAAATACATTTCTTGAATCATCAGAAAATCACGAGAATGCTTTTTGCAAATGATCCTTCTTTGATAATCATATCTTACTTTTTTTAAACATTTTTTTAGTACAGCCAGAAAATTGGGACTTGGAGCGGATGTGGATTTTGCAAAGAAGAGTTTTATTTTTTATATTTTCAGCGTGCTATTTCAAAAACTCGATAATCTTACAGACTGAACATTTCGGCCAAATGTTAAAAGAAATAACTAAAAGTGATTATTTTGAATTACTTTAAAGATTTAACACAAACACACATTATTCTTTTCAGTAAACTCCTTCGCCATATCGGCCGCTAACATTTAAGATGTTTACCCATGCGGAACCTGCTGACACCACCTCCCTCGTATTAATCAGTATTTCTACAGCTACGAGTATTGACATGTATGAGTAGTAAAGACTAAAGGGCGCAATGAGCAAAGACGGTAAACTAAGAGATACGGTACACCACATGTATTAGGCTATTTTCGAAGTGTTTGAAAAATTGTCATACATGCAGAACAATATTTTCAAAAATTCAAACATGCTTTGTACAAAAGTGAAAATAAGCCTCATTCCCATGTAAAAAATGAGATTAACGGATTAGATTTACTAGACCAACTCTCATTAGCTGACACTTTTTTTCTTCAAGTTATGTCTTAATACATTTAACCTGCTCAGCACAAGTCTACACAACTCGTAATATATTTCCATGAATATATTTGTACATAAGAAAGCGGTTTTATTTTCGAGCATGTAAATCTTTTGTTCAGGCATGTATTTTGTAACATGGGGAATTGTAGAAAATTTCATATTTTCCCACACCTGTTACATTTTCATAACACTGCATTTAGCTCAATTTACCATTTAGTTCTTGAAGAATGTTTGGTGAATTTCTGAAACAGCATGATCGTTTATTAAGACGTTATTCAACTGAATGTGCACCTTCTTATGTTAAAAAATAATTTTATAATATAATTTTATGCTGCATTAAATTTTATTTTTCTTGTAAAATATTACTGTAAATAATATTATCTGAAACTTTATGCACAGAGCACATAATATAAGAATTACATTCATGACATAAAATTTAAATTAACAATGCTATCACATTTTATTAGTGATTTGTAAAAAAATGTTTTAAAATGTATGCTTTTAAGCGGATAATATATAATCTATATGGCTTTTAATTTTGCATCGTAGTTCAAATAAAGGATTTGGTCTATATACTAAACGACATTGTATTGCATTTTTCTGGTCACAGAATGAAGTTACTTAATTATTCTAAATTATTCATTGAAATGTAAAGAGGCCAACAAGAAAACAATGCTTACAAAACAAACAAAAAATAAAAAGAATGAAGCCGCAAACGAGTCAAATTTTCACAATACTTCTGATAAACTGCATTTTCTCTGTGCCTTTCAAAGCATTTATTTAAAGAATTAAATTATTTACATAAACTCTTAAACATTTAAACTGAATTTGTGTGATTCCCTTACACTGAAGTACCCTTCACAAATCGAAATTATTTTTTTAGATTTACGAAATCTTTAAGTATCCTCTATATGACTCAAGTAATCACTGGAAAGCACCATTAATTGCTTTTTAGTGACAAAGTGCTCTTTTGTGGAAACTTCTTAATTTTTATCCGCTTTGAAACAGCGAGAAATTTCTAAAGTGTCTCTAAGTACTTTTATCGTTTCTTATAAAGAACATCTTTCTTCATTCTAATGGATGTTTAGAGAAGTTTGGTTTGGCAATTTTTGTTTTATTCTCCGTTTTATGATTGACATGATTTTTTTTATAGCTATCATTGTTTGTTTGTTTGTTGTCTCAGTAAAGTTATCGATGTAACATTTTTAGTTATTACTTTAATATTGTAAAAGATTACACTTCTATTAAATTTTTATTAGAATACAAAATAAGCAGTACGGAGGAAAATATTTTCAATAGTATTACACTTTTTTTACTGACTGCATTTGAAAAACAAAGTGTAGGTGCACCAGTAATTGACACTTCAAACCCATAATTGACGCTTTGCTAGATAATTTATTATAATAGGCTTTTATTTCAGAATTGTTATCAAATGATGCTATGAAGTACCACTTTAGATGTTCCTTTTCAGTTTTATGATTTTTTTGCCTCCATAAGGCTCTAAGTATCAGAAATTGATTTTTTAAACTCAGTGCTAAAAAAAATCTGATTCTCAGCAGCTTGCTTAATCCTGAAATTAGGATTAGTTTATTATTAATCTCTTTCTATTTGAAGGGTATTTCTTTTTAGAAATCAATATAAAAGGAATTGTGTCAGATAATAGAACATAAAATAACTTTACATATTTAGAGGTAATCCTTTTAAATGAAAGAAGTTGATAGTAAATAGAATATTTTCCTTGGTAATACTTTTACCAAATTACTGCCTTTAGATCCTAACTATTGCCTGAACTAAAATGTCTCTAATTGTTTTGCTCCATCTGAAAAAAATGAAATATTATTTTCAGCAGAGAATTTTCTAAAACATATGTTATTAGTATATGCAACTTTGCATCAATCCATTTATATGTACTGCAAAAAGATCAGATCAACAAAAGTCGTAAACTATTTTTTTATCCATCTTATAAACATTTTATAATAGATCGTAATTTCGTTATAAAACAATCGTGTCGGTGTTTAAACATATATAACGAAATTACTTGAAATTTCTATATAGTTGTTATGCATACTTATTTATAGAAATTATTTCTTGTGCTTCTTCAAACAACTCACAGTGCTTTGCCCATCATTTTTTTGAATAGAATGTTGTTAAAAAAATTCGCTAATGCATTATAATTAGTAAGTTCGGCCTGCTAGTATCAGCCGGAAACATCAAACTCGTAGAGAAGTTAATTCGATAATGGGAACCCCGTTTGTTTATGACAAAAAGAGAGGTTTGTATATGTCACACAAGCTGTTATTAAACAACTATTAATTAGGTGTTACTTAATGTAATTTATTAGCTTTCAAAAATACAGTTATTCGTGCAATGTTTTTAACAATTGCATTCTATACCACCCTTTCAATTAAAAAATCTAAATGAGCGTTATTAATAAATGAAGAATAATTATGCATTGTAATTTAACATAAATAATTGGCACAAATTTAGTTACATTTATATTTTTAATTGAATGCTGTTGACTTATTGTAGTTAAATAAAAAACATTAGTGAATAATATTTTTTGTATTAGGTTGTAACGAAAGTTTCCCGCCACCGTAAACATTGTCAGAAAACCTGTAAAAAAATATTGTTATCATTAAGTACAAGGTGTGTCAAATGAAACTATCACTCTAGAGGATTGGAACCATCATTTACTTCCAGTTGTGTTGCAAAAAGTCAGCTACAGAATATCAACGAATAATGAGTACAGCTTTAAATACTATTGTTGCATCACGTGACAAAGTGCAGGTTTGGTACCGAAAAATCAAAAAGAGTTATCTAAGGAGTTAGAAGTTAGTTTTTCAAGCAGATTTGGCGGAAAACTTTCGTTACAACCTGATATATTTTTACATGTTTATCAATCTCATTAAATACCCCCGAATTTAAAAGCAGTGCAAATTAATTTTGCCCCATTGAAATTTTGGTGTCACAACGCAATCCCGTTCATCTTGTGATAAATATGTGCTTACTCTACATTACATTAAGAGATTATTGTAACTAAAGGCCTGCGGAACATATCAAAACCCCATATAAAACTGATATAAGCCATTCAAATTTCAATATAAATCGCGATTATATGTCCCAGGGCTTCGCTAACATCGTAAATTTTGGCGCGTAACTTTCCAAAGGTTGAACATACCTGTTAAAGATTTCTTTCTATATCCCTGATCCATTGTTTATGTATCACTATTAGAATGCACAAGAAGGATACAATGAAGTAGATGCCACAAGCAAGAAGTATTGAAGTCCTCTGTTGCCAACCATGATTGGCAGCCTGTGGTAGAATCACGCCTTAGTTGGTAGACATATATGACCGGAAGTAAAAGCAAGAAGTTATAGTTGGCGCGAAGTTAAACTCCTTCCGCCCCGGCTGCATCGCTATGCATGGCAAAAGCCACTTATGGCTTCTCCCGTTATTGCTCACTCCTTGAAAATACTCAAAAATACTGATATTGTGAAAAAGGTCAATCTTAGTAGTATCAAAGAGTTGTTCCAAGAAACTGAATTTAAGAAATATGAAGTTATTTTGTCATGACGTAATTTTCACTTTAAAACATGATTAACCTAATTGAGTTTCATTGAGCATTGAGGTTTAAACTCGTGACATCAAAATGAAGTAGATGTCTTTTTTTATCATCGGATATTGGGGAAGATGAAAAATACGGAAATTATCTTGAAAAGGAAAAATCCGGTAGATTTTCAACTTTTCAAAGAGTCGAAGATAGTTTTCTATATCTTTTCTTTACATATCTATAAAAAAATTGAAGAGGATTGTATCAAGGGTGTGGATTTTATTACATTTTTATTTATTTTTGAGCGTAAATTTCCGATCTGTTTGAGTAATGAGGGTAAAAGTTTTCGAGATGTACAAACCGGAATTGACCTGTGCTTTTATTTGGAACGTAATCTTGCTTGTTTTTAAGTAGAACAACTCTCTTAAAATACATTTCGAACAACTATTGCTCGTATACTGTAATCTATAATAATTCTTTATATCCACACATACCATTTACAAAAATAAACATTTTCAGTAACGTTTAAATTTAATAGCAATCCAAGCATATTTGTGGCAGTAATAAGACAGTCGCAGGCATATAGTAATAAAGCTGATCTCATATCATAAACATTTTTCGACTATTTTAGAAGACAGTTATGAATTAGCAACTACGTTTAATGTGAAAAATAACTAGAGTATTGGTGATTAAACTAAATCAATTTGGTCATTTAAAACTTCTCAGGAATTCAAATATTTCGGATTTTCTCTTTATTTACTACAATAGTTTGAATTATAGAAATGTACAGTCAAAATCAGCTTTTTGGAAATAATTAGTATCATTGTAGTGTATCTCTGAGGTTAGATGACTACATATATCTCTATAAAGTCATGAAAACGTTTAAACAATGCTGTTATTGTGTAGATTAGAAAAAAATAAAGCATTTAAACATTTTAAGAGAGCAAAACCGATCATGACATTTATACATAAAAAATGAATTTTTTTTTTATATCTTCGGTGGCTGTGGGAGGATAAAAACGTTCAAGATTTATTCTCTCTATGGACAAAACAGCATTTCTCGTAGAGACTATTTTTTAACTTAATTTTATTTTTAGCAGTGAATTTGGCAAATACATTTTAAAGGAACTTTTCAGAACTTCGTAAATTAAAGTTAATTACTCATTATCTTATACTTGCTGTCGAAACTATATCGTTAAATGCACAAACCATAGAATTTCCCCACCCCACAATGACCGTTGATTTCTAATCAGACAATAAAGAAGCCATAATAAGCATTTCGAGCAAAAAGTCATTTGAGCGGATCGGGAAAACATTATGAAATTTCACATTATATTCATCATTCTTGCATTGAAATTGGTATTAATGATTAATTAACGCTTATGGAAGGGGAGCAATGCAGCCTTAGAATTTCTGTATTTCTAATGACGATGATTTAAGCAAATGTTAAGATCCTTGATTTATGACTGCCAGAAGTTTATGAAACTTCATATATATACTTAAATCAAGATAATTTATTTTACGTTGATGAATACGGAAAAACGGATTTATATTAAAATAAATATTCGAGTATTTTCGTTATGGCTATAGTTCTCTTTCGCACTTTCGAAGTGTTTATGTACTCTATCTAATTATTCACTGGGAAAATTTAATATACTCCATATATATAGGTTACTTCACGTATATATATTTAATGTAAAAGCAACTTCAGAGCTCATTAGTTATTGGTTAAAAGTCTTTTACTAATATTTCACCAGTAATGGACTTGCATGGGAAATACTTTTGATGTTCTAACGCAAACAATATTGGATTTTTATCTTGATGGATATACTTGATGGATTTACCTTGATGAAGTACAAATTCATAATAGTTTTTCAGGAAGTCCACAAAATAGATATAGACTTCCTATTTTATAGAAAGTCCACAAAATTATAGAAAGTCCACAAAACTTTAAAATCCCTTTTTTATGGAATAGAGGCTTATATGCGGAGATTTATTTTATCCACAGCACAATTTTTTAAAATTCTTTTAATTATGGCACGTATTGCTCTTACTATGCATCGAAGATTACGAAATTTATCTATATTATTACAATGCACTATCTATATTATTACAATGCACTTAAGCTAAAGCGGTAACTATATATTAGGGTTAATAGAATTCGTTCATTTGGCGTTGTTACGCAATAAAGTTATATTCAATCCATATGTACCTCCCCCCCCCCCCTCAAGTGGCCATAACACAGTTCACTATTTTTACGAAAGCATCGTTACACAACGGTCGAAATCTGCTTATCTCCCATTAGCGTACACCGTAATTGTTATTAAATAATAATTAGTCCGTCTAATTCTATGTAAAAGCCTCTCCGGGTGTATTTTTGCATTTACATTTCATAACCCTTAATTAACCCTCTGGCTGCACATCTCGCAATTTCCACGTGCAACTCAAATGTAGCAAAATTTGCTCATCCCGCGATTTTCGCGGGCAGGTGCTTTTCTTCCTTTATTGATGAGAGCAGCCCGCGTTTTCGCCGTTTAACCAGTGAAATAAATTAGATACATTGTTAGACGTTTAATTTAGGTTTTGACCTACTAGAGCATATTCACATGAGTGACAATTTATTAACAAACCTCTGTGAATTTACCCTTATTGCGCGTGCAAACGAATTTGGTTATAATACATAAAAATTAACATTTTGAACTTATCTTTTGAAACTTTTTGGACTGATAACGGTCGGGACAAATGACTTTTTTAGTATAAAAAACACTGAAAAAGGTAACTGAATAACACATGTGCCCTGCACATTAGAGCCATAGTTACAGATTGAGGCAGTTAGGGCTAACTATTTATAATTTACCACCGAAATAAGACGACTGAACAAGAGTGACAGAGGTTTGTTTGGTGTTTCTCGTTATATTATTGCATTTGTTTTATAAATATGTGAACATATTTAAAGTATTACGCTATTTATTTTAGATTTGTCTGTAGTTTACATTATTATTTGTATTCATAAACTATAAATTGGAAAACTCCCAAAACAAATGTTGAGTGTTCCATTAGAAAAACAAACTCAGCTCAAAACAGTGGCAGCAGTGCTGTTCAGAGATTTGTGACTCCTTTATATTTTTTGAGAGGATTTTACATTTGTATACATAAACATTTATTTAAAATGAACGACAAATTAGTGTTGGAATTTCTTGTATTACGTAAATTTAATTTTAAGCACGTATACTAGAAATATATTAGTCAGAAATTGTTTCAATATGGTTCCAACTGTTCAAGTTTTACTTCGAATAAATTTACAATAGGTTTAAGTCAAATACGATGAAGTAAACAATTATTTAGAGAAAAATGTTTGCATGTGGCCAAAGTTAAAAATATAACCCTTATGTGAAAAACTACACCAATCTTTCATATCATTATTTTCTCTTTCTAAATTATTAATAAAACTTATTCTGAAACAAAAGACAAATGTACAAATTGATAGGAATTCAAAAAATGTAAAATATTACGCGTTTTCTTTGCTTTTCTCCGACTACGGAACTGCATTAGTTTGAATATTTTAAAATGGTAACAGTTTTCTTGTTTTACTTTGGCAATTGTTTTTCCATATCGTGAATTATATTATTTTTACATGCTCACGTTTCCTGGAAAAATCAAATTTTTCTCAAAGTACTCGCTTTTCTTAACCGTGAAAAAATTTGGAAACTCGCCATATCCATGTTTATAAAAGTTATATTAGAAGATTTAAAAACGAAAAAAACCCCATCTATTGGCAGAATTATATTTTATAGTTTAGAAAAGATTTTGAAAATATACTTCTATCTCAGATAATATTTTTTCCAGTCAGATATGATTCAGTAACTTGTTTTTAAATTTTCAATGTTTCAAAAGCTGTTGTGCTATCTATTTTTACAGAAATCAAAATGTTATCAGTAAGAAAAAAAAACTTTAAAAGTAAATGATTGTAATACTCAAAACGTTGATCAGGCAAATACCATTAAATGTGATCATTTTTCAAGCTTCATAGAAAAATATATAATCTTTACTGTATAAGTTTGATATTTGTAATGTTTTCAACATAGATTTGATTGCATCCATAGTGGTCCTACGTAAATAATTTTCTTCCAACGTCATCTACATTTTAATATTACTCTGTTAGAAAACTAACTGAACTTGTAGGTATTTCTTTTGTGGCAGTCAAAAACATGACGTCCTGTATTAAAAGTTATTTCGGTTATATAAAATGAAAAGTCATGTTACATTCATTATTTTGCAAAAGGTGTCTTACAACTAATTAAACGATGAGTAATCCTATGTTAATATACATACCACGGTAGTTCCAATAAAAGACACTATCTAATTTTTTTCTTTAAAGGATCGTCAATAGATAAGTTTATACTAAAGTAATTCGATTATTTTCTTCCTTTGTCATTTTATAAAAATTGTCTTTGAACCTTTTTAAAATCTTTACTTTTAATTATTGTTCGTGGCACATTACAACGAGAAAATCAAAAAAGTTACTGATGTTAATTAATAATCAATTCTTAAGTTATGCCAATACCATTCAGTTGTCGTTCGCCTCCCATGTGCTGCAGTGGCTAAATAACTATTCTATAACGCCTTGGTATGGGTTCGTTTCCCAGATTGGACTTTAATCTTAACTCGTTCGTGCCTTCATAAGGGTTAATGTTGGCAAAACCTTCCGTCCGTTGCAGCGGTGAATGCCTAATAGGCAAGTGCCAGTTCGTTATTAAATTTTAATATTTATCCAAACCTTCTGATTTTTATCTTCAACAGGAAATGCTAACACAGAAATAATAAAAGATTTATATGTATAAAATTTGATTCCGAACTCTTGTAAAATAATTTAGGGGATGATAGAAGAGTCCATGTGGAACACACATTAACATAGAGCCAATAATCCATATTAAACAGCTTTCTCACTATCACGGATACAATGAAAAGTTCAAATACTTAGTAAATCCCTCATTTCTGAAGTTTCTAAACAAACAGAACAAAAATAATCCTATCAAATGACATCAATTTCGATCACATTATCTAGATTTTATGGTGAATTACAATCAAAGAAGCAGTAAAAAATTTCAAAGCGAAATATTTGCCTACATTTTTGAACGTTAATGCCGTTCAAGATACACTCAGTAAAATTTACTAAAATTGTCCCAATTTGATAGCTTTCAAAAATGCTTAAAGTGAACAATATCTGCTGCCCTGTTCAGAAGAAATTTAAATTTTTCTTCCGATCAATAAATTTCTAGTTCCTAGAAAAAGTGGCTCAGCCCATCCGAGTCATGTGCACGGATCATGTTACAAAACGACTTTGAAAAAACTGTATACATCTGTACATTATAAAATTTTTTGATGTTTCATTTAAACTTTTAGACAATAAACTTGAAATACTATAGTTCGACATTAAGAAACTAAGCTTGAACTATTAAGTTCTACATTAAGAAACTAAACTCGAATTACCAAAATTTAACATTAAGACACTCATCTTATATTGGTTCTATTATTTAAGTGCGAAATAATAGTTTTCATGTGAATAGTGGCAAAGAATTTTCTCATAAAGCATTGGTGGACCAATAAAGCCTGAATTTATTTAACTCGACGGAGGCATGATAAATTTCAGCTGCTTGGCAAATTTTGAAATACTGAGTGCGAATGTTATTAGTCCAATTTATAAAAGCTTTCTCATGATGATTTGAAAATTAGTGTTCTATGGTAATATTTACGTACTCAATCATCATTCTGAGTTAATAAAGGAATATTTTAATCTACAAGTTGTGATGGATGGTAATCTGCAAAGCTATTCTATGAATCAAAACTTCCATATCTTTCAATTCAATGACGACTGTTTATGGTTTAAATGCTTTTTAAACCTTGTATTGTTAGTTTGCCTGCAAGGAATAGTGTTTTCTTAAAATTCATAGAACATTATATTGTCATATTAAACATTCTTGTACTGAGTAAATTGTTTTTGAATTTAACGAAAAAAGTATAAATTTATGATACACTTTAATGTCAAATTTAAGGTGAAACAAAAAAAATATTTCAGACTTAAACAAAACAAATAAATAAATAATAAAAAAAATAGTCAATGAAGACACTTGTAGAGGAAAAGTCGTTCTTCTTTACAAGAAAATAATTTTTTTAAAAATCGTTCCGATTGTGCAATGTTAGCAATAATGTTTCAAGTTGTAAGAACTACATTTCATGAAGAGGAAACGATTTGTAAAAAAGTGTATTCACGGTGATTTTAAATAATAAAAGAACTATAAATAAAAATTACTAAAGTATTCAGATATTAATAATTAAAAGATGTATAAATCGACAAGAATCAGAAGGTAAATCGTTCAATTTAAAATGAATAATTTTTTTTAGTTAAAAGCTCTTATTTGTTTATTTTTCTGTTGCAATTTCTGATTTCGTCATAGTGTTAGGCAATTGTACAACATCCCAAAATCATATAATGATTTTCGTATTTTTCAGTTAGTTTCAAGTAATAAGCCTCCAAAATTATATAAAAAAATTTGAAACTTAAGTAGTGTTTGACATATATGTAAATTATATCTGCATCAAGTATAAAAAAAATCATTTGTTTCTCAATTTTTGTTTATATGGAAATTGTAATGCATTAGCAACATTTATTTATATCACTTCAAAATATCACACAATGTACCCACAAGTAACATTTAATATTTTATTAAAATTGCCAAAAATTCGATTAAGAACATAATCTTGTTGAAAAGACGAACTAAGATAACATAAATATCTCAAAAAAGTATAGTAATGAAAAAACTTTTTTGTGCTTTTATTTCGCCTATAGTCTTCATAATGCTTGTAACAATCCAAATGGTTATACCAGAAATCATAATAAAAACATTCACAAACACATCACATACAAGTGTCACAAGAATTTAAAAATACACTTGGCTAAATATCCACACATTTCTGTTCATTATATGTACCCTACTTAAACAGAGCAATATGTCGTTGGGTCATCATTATATGCTTCCGTTATTATTGAACAGTTCTGCTCTTTTCTGGCAAAAGCATCTATATTTTTAAACAATATTGAGAAGTATCCTAGTTTAACTAGCCAGCACGTTCGGAGAATTCTAAAGGAGAATCGAGTAAAAGTAAATAAAAGCATTTGAATGAGAATCTAGACGAGAAAACTGGAAACTGTCCAATTTGCGAAATACTTCTGTCGTTACTTGCTTGTAAAATTAAACGGACGACTACATTTATTCAAATGAGTACACTTCAAGCATTAAGTTCAGGGCTGTAGCTTTTAATTATTGTAATTACAGTTCATATGTGAGGGGACATATGATGTGTGATCACCATATTCGTTGACTCTAAAAGTAACAAATACAGAAATAACTGGAATTTTCTAGATAGTTATTTCCATCGTAAATTGCAGTCGCGTATGAATTCAAAACAGTGAGCCGTTTAATTCGGCATAGTTATGTGGTTTAAAGAAAATATTACATGGAAATACACATTCCTTTTAGTATACAAGTAAAACTTAGTATTTCAGTTTAGGAGGACATATTTTAATATCAATTATCTTCAAACGAGCTTGAACCCTTCACTGCATGATTTTTGTCTTCGCATCTTACGACAGTATTGAATTCAGGAAAAGTAGTAAAAATATCAAAGGTTCGTGAAACTTAATCAATTATTACATGGAACTGAATGATGGTACTTGCTGCATGGGGCGCAAAGCGCAGAATGTTTAAACGTCATATCTTAGAAAGCAACAAAGAAACGAAATAAGGTTAAAAAAGTCACAATATTCATGAAAAATGTTTGAAAACTGAAACATTTATTTTTACGTATGTCTGAAAAGCACATAAACAATAATGCAATAAAAAGCACAATATATGGGTATTTTATCGTTTTAGACATGCCACAAAAGTTCAAGTACAGTAGAAACCGCTTAAGTGCACATCGACGTGGCAACAAAATTATGTGTACTTAAGCGGTTTGTGCACTCATGCGAGCTTTCTTAAATTAACATGTGTAAAGCAATTTCTCATTGAAAATCTGTGTATTTGATATTAAATTGTATAAGTAGTTATATATATATATATACTAAATATAATTATCTGTATTTGCTTTTCATTGTTAATTTTATAATCACTACTTAATGTATAATAATTATGGATAAAAGTAATATTCAATATTTATTAAATATTGAAACATACTCACCTAAACATTATTGCATAATAAATTGAAGACGTTCGTCAATTTTTTTCTTTACAAGATTTCTTGAAGTATGCTTTAAAAAGTGATCAGTTAATGCAATTAATGTTTTTCATATCAAATTTATTGGAGGAACAATAATCACCCAAAACCATTAAAGTTGACATCACGTCATTACTACCTAGCGTTCTCTCGAGATTTCTCAGATAAACTGATATTTCCTTCGTTTTGGTTTGTTTTTGGATATATGTGCACTTATGCGGTCAAATTTCCATTATAAAAACAATTTTTTAATGTGAAAAATTAGCATGTTTATGTACTTATGAGGTGTGTACTTATGCAGGTTAGCAAAACATCAGATGCATAGGGGAGAAATTCAGGGTTATCATATCTTGTGCACTTAAGCGGTAAACTTTTAACGTCATTAATCGAAAGAGATTAAAAAATTTTATTTAAAAACATAATAAAATTCACACCGTTGGTGTTATCGGCCTGATAATTTTATAATTATATAAAAACATTGAAAAAAAAATCTGCATTACTTTTAAAATTTGAAAACCCACTCGCTCCCTGATTTTAAAGCGATTTTTCGCTATTTTCAGAACCATTTTATTTACTAGAGTAAAAGAAGCTTATCATTTGCGTGTCAAAATGAGGCGTCGCAAATGACATTTGCGTCATATTGAAGTCATAATTATCTGGCTTTTTAGGGAAAAGCAATCTTCACAGCGATCCGCCATATAGTTAATGAGATCGGTGAGAAAAACTTGCGCCTATAGATTTCATGCTTCCAAAAGCGACGCTTTTAACTCCTGACGTGTCCTAGAAAGAATGAGAACGTCGTAGAAAGGGTTCTTCAACAGCATCCTAAGCATGCCCTATAGGATTGACATCCAAAAACAACGTGGCCATTTCACACGGCGCATACTATTTTCTTCAAGAAGATCATCCAAAATGTTCTGTGTGTCCACACATTATCTTCCAAAAAAAGAAGTTCAGGCGTACCTAGGAAAAACTCTTAGAGTGTGTTCACCTTGTGGAGTTTTCAACTGTGATCCTCTGCCCTTGTAGGATCTCATCCCTAATAACCCTGTGCAGTTGTACAACCCAAATCAAAACCGTGCATTTGTCAACAACTGCCAAGCAGAATGCCGCGAAGACAGAAATTGATCTGCCACCGAATTTGTCTATTTCCTTTATGTTGGAGAGATGATAAAAGCTCTTTCCAGATATGACTCACCAGTTATCCCTCTGTGCAGTGAATCTGTACCATCAATGAAAAGACATGTCTTTGACTTTTCCACGTTCTGTTGAAAGAAATATATATTTCTTAATCTTGAACGAGCTCTGATGGATATTAAGTATGGCTAATACAATTTTCTTTTAATCTAATTGGTCATTTATTGAAGGGAATTAAATCTAATCTACTAAGAGTTATGACCAAGATTATTAATCTTGTCTGAAATGTATTATGAATATTAAGTTATCTTCAATGCAAATTTAAACTCCATTATCCTAACGAAACATTATAGTTTTCATATTTCACATTTCTTCATTTCTATGCTATTCAAATCTCTTTTGCTAACAGCCAATTTTAATTTAAATTCTTTTCACAATCTGTTATTTCGTCTAAAAGTTACCTGACGAAGCAGTATTCAAATAGCTATAAACTTTTGAATTATAAATTATATATAATAAATTGCATTTAAAATGAAAAATTATGAATAAAAAGATTAAACTAAAGTCTCCATCCATTAATAATATGTCATGATTTGAAGGCATGTTATATATATGCTATCTTAAAATTTAAATACATATTTTTGACATTTAATTTCAATTTGAAAAGGGATGCTGTATAGGATTGAAATTAGCATGTTTTAAGTCACTTCTATGCTGTTGCACGCAGACAAAGCCAATTTTACTCAAAAATGTCATAAAATAAAATTTAAATTTGCAATTCGTGTTCACATTATCTACATATTATAATACATCAAATTTTAATTTGCAGTACAACAGACATCCCTATTTAAAGACCTGCATACATCTGATTACGACAAAAGCAAATAAAATGGAAAGGCTATTATGCCTGCGAATGTCTCCATTGTTCGAATGAATAATTTATTCCTATAAATGATTCGTTTACTAAAATGAGAAGCACAAAGCCATTATTCTTCAATTCACTCTCAAACAATTCTTTTCGTCGACAAATGAGAGCTAAGGAAAATGGAACTAATAACCCACATATCCCTCTGATTTTACGTTCACCTGAAAATATTAGATTGGATCCTCAGTTAATTAAAGTTGCTTCGAATTTCTTTTCAGGAAGACTCTTTGAAATATCCATTTATGAATAATAATCAATGAGGATATAGAGAAGAGTTTTAAAATTCTCAATTCAATTATCGGTTTAAAATTGTCGAATGACGGTAAAATAAAGGATGAATTTTAGAGTATTTTTAGCTTAACCGTTCATTGCACAGTTGTTATAGATCGTTTCTAAATTGTTATAGTAGTTGATGTACGAAAATATTGTGTAATAAAATTGGCTAAAGATCTTTTGAATGGATGATTTCTTACCAATTTCAATAGGTACATCCTTATCAAAAAAGTATCTTCACATTTGCATTAAATCCAGATCTATCAATCAATATGTCAACCTTGTTATCATGTTAATCATGATTTCTCTACGATTAATTAATCCGTATGTTATACTTTATAAGAATTTTAAGAAAGTTCTTTGGGGGCGTAAACTTTATGGAAGAACCAAACTTGTTCTACAAAACAGTACAACTTAAAAAATAATTTAAGAAGCCATTTTCACACTTTTGTGCAGTGCCTTTGTTTGGTTAAGTTCTGCCGTCGCTAACTTGTGTTTGCCTTTGCAAATTGACATCATTGTTGCTGTTTTAAAAAATGTGTTATACTGCACTTTTTCTCAATAAATTACATTTTAAAACTGTACACAAAATGTTCCGACCATTCCTGTTGCGTTTCTAATCACTTTTGTAAGGTTATTGTAAGGTTAACAATTCCTTCAATTCGTTTTTGAGCCCATAAGCAACAATTACGGAGAAGAAAAGTACAGCTGTGGGAGTGTATAATGCAGTATCACCTCACTTCTTTAACACTGCACATAATTTTCTTTTTTCTTTGTTGCAAGCACAGGTGTCAATTTACGCTCATCATAAGTTCGACAACAATGCATGAGGCATTGCATTCAAAATCACTTTTGGAAAAAAATTTGGTATCAAAGGAGAAAAAATCCGATGCTCGCAATTTGTTAAAATGTTGTACTTGATATTTTATATTTCCAATGGCAGTGAATACATGCTAACAGTGCAATCACATCAAGAAGAAAAAGCAAACAGCACTTCACGATAAAAGAAAGATTTAAATATTTCCCAAGAGCTCTCTGCACGGCAGTATACTTTAAACTCTCAGTCAGTTTCATGGAGTGACTTGCAGATATTTAGATTGTTTCTGTTTACTGACTCTCAAAACCACAAAGTTGATAAGGCTAATCATAAACACACATTCGCTTAAGGTTGCTCACAAATATCAGTCCGATTTAAGAGCATATGTGTTTATGACCACCCATACATTTAAATCATATTATAATAAACAATTTATGATAAGTGTATAGATTTATACACTTACTATTATTTTTATCATTTTGGCGTATTAATTAATGACAGATAATCTATAACAAACAAATTTTAGGAATTTATACATTACCCTAGCAGCAATCCTTAATCGGGATTTACCCGGCCTATCTTCGGTGTCTCAGATAGTCATCGTCTCATCATTACTGGTCGTCCTTAATTTTTACCATTTCATCGTTTCAATACGATCGGATCTTAACGCTAAGATTTGATCGGCGCGATAAAATTTGCCGAGGGTAAAACCGACAAACTGGCCCACATCGGGCTTTCCTCCAAGTTTCTGAGCTGTTTCTGATCGTTATTCTATGATAATTGTGCGAAGAATGCTTATTGACTAAGCCATCACGTCTGAAAATTTGACCCACAATGGAGATTACAAGGTCATTCATTCTTCTCTGTCTTCGCTTATTTACCTTTACTAGAGGGCTTATCCCCCCTTTGAATCTCCTCACCGTATGGCGCATATATATGAATACTTATATACTACTGGCGCATATACTACTACTACTGGCGCATATATATGACTATTTTTAAATGCAAAAAAAATATGTAATTCGATTGAAACAGAATACAAAAAGAAAAACTGAAAGTATAAAGTTGAAAATTAATCCTGATCCTACAGAGCGGTTTTACATTTTTTTTTTTTTAACTCAAATATCTCGAAAGCGGTTATTCTCATTTCTAACACTATATGAATTTTTTGGGTAGAATTTCAAGAGGAGCATTTTTTGAATGGCTAATTATTATCGGAAAATGGACCGTTTCGTGTAAGAAAGGAAATAATGCTAAAAACGTTCTTTAGGGTCACAAAAGAGTTGGACGTGGCGCCTCTAGAAGAGGGAACATTTCTAGCTCTTACTATTACACCTCCAGCAAGAACGTTTTCCCAATGTTTCAAAACTTTATAACCACTTGAAATTTTTTAACTAATTTGCCTGGACTATAAATAAAGGTACGATAACCCGACGTACAGACGTAGTAATGCAAGTTTCCAGCACAAGCAATTTCAGGAAGGTAAACGTAGTTTTACAGGTAATGTAAAATATGCTTTGCTGGTTGCATGCAAGATAACACGTACAATGTGATAAACATTTCGAAGGCAAAAAGAGTTTCTAATGATTAAATAATCCTAACTCAAAACAATTACGATAACCCGATGCACGAATGTAAGTTTCCAGCACAACCACTATCACGAAGGAAAAAGTAGTTTTAGAGGCAATGGAAAATAAATACGAAAGCAGTAGTGCATGTTTCCAGCACTAGCACTATTAGGAAGGAAAAAGTAGTTTTACAGGCAATGTAAAAAATAGTTATGGAAGCAGTTATGCATGTTTCCAGCACGAGTAATGTTAGGAGGGAAAAAGTAGTTTTACAGGCAATGTAAAATATAATTTGTTAGTTATATGCGAGATAGCATTAATGAAGATTTAAAAAGCAGGAAGAGTTTTGTAGTTCGAAGAATTCTCAGGAATGATTATATGGCCTAGCTCAAAACAGTTACGATAACCTGACGTATGAATGAAAGAATGCAAGTGTCCAGCACGAACGATATCAGGAATTAAAAAGTAGTTTTACTGGGAGTGCAAAATATGTCTTGCTGGTTACATGCAAGGTAGAACAGCGATAACGAACCTTTTTGTGAAGTGCATCACAAATTTGTACATTATTTTTTAGTACTAGCTCGTAGGTCAATAAACTAGTGGCCCTGATGCGTGTGTCAATAACCCAGTGTTCGCACAGGGCAGGAGGGGGATTGTAAAAAATTACATTTTTAGGTTTTCACTTTTAAAGTCTTTTAAAAAGTTTATATTTCTCTGTTTTACAAGTGAAGAACAAATAGTGAAGGTCAGCGTCTAAAAATTAATATTAATTGGAAGATGCCATGCATTGCGGTACCAGGTGATACCATGTATATGAATGAACAAGGAATACAGAAAATCCCATATGTATTACGAAATATTATTTACTCATTACTACATATAGTTATTTATGTATGTATAGTCAATGTCCGCTTGGAATTTTTTTTAAAGATATTGAACATTAGGTAAAAATACATTTTATTTTTTATATATTTGATTAACTGTTCTCTCTTTTAAGATATGTAAATCAACCCTAGTAGCAATCCTCAATCGGGCTTTACCCGACCTATTATCGGTACCTCGGATACACATTGTCTCATCATTACTGATTGTTCTTAATTTTTTGAATGATTATCGTTTTCCGATGATCCGATCTTTAAGCGCAGATGTGATCGGTTCAATTGTATTTGCCGATGGTAAAGCCAGGAAACTGGCCCATTCGGCTCTTTCTCTCTAGTTCCAGAATGGTTTCTGATCTTTATTCCCTCATAATTGTAATAAAACTGCTGATTGGCTAGCGATCCCCAGCGGGACCCAAGGGAGATTACACTAGGTCATTTCGTTCTTCTCCCTGTCTTAAGAGCTAACGGACGCTCGTGGGCGACTCTTTTCGAGGGTTAAAAATTCATTTTACATAGATTTTTTACTGTTTTTAATGCAGATTTTAGAAATTTTCAGACCGATTTGTCAGAATCACTGTAATTATTGTAAAAATGGTAATACATGGATTTCACATCAATATTTTCAACTCGCGTTATTTTTTAATATTAGTTTTTTTTATTAAAATCAAGATTACTAAACTTTTACAAATTAAACAGTGATTATAAGCATAATCTTAGTAAAAACTAGCAGTAATCATAACCCATATCAATTCTAACAATCAATTAAAAGTAGCTGTGTACTCGTCTGATGTCTGTTTATGAATATAGCCAAAAACTCACTTTCCGTGAACACTGAATAGAAATGGACTTTGAAATTGAGATTCCTTTACAAGTAATCGGACATTTATATCTGACTAATATTTCTTTGAAACTTATTTCCCCCACAAGTTTTGAAGGCAATGTGCATTGCAATACGAAAAATATCTTAAAAGCTCTCAAAAATCTGTCATGCTACGCTTATAACGTAGATAAAAATAAATATATGTATATATGAAAATATGAATAAATTGAAACATCAATAACAAGCCAATATGCAGTCCTACGATTTTAACAAATTTTCGTCACTGGACGGTTTTAACAAATTTCATAGGTTCATCATCTTAAT
>JAWZYV010008559.1:0-16269 GCA_038373885.1 Cheiracanthium punctorium
TCAATTAGAGCAATTTAAAAAATTCCAAATTCATCTTATAAAGTTTTGTGAAAGTTTTTCTAAGTATTTTTAAAGCGGTATATTTCGTATGAATCCCACGTATTGTTACTGTTTTACACTTATATTTGATCCTTAGTAAAATATAGACGCAAAATATGTATATTTAATTAAAACTTAATAGACGCAATATTGCATTTTGTATACATGTAATGTTCTTTCGTGGAAGTCCAGATAAACCCGCACTGGTGCTGTGACGTCATTAGCTAAGAGCGGGAGAAGTGCCATAGCCTTTTAGTTGAGGTAGCCGTGGTTATGGTATATAAACCGAAATTCGGTGACTTTTCGTCAGTTTGATCGTGTTTGCAGTCGAGTAAAGATTAATTGAAATTAAGAGTGAACAGTAATTAAACAAATTCAAGTCATTTTGACAAATGAAAAAGAACTAACTATCTGCCTATTCCAGAGCGTTCGTCCGTGACACCATAATAGCAATCAAGTGATTAATTTTGTGCAACTTTATTACATTATATATACACAATGCCAAGGCTAAAAAGTATTTACAAAACTCAAGTGGATTCTAAAAGAAGAAAAGTAGCACGTCAACTTGAAACAGAAGAAAGAGAGAAACAGCTTTCAAATATTCGTAAAGGAGTAAAAAGAAATAGAGAAAATTTAACCGAAGAAGAAAGAACACATATTAACGAAAAAGTGCGATCCTGAATGAGAACACTTAGAAATCGCCAATCTGCTAATCAACGTGAAGTGGAAAATAGAAGAAGTACAGAAAGAATCGCTACTTTACGCAAAAAACGAGCTGCTACAAGTAAAATTGAGAGTTTAGAACTTCAGGCGTTCCATTATGATTGCAAAAAACAATACAGTGAACATCCAAATATTGTCATCGAAAAAAGATACAATATGCGAGTATTGTCATGCACGGAAATTTAAAGGCGAAACTTCTGGTATGTGCTGTTCGAGTGGTAAAGTCAATTTACCAGCATTAGATGTACCACCACAATTATTCGCATATATGACTGGAAAAACACCAGTCATATATACCTGATGTTTTCCATCCAATCATTTTCTGCATTCATTCCAATCATTTTCTGCACAATATACGTCGATACAACTGTTGTTTTCAAATGACTTCATTTGGAGCTTTCATATATACCTGGTGTTTTCCATCCAATCATTTTCTGCATTCATTCCAATCATTTTCTGCACAATATACGTCGATACAACTGTTGTTTTCAAATGACTTCATTTGGAGCTTCATTAATATGCAAGGAAGAAAATTTCAGCCCGGTTTTTAAGGTTCAAGGTCATATTTATCACCGAGTAAGCTCACTTCTGCCAATGTTCAATGAAACTCCAAAATTTCTTCAAATATATTTTGTTGGTAATGAAGAACTTGAAACAGACCAACGTTGCTCTAACATTCAGGGACTAACAACGAGATATTATTCAAAAATTTCAACGTCCACTTCATAATCATAATCAACTAATCAATGCGTTTAAGACTTCTCAAGACCAAATGGCTACAGATAATTATAAGATCGTTATTCGAGCAGATAAAAGACCACCCGGTCAACACAAAAGAAGGTTCAATGCACCTCAAACGAACGAAGTTGCCGTAGTAATTATTGGTAACGAATGTAGTCGTCGTGATATTATTATTCAACGCCGAAGTAATGAATTGCAACGTATTGCTGAAACACATCGTAGTTATGATGCACTACAGCATCCGCTAATTTTTTGGCAAGGTGAGGATGGTATCACTTCAGTTTTCAACAAATCGATCCAGCTACAGGCGTCGAAACTAACAAAAATGTATCAGCTATGCAATTTTATGCTTATCGAATTATGACTAGAAATGATAAATATAACCATATTTTAAATTGTCGGCAGTTTTTTCAGTAGTTTAATTGTAGACATGTATGCTAAAAATTGAGACGGAAAGATTAGAATTTATTCGCCATAATCAACGAAAAGTTGCATTCGGAATGAATACATCCATTTGAGAGATGCAATGATAAAATGATGGAAAACATCAAATAACATGGAAAAATTGGTCATCTTGCCATCGACATTTACTGGAAGTCCACGTCACATGCATCAATATGCTCAGGATGCGATAACTTATGTCAGAAAACACGGCAGACCAGATTTATTTATAACATTTACGTGTAATTCTTCATTGGTGGAAATCAAAGAAGAATTACAATATGGATAGACGATTAGCGATCGACACGATATTGTTGCCCGAGTTTTTTGTCAAAAACAAATTAAATTTATTGACGCCATTGTGAAAAATCAAATATTTGGTGCTGTTATCTGCTGGATGTTTTTAATTGAATGACAGAAACGAGGACTGCCACATTCTCACAACTTAATTTGGTTTCAAAATAAAATTCAAACGAATCAAATAGATGATATCATCAAGGCTGAATTTCCAACCTCCTGAAGATCCTCCTGATAATTACCTAACAACCTCCTGATAATTAACTAATTATTTCAATCAGTTAATTAGTTAAATAGTTTGATATACTTTCTATACACCGCATGTTTAAGGGTCGAATAAGTCTCTCAATATCTAAGAAATCTAAATTATCTACGTTAAAAAATGGGTCCTTAAATATTTTTATACCATTAAACATGCGGTGTATTTTAACCCGAGCAACGCCGGGTTTCGCTGCTAGTAATAAGTATAAAAATAAATATCAGTTAATTTTGAGACTTTTGTTGATGTACCAGGGATTACTCAACGCCAGGCCGAACAGGAATTGCTGATCGTAGCTACGTGACTTGCTTATTCCTTTAGATTAGGTATGGGCAACCTTTGGAAAGTTTCAGGCCAAATTTTGGGTGTTAGTGAAGTCGTGGGCCGTATTACTGTGGTTTGTATAGGTCTTACGTGGGGTTTTGATACGTTCCAGGAGGCCGGATCAAATGCCAGGGTAAGCCACATCCGGTCCGCGGGCCGGAGGTTGCCTACATATATCTTAGATCAAGGGTTCCCAAACTTTTTTCGCCGCGGCACTCTTGTCAGGTTAAAAGCATTTCGTAGCACCCTTCTCAGGCTGAAAACTTTCGCGGCAGGTTAATTTAAAGCAATTAAGTTACAATGAAACAGTTTGGATACATTTTTCTTTACTTCTTTCATGTTATTTATAGGGCTAACTATCAAGAAAGTACTCTCTTAGGAAAGGGATATAGAATTTTGACACTCTTCTCCCATTTCAGGGAGTTCCTGTAAAAGAGAGGCTACTGGACACTGAACTGTCTCGAACAGGCCTGAAATATTTTTATTTTCGCCCACTTGGTCACTGGCTTGGCTAACTTTTTTGTGGTTATACCGGTTCAGAGGAAATTATTTGATTATCCTTCACCAAAACATTTTTCTTGATTATCTCCACGGCACCCCTGGCATGCGCTCGCGGAACCCTAGGGTGCCGCGGCACACAGTTTGGGAACCTCTGCCTTAGATAAATCAAGCATTATTTTCACCGAATAGCAGAAAAAAAAATGTGTATGAAGCCTCAACGATGCACGATTATTCCTCAACGACATAAAACATTGCCAGGAAAAAATTTTGAGGGAGAAGGTTCAAGTTTTATGTTTTTCTTTTTTTGAGACTCTTTTTTTTTTTTTAGGATTTTTAAGTTGTCACTTTACAGTTACTTTTTTTCCGATCAAAATTTATTTTACAATAAAATTTCGGCCTTATGTTTGCTTCCAATTCAAAATTTGTTGCTCCCCGAAAGAATAATATTTCGTCATGTACTTAGATATATTGTACTTTCGTTTTTTGAATTGGATCCTGTGGTAGTGTAGATTCCTCTGGAAGCAATTCTATCTCTAAGCCAAGAAGGCGAGCTGCTCTCAAGAGGTTGTGCATCTTGGGCCAAATTTGAAGCCAGTTCAAGCAATCTTCATAAGAGTAAGTGAACTAAAGTGTTTGCTCCACTTTCGGATACACTCAGCAATTATGTCTAATGCCTCTCAATAATGAGCTGAAAGTTTTTGGCCCTTGTAAAGCCCATATAAGTTCGATGTTCTGAGATTCTCGGATATTTTTAAATGTTGTGGCTTATTCCAAAGCATGACGCAAAACCGAATATCACACTGGCGGAGCCGCAGGTACATAAATGCACTATAACAAAAACAAAAAAAAAAATTGACTCTCCAATAAGTCGCCCGATTGTAATGAAATTTCGTATGCAAAGACATTCGGACCGAACGTGCAAATGATTAAAATCTGAAGTCCAATGAATGAATAGCGGAAGCGCTAGCTCATCGGAACAGTGCATTCAGCAGGTATGTATAAGGAGCGATTCTCAATCTGGTGGTTAAAATTTCTGTTGCATTTTGAGTGCGATATCTTACGTCCGCTGTAACAATGCCTTGCTGAAGGATTCATGCGCATTTCGAGCAGATGTCGGAGTTTGAAAGAGGTCGTGCGATCGGACTGAAAGAGGCTGGTTGGACGAATCGAAGAATCGCTCAGCATCTACGTCGAAGCAATGCAGCTATTAGACGATGCTGGTAAGAGTTGTCAACAACAGTAGATACCTGCGTTAAAAGGGTAGCGGTCCACCGAGGGCCACAATAGAATGGGAGGATAGAGCGACTGTCAGAGCACCGGATTCGTCGCTGTTAACTATACACCGTGTGACCCGCACACATGTATCCAACATGGCCCACCACAGACGATTAAGAAAGCGGGATTTATGCTCGCGCCAACCGTTACGCCGGTTGCTTCTCACGCCTGTACACCATCAGTCCGATTACTGTGGTGCTGAATTCGATCAACGGGGAACTGCGCTGACTGTGCACGTTTTCTAGTCTTTAGTGACGAGTTCCATTTCCAACTGTGTCCTGATGACAACCGCAGACGTGTTTGGTGAAGTCCAGGGCAGAGGAAGTCTGACTATCGCTCGGCATACAGGCTCACAACGAGGTATTATGATCTGGGGTGCCATCTCTTGATAGCGGGACCCCTTTTATAGTCATTTCTGGCATCAAATTGACAGCACAGTGGTACGTTGATGACATCCTATGACTGGTTGTGCAGGGTGCCCACTGGCGACTAAAAGGAGACTATTTGCTACTATAATCAAGAGTAGGAAACTATGGCAACTATTTACAAGTAAAAACAGCTAAAAAGCAACTATTTTGAGGAAAATGGCAACTATTTTTCTAGGAGTATCAATGCAATTTCTGTTTTTCACCTAGAACGTTTCAGTTTAGGACATGTAACCACGATACTAACAGCTTGATAATCACTGAGCATAGCGCAACAGTTTCTGCTAATAGGGTTTGAAAAATATATCTGGCCAGAACAGGGGCGTAGCCAAGGGGGGGGGGTAAGGTGGTCATAATCCCCCATGAGGATTTTTTTGCCATACAAAATGTATATTCTTCCCTACATTATCACACACGTATACATATATATGAGTTGTAGTACTCGTAACCCCCCCCCCATGAAAAATTTCTGGCTACGCCCCTGGGCCAGAACATATAAGCTGGATTCATAATGCCGGTATCATTCCATTATAGTTCACTACACTAAAAGATGTGTTTTCATAATCAAAAAATTGACAAAACTTTGAAATTTCAAAAACATAATGCAGCCAACTTTCGGGACGACACTGCAGTATATCATTCCCATTGTGTGAAAAACTTTGCTGAATTAGCGGATTTGTATTGGAAAGTATGCTTTAAAGTGTGGTGTTTGTAGAAAGTTTCAGTAGGCAGTCAAGATGTCAGAACGAAACACAAGCATAATTGTTCATGGAAACCTGTCTAACAATTTAAATTTCTTTCAGCAACCAAAGATTTTTTAAATTTTGTTTAAAAGATTTAAGCCTGTTTAGATTGTTAAAAAGGGTACTATTTTTACCATAAAGGCTACTATTTTGTAACCTGAAGGCTACTATTTTGTTCCCTGAAGGCTACTAAAGCAACTATTTCTGTGGCTGTGCTGTGGTGGTTACCCCTGGTTGTGTTACCGTTCCTACCCTGGACTTACTTTTCAACACGATAATCCCCGGCCGTATGTTGCTATGAATTGTCATCAAGCTTTTCCTGTACTTCCTTGGCCAGCTAGGTCACCTGATGTCTCCCATAAAGCACATCTGGGACATTATGGGAAGACAATTGCAACCACCCAAAATGTTGCCAATTAGCCCAACAGATGCAGACAACCTGGCTAGAAATTCCGCAGCACACCATCCGGGAACTTTATCAGTCTGTGCCACGCCGGGTGACAGCTTGCATCGAGGCCAGAGGTGGACCAACGCCTTATTGACTTCCTCTCTTTGTAATGGTCAAACTCAACAAAAAATCAATACGGAAATTTAATCGTTTGTTTTTTATGTATGTTCTTTACACCCACCAATTATTTTTTTTATAGAGTGTATAAATAGGACTATACTGTGATTCAAAGGGGGCAAATAGAGGGTGCGGTTGCACCCCTAAATTTGACAAACATTTCATTTATTATTCCATATTGCAGATTTTAATACGTCAAATCTCACGCCCAAATGAAAAACTGAAATGTTGCCCCTGTTGTTATGAATGAAATGTGATTCAATAAGGAGTGAAAAGTTAACTTAAAGTGCTTAGCCCATTTGTGCTTAGCATTTTTTTTTTTTTTTTAAGTAGAACTTCTTTAGGCAACTAGAGAGTAACTCAAAATTTTTTTCTGACGGAAGTAACGCTGAGTAAAGGAAGTGACGTGCGCACGGAAAAAGAAGAACCAAAGAAAACCTACTTTTTCGACCGCTACCGTATTTTCGCCGTTCGCCGACTTCATCTATGTATATATAAATACAGTAGCGGACAGTATCAACAGTAGCGGATCCAGGGGAGGGGCTAGGGGGCTTCAGCTCCCCCCCCCAAAGAGATTGATCAAGGGGGGTAACATTCTGCTCTATTATATACTTTAAATAGCTAAAATGATCATATTTTATTACTTAGCCCCTCCCAAAAGCCTAATACATTGGTTTAGACAAAAATTTTGATTTATAGTACATTTGAATTGGGTGAAATAAGCTTTTTAAAAATTTTAGCCCCTCCCAAAAAAATTTTCTAGATCCGCCACTGGCAATCAATAGGGGATGAAAATAATATTACATTGTTAATGAGGTGCATGGAAATATTTCCGACAAAACATACTCTCGGGTAACAGATATATAGAAGTCAGTTATTTTATCCCTTAAAAATGATGATAGTACTTTTGTTAATACTGATATACTTAATACACGGTGAACTGAGAACATATCATAGTCACGATAAAATAATTTGCTATGATGACAGTAAAATTATTAATTGGATTTTTTGAGTTATTACGCTGTTAATAGTTTGGATAACTTTCAGTCAGCCGATAAAAAGCCAAGTAATTGAAACCTGCGCCAATTGCAAAGAAACCTAACGAGAATCACTGAGCATTATTTCCAGTACAAAGTTCTTGCATCCGCATTTCTATACTTTGGAATTTTAATTTAATTCCATATGTTTTTTCCATTTCCATAATTTTAACGAACGATCAATCCAATAAACATATAAATTTCTTTTTAGTATATTGATACGTTTAAACAATGTAATTTGTATATAAGTACTTTTTTTTTTGTATATGGATTAATACGGTACTTACATATTATCCCGGCGGTCCGCCAAGACGAGCAATTTTTCGCCAAGATAAATGTCGGACACAAGAAATTATTGATGGTTTGGAATACGATTGGCAACAGTTTACCAGCACATTTGACGAAAAAATTGTTTGGCGGTAATGACCGCCAGGATAAAACTTAAGTACCATTAATACTTTTGGCTTTGTTTTGGGAAACAACGATGTTTTAGTCGTTTAATGTAGCCAAGAAAAAAATTGTTGGTGGGATTTACGCCGGCTAATCGAAAAGTACCATAGTTTGCCACCACATATGTTAGTGTTGAATGTTAATTGCATAGTTTTACTGATTAGAAACGTAAGTAATACTAAGGGACGGGGGTCAATTGTAACCGCGCCAACAGCTATCAATCAAATCGAGGGGTGAATTGCACCGAAATCCATATCTTGCTCCCCCTCGAAAATACATGCTATCGCTGGTCTTTGAGACACCCCAAAAAACATCACTTGATCCGGCTATTGCTGTAAGGGGTACCTCGAAAATATGCTACTGCTGGCGCTTTGCAACATCCCAAAAACCTCACTGAGTCCGGCCGTTGCTGTAAGGCCTCTTCAAAAAATGCTACCGCTGGCCCGTTGCGAGACCACAGTGTTCCTCTATGATTGTCCCTTCCATTTCGCGGCCGTGGATTAAATTCATCATCGTCAACAGTGCAACTCGCCCTTTTCTCCTTTCGACCGTTGCAACTAATCCATTCCCGTACAAAGGAAGCATTAATCAATGGAGCACGAATGCGCATCAAGTTTATGCACCGTTATGCTATCAATTGTGAAGTTTTAACTAGAATCCCATGCAGTAGGAAAATTTGGATTCCAAATAAACGGACAATTCGAAATGTCCCATGTACAATATATTCTGGAGATATTTTATCATTCACTTATCTCTCAAAAGAAACCAATTTCCAATTATACCTGCATTTGCGATGACAATTAGTTAGTCTCAAGGACAAACATTTGAAAAAAAATGAAATAGTATTGAGCCGCCCAGTTTGTTTCAATTGTACGTCGCAGATCAACGAAGTAAGTGTTTCGATCATTCCATGGTTTGGGATGTTACTATTAATATTCTACTTAAATTTTAATATACTTTAAAAAGATACACGAAATAACTGTGTAGCCTTGACGAAACCTGGGCCAGTATAGGAAATAAAATAAAAATAATAGAAATAAGTAAAATAAACCGGAAATGCCAAAAAACGTTATGGCCGACTTTTTAAATATGGCTTAGACCAAGTTATTACACCTCATTTTTCCTATCCGTTCGCATTTGTCAAATACCTGTGGAAAGTTAATGCATAATGACGTAGTGGTTATTACGCTCGCAGCTGACGTAATAGAACAAAAATAAAAAACGTTATATTAAGCAATTGATTGCAGAGGTTATAAGCAATGTCTTATTTAGAGGTTAAATATCTTTCGGTCGAATTTCGACCACTGGGGGCGATCACTAGGTCCATGTAAAAATACGCGGAACCTGTTAGAGTTAGGGAGAGTGAACGGTGCGAGAAAAAACAGTCAGGAGCGTATCTTTGAACGTTTAAAGTACATCCAACATAATATTATACATGTAATCCAACCCTCAACAGGAGGGCCACCGCGGGGATTCTCGTCTCTCGATTCAAACCCTACATACATAAAAACGTTTTAAGAAAACGAGTGAAAGATAGTAATAGTTCAATCACGGACACATTCTGTGGAGGCTAAACCGATATCCAGATGGAACAACGGTTTAAGGACACACGAGTATGTAACACCACACAAGAAACAATACACTGGCTGCAAAACGGTTTAAGAACAAAACAAAGAGAAATAAAAAATGGGACACTCCGTGGATTCTAACCCCAACTCAAGGACGGAGCACAGCAACGGTTTAAAACACGGGGATGGAACACCACAAAGAAATGGACCCTGGCTGCAATTCAAATCCACAAACAATAGACCAGAACCGTGCAGTTTAAAAACACACGGATACCAGAATAATAATTCGAAAACCTACAGCAGGATGAAATCAACGACTTAACGAACACTGTGATAGAAAAACACACAAAAAAAGTACACTATCTGCATTCGAAACCCAACAACCAGAGGAAAACATCAGTTAAATGAACACAGTTAGAAGTATAATACTAGACTACGGACATTCCCCCCATTTCATACCCAACCTCCACACGGAACAATGGTATAAGAAAACAGTTAAAGAAAAATACTACAGCATGGACCAACTTCCTGGAATTCCTAAGTAATTATCATGAAATTACCGATGATTCTTTACTGGAGTCTTTTAATGTTAATTTTTCGCACTTCAGAGAATTCTCCGCCGTTTGTTGAGTATTTTTTAAAAGAAAAAATTTGATTCTAACTATGAATACTTCTCGACTTCAATCCCACAATGGCGTCTTCGGCACAACGATAGATGCTGTATTTTCACAAACAAATTAGCAAATTTAGAGAGTAGAATTTACGTATTCACATGCTTAGTTACCACAAACCTATAATTTCCATACCTAAAAAATTAAGATGCATTCAAGTACCTATTTCCAATGAATAACTATGAATATAACACATTTATATAATCTTTGTAAAAGTAACCTGGATAATATAAATATAATTAAATTGTAATATGATAATTACTTTTAAGTTAAAGTTTAAAACTATTTCAGAGTGATATGTGTCGTAACCAGTGATATGTGTCGAAAGTTTTAACTTCAATCGCGCGTAAAGAAATTACCACCGCACAAAACACTTTTTTCTTTTTTTTTTTTTTTTCCACGAGGATGCCTAAGTGTCCCTTAAACTGACCGAATTATTAAAATCTTAGAAATTCAGCAATAATATACTTTTTGTCCAAATATGGTACATCCGAGATCGATGGTCACATGCTTTAATTCTTTATCCAGTAAAAATCTACGTGGGAAATGTACATCGAAAAAAAATGTCCAAAATAAGTTAGGGGAAAAAGAACTGCCTTAAAAGAAAAAATTCTAGTAATATTCAAAAAGTTACACTTTTTTAATTTATATAGGCACCCTCATACAAACAAATTCCTAGTTAGTAAAATCATGCTTACACACTAATGTGGTGTGTGTAACAAAATTTTGAGAATTATACCCTAAAAAAGCTTCAGAGATATGAAGATAAATAGATGCTGACTTAAACTACTTTTCAATGGCTCTCGAGGGGAAGAAAAATTAACATCAGATGATTGCATTTCAGTTGGTCGTATAGAGAAATATAAAAAGAGATAACATTTTTATGGACTCTTATCAATGACCAAATTCAAGATCAATTTACATTCAAAATTCATGCGTAGCCCTGAACATCTTTAATTAAAGATACTTCTGAGACATATTATGATGATATAAGCAGAAATTTTGTGCTTCACGTCATTAAGTGGATGGGCACATTTTAGTAACTGGGAATTTTTTTCCTACGGGAAGGGGGGGGTCATATGCATATTTTTAAAACGTGGTCACTTTTTGGAAATTTTAAAAAACAAAAATTCTTAACGATTTTTCTTTTTTCCCACACCTTATTTTGCACTGATTATCAATTTACATTGTCCAATTATTTCTAATGGATAAAGTAATCACAGCGTGTTAACCATCTTTTTAGGATACTCTGCGTATTGTTTTGATGTTCAAGTACTATATGGCACAAATTTACAAAAAACACGAAAGAATAGTTTAATATAGTCCCTTCCGATTTTTATATGTTAAACTGATCAGTATGCGCTACTAACCCAATACTGTTTTTAGTGATTGACCTGTTACCTAAACAGGTCAGTGGAGTCTCTAAAAAACCAAAAACTTTCTTCAATCAGTAATATCCAGAGCCGAGATTAAGCCCGATAGAGGCTGCTACGGCCCCCTTAAACAAAATTTCTGAGGTCTCTTCGTTAGGTTTTGAGGTGTTATGATGAATTACTATCTTTCTTTTAAAGGCCTTGTATGCTCATAGCAGCCATCTTTGAGCCAAAGAAATACCAGACAGGCATGGTTACAAAGTTATTAGCTAATGAGAGAATAACGTGTTATGGCTATACGTAGCACTGGCCTACAAAAAGTTGACGGTTAAAACATGTTTTTCGAGCTCAACCAAAAAAAGAAGGCAATAGGCAATATAAAAAATTCATTAGCTTATATAAATAATAATATCGAACATTAAAAACTTTATGCAAAAAACGCGATAACCTTACCACTTATTATTTTATGGGAAACGAAGAGGATATATGAGTGAGAGAAAAATATTGCAAAATATGGAGGCATTGTAATTATGTTTGTTCGTAGGTAAACTTTTGTTGATTAAACAACTGTTGGCAGATTCGATGGACAATCAGCCAGTAAGAGTTCTAGCAATATAGAAGGAGAAGCCGTTTTGCCCCGATTACGTTAAGGTGGCGATCGGTCAGATGGTATGGAGCTGGGGCTGTTACAGGCCTTGATGCTGCTAAGCGTTCCAATATGTCTCGCAGTGTGGCAGTTCAACGACCTCCGCAATCGATAATCGCGGGCGGCATGGGCATCTGTACTTCTACACTGGAGAGTGACTTCAGGCGTCTGCTGATCTGGAGGGAACAACGCACCGCGGATACCATTAATCCAACACTTTCTGGAAGACCACAGTTACAGAGGTGGTGGCATCAATGGTTGTGGGCAGGGATCTTACTTGATGGTCACAATGACCTTCATTATCATGACCTTAGTGTTCCAATGACATGACCTCTGTGTTCCATGGAAAGGTGTGAGATAGTCGGTTAGACTGGGATCCCTTGATCCAAATGTCCTCACCATAATGCCGGTGCTATTGGCAATGATTTTTATATCTGATCCGATATAATGTCACGACTTCATCGAGCTGTAATTGTTGAAGCACTGTATTGAGGTCATGGTTTGGCGAGAACCAGAATGGGCAGCTCAATCTCCAGACGCTGAACCGATAGATCATCTTTGGGACTATTCACTTGGAAAGGCGGTTGCTGCTTTTAAAGTCCTCCTCCTAGGTCCGTATAGATGAACTAGAACAAGGCTTTATTCCGTGTCTGGTCCCTTTGCTGTCCCATTTCGGTGGTCCGACAATTTAACTGACAGCATGGAAAGTCAATTTCGCCAATGTATTACAAGTTTAGGGGAGGCCACATACCTTATTAGAACACATTTCTGTTATGTTTCTCTGACATTTTACCTCCTAGAACTGTGATGTACTGCATTTTCTTTTTTGGGGGGGGGGGATGTAAATCATTTTTTGCTTTTAATCTATGTAAAATACCAATGCCGCATTCAATAAATAACAAGTTTAGGTGCACATTTCCACTTTCCCCATCAAATTTTGCTGTCTCTACATTCCATTCAATCGAAAAATTAGGACGCAGAAAAACGATCGGTTGTACCTTAACTTTTGGAAGCCAGTGGCAATGTGCACTAGACAATCATCCCTATTTTTCATAAAAAGTAATGAATTGAAACATCTTATCAATTTTTCATAGTGTCATTTTGAAAACCTTAATGTTTTTTCTATATTATAACTTGCCATATTTTCTATCCTTTTAATATGCGGGTTACTCCCGCTTTCCGATGTCTTTACTTTTATGGTCCTCTGCAAAGATAGGGGACCATAAACTTCACAGCTCTTATTGAGCCTGATTAAAATTAATCCAAAACCAGCATAAAAATCTATAAATTATTCAAACTATTATCTTTTAAATGAGGTGGCATGCAACGGGAATTATGTAGTTTTGAGTAAAAGCTTACTTTCATGCAAATTTTGCCTTTAAAATTGTAATGTGATGCGATTAAAAAACTATTGTATGAAATACTTTACCCGAAGCTACGCAACCTCCTGCAGGCGCCATTCACACGAATTCCCTGCCTCTCCAGTAAGCGTGAGGTGTACAAGGATTCTGCCATTGATGCCACCAGGGTTTCGGGTGCCACCATCAGTGCTCGTAAGGTTTCACAGTTGAAGAAACGGGCTTTCGGGCAGCATACATGGTAAGGTCCACATTCTGGAGGGGCCCCAAAACATACTTTTCCGCCTAGAACATACATAAGGTATGTGTATTTTTATAATTTTGTACGGGAGAAGAAAGAAAAAGTTTTTAATGATACAAATAAGAATTTAGTTTAGCCTGTAGTTACTATAATAAAAATTACTGATATTCCTCTGTTTGGTTGCTACTGCTAAGTCAGAACTGAAATTTGAACCAAAGCGTTTTGATAGCGTTGTTTTAACCTAATACTTTTTTCAACTATCAACGAAAATGGTACTATATTCAAAATCAAAGTACTTGGTTCAATCCAATTAAAATTTTCTTTCACTCACAAAACATTTTCCCCGTACATCAGGAATCTTATATTTTTTTCCTTTTCCCGTAAGTGTTGAACATTGTTGTACCTACTTATCTAAAAATTAAATCAGTAGTTATAATACTTGTATGTGGACCAAAAAAATGCCCTATACTCTGACAGAGTGATGGTCCTGTGAGACGAGGAACGAGACTTCTCGTGGCTTTTGCGAGACGTGACCATTTGTACTTAATTGATGCGAAATAAAAAGACTTGTATAGTCGTCTCTCTGTATACTGCAGTCTCGCGCGCGTTCAGGGGATCCGTTTGACTGGTCGCGCATACTGTATACTTCGTCAGTTTTCGGATCCAAAACAGAAATTCTCTGGCACAAGTTTTTACTCTTTTTGGTGTCTAACGTTTCTTATATTTGAATTTGAATTACTTGTAGCCGGACTAGTGGTCGATCGCATAGTTGACTCTCAACTGGGTAGAGCGGACAAGTGCCTGGTTCAAGTCGCGTCGCGTCACGACCTAGCCATTCCTAGCCGGAGGTTTTCCGTGGGTTTCTTCGAAACGTCGCGTAAGTGCGAATTATGAACCCTTAGAAAGACCTCCCCTCGGAGGTCACCCCTTACGGCCTAGATTTCTCTGAGTAGGATAATTCGGCCGTAATCTCTCAAATCAAATTGAAATTGAATGGCATACGTTTATCTTTTTACATTCTGAACTTCTAATATAGTTTAATTAATTCACTCTGAAAAGGGGGTGAGAACGGACAACAAGAAAATAAGGTATTTATATCGTTTGTAATATTTTATGCATTGGCGATTTATTGATTTTCCATTTATATAGTAGTAATTAGCATCGATACCGGGGTGCCCCAAAAAGGCAATTCACTTCGGCTTTATAATCTCTAAATTGATCATAGAACCTATACTACTATAAAAAATTACAAAGCTATGTGAAAAAAAAAAAAAAAGTACCGTTTATGATATGGATAAAAATTTTCAGGAGGATTCAATTTGAGAGCGTTTAAAAAATTTCTATTTTTATACGATCCTTGGAAAAAAAAAAATTCCTTGTAGGTTAAATGCGCCCGCACATAGTAAATAAGTTGATATATATAATTCCAAAACCTTTCATCAATAAAAGTCTTAAAGTGATTTTCTTTAAGCAAAATTGGTCAGAGTTTTTAAACTGCATTAACACGTAAAGTATAAACATTTGTAGCTAGAGGTTTAATTACTGCAGGATCCCTGCTCAAGGCCGTAGCCAGAGGGGGGCCCTTTCCTAACCTCTGAATGATTCCCTGATATGTATCTTTTTCCGACGTGAGTTTCACCCCTTCGAGAAGCGATTGAAAAGGAGTTTAAGTCAACATACATTTATTTTCGTAACTGCTGACATAGTTATTCTGGATAAAATGATCAAATTTTGTACCATCACCTCATTAATGCATAAGACCACATATTTACTCAATTTGAAAATTTTACGTACGAGGGTCGTATAAAAAATTTAATTTTTGTATTTAGTCAGGATTTAACCCCACTAAAAATTTTTAATCAATTTTAAAAAATATATTTTTTTTCTTCGAGTAACTTTGTAATTTTATTATATATGTCTAGATCCATATAATTAAGCGAAATACAGGTCCGACGTTCAATGCTTTCCTGAATTACCCTGTATATTCCTGACTGGTGTTTAATCTTGACCATGAGCTTTAAAATGTACTTCAAGAACGAATTAGATTCCAAATTTATATCTCTGGCGTAGATATAATGTCTAACTAGCAACTCCAACTCTGGTTTCCAATGGGCATATTGGAATAGCTCAAAAAACCTAATTGCATAAAAAAAATGCCTAGAGAAACTAAACAAGGTTTTGAAAGGGAAAAACATTGCCTGAAAAAATATTAATTGTTTACATTCCGGGCGCATCATTTTCAAAGCAAATTATATCACCCAGGAAGAAACGGAAATATTAATTGAGATTGGTGAGCTTGATCACACATTCACAAAGCGCTATTAACTGTCATAACCCAGCAAACACACACAGGTTCTCTGGAACGTCTATTAACGTTCAGAATAACGTCTTTTGAACCGCTAATAGACGTTCAGAGAACCTGTGATTGTTTGCTGGGAAAACTTTTACAATGAAATACTTGGAAGAACACTTTTGGGATATGTACTAATAAAAATAATGCTGGAGTTGAAAGGGAAACGTTCAGTAATGTTTTCAAGTTTTTATTTTATTTAATTCATTATTTGCCGCTTAAAAAATTACACACAAGGATTA